>ML789260.1:130214-190006 GCA_009831015.1 Picea engelmannii
AAATAATCAAGAGAAGTGACAAAATCAAGAAATGATAAAGTAAGGTGACAAAATCAATAAGGAATATTTAAATGATAAAGTATTGGAGAACTTTCTATTTATGGAAAGTGGTTAACCCTAAAATAAGGAAAATAGGTTAAGTGGCCTAGAAATGGGTTAAGTGAACTAAAAATGGGTTAAGTGACCTAAAGGATAAAAGTATAAATAAGATAGCAATGGTCTCTTTTAGATCATCTTTTTTGTGGATCAATGGAGAGCTTCTTGTGGGAATATATTTTGGAGTATTGATGGAGAGCTTCTTGTGAGAGCTTCTTGAGCATTTTTGGTGTGGAACACTTGCGAATATTGAATATCTATAGTTTATTGAGGTAACCAAGGATATATAAGTCGAAATTCGGAGGAAAGTGAAGAAAATAAGGCCGAAATGCAAGGAAGGATAAATTCTTTTGATGGTGCTTTCTAAGGTATGTTATTTACAGGTCATCTCACCATTTTCGAGATAACTTTGTTTATATAATGCTTCAGATACTGAAATTCCTATGAAAGTGAGAAAAAATATCCAAGTATCTATGGTTAAAAAATCAGCTTGTGGGTTGTTGTATTTTGGGAGTTACACTCCGTGGAAAATAGGGTTTGTGGCTAGTCCTGAAACTAGTCAAAATCAGGTGTTTCGGGTACAAAACGTCATAACTTCTTCATAACAGATCCAAATTCGGTGAGAGAAAATGTGTTGGTTAGGGTAAATTATTTAGTATGTTATTTAATAGTTTCATATCATTTCATCAAATATTTTGTGCGGGGCACGCTCTACAAGGTCGCTCTCTAGAATAATCCAGAATTCAGCAAGGTATGCCATTTTTGCTATACCTCCTTTTATGAGAGGTTACAAGTAGTGCCACTTGGAATAATTACATTAAACACACTGAATAAAATTGTGTATCAGTTTTAGTTCTTTATTCAGTACAGGTACAAAGTTATGATTATTTCAAGTTAGGGTTGTTGACTAATCCAAAACTAGTCATGGTTGAGACAAGCAGTTGATGAGTTGGCACATACATGAGGTGTATAGTTGATGATGTTGGTACATATTGATGAGTAATTGTTGATGATTAGTTGACACATGATTGGTATATACTTGTTACATGGTTGGATTCACTTGTTTATGGTACAGGTTGATTACAGGTTGTTTGGCACAGGTTGGTGCATGGTTGATGCTCTTGTT
The DNA here is from genome assembly GCA_009831015.1 of Picea engelmannii. Classification (NCBI taxonomy): domain Eukaryota; kingdom Viridiplantae; phylum Streptophyta; class Pinopsida; order Pinales; family Pinaceae; genus Picea; species Picea engelmannii. The sequence goes on from ML789260.1 coordinate 131,437, forward strand.
TATGGTACAGATTGATATTTGTTAAGGATTGTTTCCTCATCTCATTTGGTGATGAGAATGTAAGTTGATTCTTGCATATAGAGATGGTGATCTTGTAGAGTTGTACTCTATTCAGTTGTTGCTGAAAAAACCCCCGGATTGAAGTCCATAATAAAAGGAAAAATTGTACATACATCTTGTGTTCCTTGTGTTCCTTGTGGAGATGATTTGTTGATGATATATTGCTGATATATGTTGCTGATATGTATTCACATCTAACTGATTATTAATGATAGCAATGAGTAATGAGCAAATGTCGAATGCTAACTAATGAGTTTTGTGTAAGAGGGAAGTTTTGGGAAAAAGATCCCCACACTCACTCACCCCCCCCTCTAAGTGTGGTAGGTGTGTCCAACAAGGGTTAGTACTTCATATAACTATCTGATATCAATACATAAGAAATATATATTGACTAGATCAATGTTTATAAATACAACAATGAAATAATATCAATTCATCAATATATACCAAGATGATGTAGGAATCAATGTGTCAAATCAATCCTTTATTCAATTAATGCTCTTAAACCATCATCTAATTTCCTATGAAGAAAACTTGTTGCGTCAATATGGAATAACCAAGGATGACATCAGCCTTATTAGGGTTTCAATTTATAAGAGTTTGAAAGTTTGTTTGACCACTATCACTTCAACATTGGAGACCTAAGATCAGTGCCTAAGGGTAAATGGAGTCAAATTAAGGGAGCAAGAAAAGGTTGAAGGGAAAAGACTAAGGACTAGAGGGAAGGGTTTTGAAATGATGCAATGGCATGGCCCTAGAAATGAAACCCTAGGGGAAAGAGGCTCACTACGGTGTTTCTTAAGCAAGGCCTCATGCTCTTTCCTCCTTCCTTAGGTTTAACTTGGCAAAATGGCTAGCATCAAGACACGAGAGTGAGATGAGGGAGGGTGTTGCTAAAGCAAGACCCTATCACCAAACCCTAGAAGCAGGACAACCCTAGGTGTAGATAACCTAGGCCTGGGACGTCTCCTCCTTCTTGACCTTTAAAGGGTATGGCTAGCTTAGGGGAAGAGAGAAATGAGAGTGTAGCTATGGCTATGCTCTTCATTTCTCCTTTGATGGTTGAAACTTTCTCTTTTAGGGGACATGAGATAATGACCTACTTGTGTGTTTATCCCCTAGGGTTTTAAATCAGCAAAGTTTATAAATAAATGCAAGAATATAAATCTACAACCATTCAATCAAGAAGTTTTGCAGAAAAAACACTTACACATCACCATGAAATAGCATTGCAAACCCTAGTTGTCAACCTTCCTTCAAGAGAAATGCCAAAAATGCCAAGAAATGCCCTCCATCAACAAGTGCGCCTCACTCAAAGAGAATAAATACCCAAGTAGGGCGCAAAAATCAGATCTCACTAGGAGAGTGTGTGTTTTTTTTTTCAAAATGGGGATAAAACTCTTGAATATATACTATATCAATGACCTTTAATTAAATTTAGGTCATAAAAAATAACCGACAAGGCTACAAACCAAAATCATACTGTTTTTACATTAAATTGTCAAAATAAAACCCTAACTGAGCTGTAATAAAGGTAAAATCCCCTTCAAGGGAGGCGCTAGCCCCTTTTAGAGAAGATGAGACATCCAGGAGCAAAACGTTAGCCCCCCAGGGGCTTCTCCAACATGCCACACGTACCCTTTCTGCCCAGTCTACCTCCAAGAATGACCATGAAGCTAGATGATGTCATGGTAAGGATGGGGACACTCTGAGCCTTCTAAGGACAACATTCCACTGAAAAGGGATCATTCTCCTTAAGTTAGGCTCTGCAAAAGTGTCATTCGTGAAACGCCCTCTTCTTCTTCGGTGCAAAACCTCAATCAGGCATTGTCTCATATTTGCCCCTCTAACGGGTCTCAAAAACCATATGATGGGCTCTTCAGCCCCATGGAGGTCCGAACTGATCATCTCCCCATGTGTACAGGTCCAAATGGTACCTGTCCATCGAGCATGGTCCTGCACATTTAAAACTATGCCCTCCATGGGCTCATTAGTCATAGGGATCATATCAATGTTAATCACATTTCATCATTAATATTATCAAACATATGCATAGAAACCCTGATATATCATTTAACATCTCAAAGATGTTACAAAAACCTACAATAAAAGGTTGAGCAAAAAAGAGCAAGACACCCTATTGGGCTAGTATCCATAAGGAAAGGAAAGTTTCCAGGGGTTTTCATCCAAGCCATGTAAATGAGGTGGTGTGGCTAAGGGAAGTCCAGACATACAGGTAGAGTGAGAGCCAGGGATGCATGATATTACCTGTGGCTGCCTTTGTAGAAGGCGAGTTGTACCTGTCATGGATTCAAAGTTTTCCAAGCCCTTTCTTGCCTTTTTTATTCTTTTCTTTATTTTCTTTTTCTTATTTTTAGTTTTATTCAAGGAATAACCAGAGGACACTGCCTTCGCATGGTGACCAGAGTTGATAGTGTTACCCACAAGTACTTTCACAGAGATGATAAGGCTGGCTCGTGATGAGACCCCCTTCCCCTTGGCCATGCAACCAAAGGTCACTTCCCTGGCATGGTAACCATATGGTGGCAATGTCATGCTGTTAGGTACCCATGAACATAATACGTTGTCTCATGATGAGACTCCCTATCCTCTTGACTAGGTCTTGTTTGTTATTTTTTTGGGTCCCTCTTGTTTCTTTCTAAGAGGCTTTTTATTGAATTCTCGAGGATCCCTAGGCGTAACATCTCGAGGTTTTATTTCTAGGATTTTATCTTTTACCAGCTTATTTTACCTTCTGGGCCTTTATCCCCTTCTTCCCATGAGATAAGGTGGAAACCTACAAACAGGTCAACCTAATTCCTAGACAAGGGGAATGGGATAGGTGAGTAGGAGATAATATGGAAAGTGGTGGTATGACGGGAGCAGATGATGGATCTTCAGAAATACCCCAGTGGTAAACCAAAACCTATGGGTATAGGCTTTCTAGGGCACCCAGTCAATCTCCCCAAGCATGGTCAAGTGGGCTAGTGTAATATCCAAGTAGTTGTCAGAGATAAAAGGAATTAGATGCATACATTTAAAGGTTATAATGATCAAAAGTGACACATACCATGATACCCTCACCAATTACCTCATGGAGCAAGAGCTTTCTCCGATACAAGTCTAAGCCAAAGGTGATGGATATTGTTGCTGCTGATAAGATGAGTCTGACGAAGGAAGAAAAGGATGGGCCCTCCAGGGCCATGCTCAGGTCAATCCTGCTCTCAGTACTCCATGTCTAGGACCTATGGGCCTCGAGACATGATCTCCTATTTATCCCTAAAAATCAGGGATAACAAGTTGTATAGGGCCCTGAATGGTGTCATGCCTATGGACATGTGTTGGGTGGTGTTGTAGCAGTACTCTCCCAAGTGCAACCATCTGACCTACGCTTTCTGCTGCCCTGCTACATAATTTCTGAGGTAGCCTTCTACCCACTTGTTGACTATCTTGGTCTGTCCATCCGTCTATGGGTGATAGATGGTACTAGGGGAAAAGGCCATACCAACCAATCTGAACAACTCCTGCCAAAATGTACTCATCAACCTCCATTCCCTGTCACTGACAATTGTCTTGGGTAGGCCGTGCAACCTGAAAATCTCCTTGAAAAAAAATTCGGCCACCTGTGTTGCATTGAAATCTGTGGCTATGGAGAAGAAGTGTGCAAACTTCGTCAACCTGTCCACCACTACAAAAATGTAGTCCTTCCCCTGTTTCCTTTGCAACTCGGTGACGAAATCCATGGATATGCTTTCCCACTTGTGCTCTGGAATGGGTAAGGGTTGCGGTAGTCCTGTTGGGTGAGTGTGCTCATCTTTGTTTTCCTGGCATGTAGTACACTCCTTGGCATGCTTTATTACGTCCTCCTTGAGGCCCTTCCACGAGAACCTCTCTCTCACCTTCCTGTATGTCTTACTAATCCCTTCGTTCCCTGCCATTGGTGAGTCATGACATGCCTGCAACACCTTGGCCTTGAAGGCCAATCCAGGGACCAAAAAAATTTGGCCCTTGTAATAGATGAGGTCATTGATAATCCTGAAGTTATCATCATGTACCTATCCATCCAATAGCTGACAAGCGAACTGATCCTTTGCATACTCCATCACCAAGTGGTCCTTCCAGTCAACTGATACACCTGTCATGGAAAAAATGGATGGCCTTCTGGACAATGCATCAACCACCACATTGTTCTTCTCTTTGACAAATTCAATGTCAAAGTCATAGGCCTATATTCTTCTTACCCATTTTTGTTGCCTTTCATTTAAGTCCTTCTGCTCTAATAGGTATTTAAGACTGTTATGATCTGATTTGACCACAAACCATGCACCTACCAGATATTGTTGTAATTTGTCTAGTGCATGCATGATAGCCAACATTTCTTTGTCATAAATATTGTAGAGTAGCTCAGGACCCATGAGTTTTCGGCTCTCATAGGCAAGAGGGTGCCTATTTTGCATCAGTACGACCCCTATGCCTTATCTTGAGGCATCACACTCCAAGGTGAAAGGTAGGCCAAAATCTGGAAGAGCTAGGACTGGGCACATGCTCATCACCTTTTTCATTTTATCCATTGTAATTTGAGCTTCTTCACTCCATTTGAAGGCTCCCTTCTTCATCAAATCGGTCAAGGGTGCACACAGCTAAGAAAACTCTTTGAGAAATTTCTTGTAGTAAGTGCACATGCCTAGAAATCCCCTTAGCTCTGTGAGTGTCTTAGGGGTAGGCCACTCCATAATGGATCTTATTTTCTACTGATGCACCTGTACCCCCTTTTCTTCGATGATGTGTCCCAAGTAAAGAACTTCTGTCATTCCAAACTCACATTTGGACTCCATAGCGTACCGTGACTATTCCTCCATTATAGACATAATTTGGTCCACTTGTCGAAGGTGTTCCTCTCACATCTTGATGTAAATGAGCAAGTCATCAAAAAATACTAACAAGTGCTTCCTCAGTTGTTTGTTGAACACATGGTTCACGCAATATTGGAACGTGGTTGGGGCATTGGTTAACCTGAAGGGCATCACCAAGAAATCATAATGGTCATAATGATACCTGAAAGTTGTTTTTGAAATGTCCTCCTCCCTCATCTTAATTTGATGGTAGCCAGAATGAATGTCAATCTTTGTGAAATAAACAACTCCATGTAGTTCATCTAGCAACTCATCAATCCTAGGTATAGGGTACCTATTTTTTATTGTAATTTTATTCAAGGCCTGGAAGTCAATGCACATCCGCATCGTCTAATCTTTCTTCTTGACCAACACTACTGAAGAAGCAAAAGGACTAGATCTTGGCCTGATGTGTCCCATGTCCAAAATTTCTTTGATGGCTTTCTCTATCTCGTCTTTATACTTCTTTGGATGCCTATATGGTGTGGTGATGAATGGCTTAGCCCCTGCCTCTAGCTCAATGATATGCTTAAACCCCCTGTCTAGTGGCACCCCTGGAGGAATCAGTCCAAACACTTTGTGGTGCTTGTCAAGGATCTCTTGGATATATGGGGTGTAGTGAATCTTACCCTACTCATCCACATGTGTTGAAATCTTACATTCAGCTGCATATACAATCTCCTCTCTCCTAAAGATGGTTTATATCCTCTTGGATGTAACTACCTTGGAAGAATTACATGTCATGCCTCTGAGCACTAATTTTCATCCACCCTCCTCTGTAAAAGACATCTCCATAGTCTTGTAGTTGGTGGTGATAGGCCCCAATGTGCTGAGCCACTGAACTCCAAGGATGATGTTAGTGTCCGGAAGGTCCATCACATATACGTCCTGTACTAACTCATGCCTACCCAATGTAAGCCTCATACCTAGAATGTACCTATCAAAAGGCATAGTGCTTCCACCTGCTACCTCCACCTTGAACCCTTCAAATCCTACCATGGGTATATGCCTCCTCTTCAACAGTGATGAGTCAATGAAGTTGTGAGAGGCTCCCCAATCAATCAACACTGATACCTTCTTCCCCTAAAAGACTCCTCTCATCCTGAAGGTGTTGAATTTGGGCACCCTGCTAATAGATGTCAAGGTGGCTTTCCCCTCAGCTATACTATCCTATTCTATGACCAACTCCTTTGTTGTCTCTGTGGTTTTGGCCTCCATGTTTTGAAGTTGGCCGTAATCTTCCTCCTCCTCATTTTCGGAGGTCACCTCTATGTAGTGCACTTGGCCACGGCCCATGCACTTGTGTGATGGCTTCCATGGTTCCTTGCACATGAAGCAGAGTTGTTTCCTTCTCAGTTCCCTCCTGGTGTTATCATCCATTATGCCACGGCCCCTGTCAAACCCCCTTGGGTCACGTCCCCCCTGGTTCATTGGAGGTCTTTGGTCTCTTCCTCCGGTTTTAAGAGGTGGCCTAGGTACAAACTTTGGTTTGACAGCTAGTCCTAGGTCCCTTGTCCTCCAAATAGCATCTTGTAGGTTGGTAGGCTTAAAATCCTTTACCCAACCCTTCAAGGGTTCCATCAACCCCTCAATGAAGAGCATCATGAGCCTGGTTGGTGATATATCCTGCACCATGATTGCTAGACTTTGAAATTCCTCAATGTATGCCTCGGTTGTCCCTATTTTCTTGAGTTGTGTGAGCTCCCAGAAGGATAGTTCAGGATCCCCCTGATCAAATATGTCAATGAGTCTTTGGGTGAATTCTATGTAGGTCACTATCTGGTTGTGGCCTAGGGTGGTGAGTCCATGATACCACTAGTCATGAGCTTTTCCATCCACATACATAGTGGAAAATTTGATGGCTTCCATCTCCCTCATGAGATTAACCTGCAGATAAGTGTCCAGTTTTTGTACTGATGCTTGAGCTGTCATCTTGGTCGTACCATCAAAGTATGGGATTTCTATCTTCCTTTCTCTTCGTTCAAACTCAAACTACTTCTGTGGTTCATCCTGGGCTTGTTTCTGAACTTGAGTTGGCAATATTGATCCAGGGACATCTGACTCTGAATGATCATATCCAAGCCATAGTACTCCCTAGTACACTATGCCATCTTCTCAACAAAGTCATCCACCTGCTCCTGTTGTACCTGTTCATCTGTGAATGTGGGCAAGTACAGTCTAGGGTTATCCCTGCTCCCTGTTGCCATCATTATACACACTTGCAAACGTGAGCTAAGTCTGGCTCACTTAGTGTGTCCTTGGAGGCACAATGCCTAGGTTCACATCCCACGCTGTCACTTTCATCGGAACCTCTTTCGTTTAGGCTTACTCCTAGGGAAGCCAAAGGGGGTAGACCTTAGTTACTAGATGTGTTAGAGTTAGGTTCTAGGAGTTAATTTTAATTTGTTAAGGTTAGAGGGGATTATAATCCTAAGATGCTAAGGAAACCATGCAAGATGCAAGGGTTAGCATGAAAAGCAAGCCTTTTCCTTAGGTCAACTAAGACTAGTGCCTAGAAATTGGGCAAGGGGTCAACTATGTTAAAGGGTGTTTCTTTACAAAAGATTACAAATTACTTACAAATTTACAAAAGAATAAATTAATCCAATGAATAATATCATGTACAATTACTTACAATAAAGAATTCTAGGATACAAATTATACAAAGAAAACTAACCACGTTTATCTTCTATGTGTGCAGGATACAAAAGACTAAAGCATCAAATCATATCGCTACATATATGAGATCATCATCAACACATTACTTCATCAACAAATTCCAAAGACTTAGAAGAGTTAAGAACAACTGGTATAAAGATTATTGAAGAGGACCTACACTCAATTATTAAACCCCCAAGTATTCTATTAGGTTTGGTCTAGGGTTTAATAGTTAGGCTTTTCTTAAGATTTATAAAAATTTAATTAGCATTCAACAAAGCCTCCTCCTCCTATTGTCAAATAATTGTTGGACACTCAAGATAGTATGGCAACGAGGCCAACCCTAGCAGAACCAGTCAGCCTAAAACAAGAGTACTTCCCGGAGAGGACACACACCTGGTGTGCCACGGGGCAGTCCCCTGCCACTACCCTCCGTTGTTTTCATCAAGCCTCATTTTAGATGGTAAAGATGGTGGTCTAAGGTACCCTAAAGTAGTCTATTAAGTATATAAGTTGATTAGGTAGACTTTTAGGTGGTTATTAGAGTGTTTAGAAGATTTTAAAGCACTCTTTAGGTGCAATTTATTGATATGGCCGAAACTGTTATTAGCTTTATTAGTGTGTTGTCATAAGCTTAAAAAAATGAGTGTATCAACACAAGTAAAGCAAATAAAGAGATGGCTGAAAAAGTAAAGATACTATCACATGCACAATAATAGTTTGCTTGAAACAAGAGATCTATGGCAAGAACAACTTGCCTTAAAGAGATGAAAGAAAATTTAAAGTGTTTGCCTACTTAATTATTCAACATTCAAGCCCAAGTAGATGGCTTCCAATAGATATAACAATATAGAGAAAAAACCAATTACTTGTTGAGCACTTAAGATATTTGAAGCATTTAGAACTTAAACCATGTGCATAAGAGAGAAATAAGAAGCTTGAAATGAAACGAAGCAAGATCTATTTAGATTATTTAGGTGTGTTTCCCAATTGGCTTAAGATAATGGTGTAGATCTAGAACATAAGCATTTAAAACATACTGAACATTAGATCACATCACATCACATCAAGTTTTAACACTTAGCCTTACCTATTTGGGGTATTCCTCTCCCAACTAGGTAGGTGATTAGATTAGCTTAGCTTATTTAGGTTAAGTTATTTGAGATCTTAGTTATTAGGGCAAACCATGAGAGAAGAGAAAGAAAGAAAGACTAAGCTACAATCTAAGCTACTAGCAAGAAAGCAAACCCCACGGCCTAGGTTTGGAAGGTGCCCTCACCTTCAAAACCTCACAGCCAAGCTTAGAAAGACTTCAAAAAGGTGAAAAATAAATAGATCTAGCCTACGTCCTACCTACCCAAAACCTCAAAGAAGAGAGGAGGCTGTACCACTTCCCCTCTTACACTTTGAGCTCAACAAACAAGCCAAAAAAGAGAAAAAGTGCACTAGAAATCTAGAAAATGAAAGAGGGGTTGAGGAAATAGCTACCAAATCCCCCAAAGGGGTCTTGAAGCGTTGTGTGTGTCTCTTTGGGGCATCCCAAAGCCCTCAACCAGATCTGGTATACCTACAAAATCAGCAAGATTTTCTTGCTAGAACAACTACACACAACCAAAAGAAGTTAAGGAAACCCTTGCCCTTTTGGGGCAAGAACTTTCCACAATAAAGGATATATATTTAATGAGATTTTGACCTACTAAAACAATTATATGCTAGCTGAAAATGGAATGAATGAACAACAACTATAGAATATGAGAAATATGTTAGAGAAATGGAGTATGTGAGAGCTTCAAGTGACCCTTCTCCTTGAAGGAGTTCCCAATGAAACCCTAGAGATAAACCTGCAAGATCTTTTCAAATAACATGCATACAAAAGATAATATGTTGATGCATTGAAATTAAATGACACTTCTATTTAATCAAACACATCAATATATATAAACCAATATGCTCTATTAGATCTACCTATGCTCTATAAACCAATGACACATATGCATATGCTCTATTAGATCTACCTAGATAACACTTTACCTAAGATCTAGTGTTGCAAGAATTTAAAAATATCAATACAAGTTACCTCCCATGCATAAGAAAAAGAAGCATACACCTTAGTCTTCTTGTTGTCCTCCAAAGTTTCTCCAAGCTTATATTACTCAAGAAAATAGTTTTGGAGAAAAATACTCCAAAACCCTAGAGCATAGAATGGAAATGAAATGGAGTGAATGGCTAGAGAGAGAGAGTTGGAAATCAAGTAGCATAACAATATCTCAAGATATGGTGATTTGGGGAGGAGAAAAGAGATCTATTTATACTTGGAGAGGAAAAACTACCTCTCTTGGATCTATTCCAAGTGTCCACCACTAAGCAAATGAGTAGATCTCAAGGCTAGGGCACACCATCTAGGGTTTGAAAGCTGGATCTAGGGTGTAGAAAAATTTAGGAGGTGTTGGGATCAATCAAAGAGGTGTGGGAGGCCTTGGGATTGATTCAAAGGAAGGTTAGAAGTCTCAAATAAGTTTTAAAAAATCATTTGTGGAGTTTCTAGAAGAGAGGGGCGTAACTCCTCTTGGAGGGGGCAAAAAAAAGGGTGAAAATGAAGGATTGGAGGGGGATTAATGAGAAAAAAGGAGTGGGATCACCCTAGGAGTTGATGTGGGGGTCAAAGGGAGTCATTACTCTTGAGAGGGGGCCTCAAATAAGTCACAACAACCTCCACCAAGGAAAAACGTCAATCCCCCTAGGGGGGCGTGATTTTTTAGTGTAGAAGGTGGGTAAGGGGTTAGAATAGGTTGGAAAAGGTTGGCAGGGTTATGTTATGCTTACAGAGACTCTCTCTAACCTTTATTACACCATTTCACATCCTTAAACTCATTATTACAATTTTACATTTTTGCCATGTTTGGACTTTAGCAATTAAAATTGTTGTTTTAGACTGACTGACACTCCAAGTGGACTAACCCATGGATAAAGTTGTCTGAATGAGATTAAACTTGGTCCATGGATGTAGGGGGTTCTATTGCATTTCTTTTGAGCACAAATACCCCTATCAAAAGTCCAAGGATCCAGTTTTTACAATTATTGCTCAAAAATAATTAATTAATTAAATAATTAAACCTCCAAACTTAGGGAAATTTAATTAAAAAATAATTAATTAAAAAAATAACCTAGACTCAACGGAATTTCGTGAAACTTTCTATGATGTCTTGCATGTTCATTTACAATGATTTCCCTATATAGTTACCAAAACATAAGTCCACTAGAACGTCGTTCACCACTTTGGAGGACTTATTGCAAGTGTGAGGGAAAAACTCAAGGGAAATCAGTAAGGCTGAAAAGCCCAACTGATAACTTGAGGATAAAAAACCCTCGATGATAGGAACTCTCCCAGTGAACCAATCCCAAGGTAACTAACCTAGACATGACTCATGCAGACCTATTACATTATTAACCCGCGCAGGGGTGCGAAAATTCCAATTACAAAAATAAGTGTTGGGGCCAAACACTGCCCTGTAGGACCAAAAGTCTTCGACAACATGTCATATGATGATGCATCTCTTCATGGAACATGAGTTGACCACTGGTGCTAAATGGGCAGTCAACATCTGGCTCCACATGGAGACGTGTGTTCGATCTTCTCACTTCAAGATGGAGAGCATACGATAATCCATCACCTACAAAATAGAGTGCTCACCATAGTGCACACCAATAACCAACATTAGAATACATTTATACATGATTAAATCAATTAATTCCATACAATATTTACATAATGAAATAACTAAAGTACAACATCATAATTCACAACAAATAAATCTATGATACCGAAAAAAAAAATCTAAGTACATATTGACATAATGAATCAAATAATACATGATTCAAAATACAAGGAAGGGTTAGAGATATGTTACAACCACCCATGCAATGGGTGAAATGATGCCACAAGTGTCTGAATAATCCCTGTCCAAGATTACTCACAAAAAACCCCTTCCCAATTTTTATTAACTTGGAACTTTTTGTGAGGAAGAACCAGCCAAGAATCATGCCCCTTCTTCCTTTCAACCAAACACTGGAATATGACAAGCCGTGTAAACTCTGAATACTTTTCTGCTCATGACTATCAAGGTGGGAGGCCAACCAATACTCATAATGATATGACATTGTTAAACTGAAGTTGCCTTCCACTTCCACATAATTCTGCATTAACTCATCTTCTGGTTGAGAGGTTGAAAGAGAACATACCATAGGAACCATCATACTGTTTTCCTCAAAGTTACGCTTCAAAAAGATTGGTTCCTCGAGAGAAGGGTGGGGACTTGAATCATCTATATATTCAACATTTTCCAAGTCAAGTTCCTTTACCTTGTCAAAATAAATGACTGTCTCATCCATGGATTCATCCAGAATCTCCCCATGAACTTCCTCATCTTTTTCATTATCAATCTTAAGTTCAAGGGGGTCTGGATATTCAATATAAGCTTCTGTAAAGTCATCTTCTATGACCTCCAATTGATCTTCTAGGGCCACAAATTGTTCATTCATGGCTTCGCACTATTTTTCCTGGGAAAGCTACACATTCTGAATCATTTCTTTAAGCTCCTCAATGGGGTGTGATGGAGCATCAACCTCTATGTCTGAATTGATTGTTTTAAAAGCTAGAAGATTTTGTCTCTTCCATGTTTCCATAAAATCATCAACCAATTCATCGTAAAATTCACTCCAATCATGCCCAAAACTTTCCAAAAAGGCATGCAACAAGTCCTGTATCGTCTTGAATCTCTTATCAGGCGAATCATGAAACCAATAATAAGACTTCTCCACATCAAGAGTTATGGAAAACCATTTCATTAGAACGTCCTCATAAATAGGTGGATCACACCATTCATCAACACATTTAGTGAAGGCCCTGATGTGAGTACTAGCATCATCATGATCACAATAGTCAAGAGTGTTTTCAAAGGCATCTGAAGATTCATAATGAGGGTAACCAACGATTCCTGAAAAATCAATAGGATCATAAAAATCATCCATTTCTAACTAGATCATTTAAACAAAGGTCTAAAGAAAAGGACTGGGACCCAAGATTATCAAGGATCCAACAAGAAGAAGGACTAGCTAACTTCACCCACAAACTCTTCCAAGTTCAAGGATGAAGCAAAACAAGTCAGGAATTCCTTCTTGCAAAATACCTTGTCAAAATATTTAAAAGTGGAGTCGCCAGATGACCAAGTTTATTTTAGACAAACAAGAGCATCAACAAGGAAAAAACAAGAATAAAAACAAAAGTTAATTTATTATGTTTGGAACAACAATTGGATATCGATGAGTTCTTCTTCCCCAAGAATTTCAAGCAGTCAACAAGGATTTATACTTGCAGTATACTTGATATATTTGTTCAATGGAGTCGCCACTTGGAAAGGAAGCAAACAAAAACAACCAATGCAATTTCAAAGAATTATTAGTTCTTAAAAAAAAATTAAAGTCGTTAAGGCCAAGGATAAATAACTTATCCCCGGCAACGGCACCAAAGATGTTGTTGCGGATAAGTCCCCAACAACGGCGGCAAAGATGTTGTCGTCCTTATACACACTTGCAAACGTGATCTAAGCCTGGCTCACTTAGTGTGTCCTTGGAGGCACAATGCCTAGGTTCACAGCCCACACTATCACTTTGACCGGAACCTCTTATGTCTAGGCTTACTCCTAGGGAAGCCAAAGGGGGTATACCTTAGTTACTAGATGTGTTAGAGTTAGGTTCTAGGAGTTAATTTTAATTTTTTAAGGTTAGAGGGGATTCTAATCCTAATATGCTAAGGCAACCATGCAAGATGCAAGGGTTAGCATGAAAAACAAGCCTTTTCCCTAGGTCAACTAAGACTAGTGCCTAGAAATTGGGCAAGGGGTCACCTATGTTAAAGGGTGTTTCTTTACAAAAGATTACAAATTACTACAAATTTTCAAAAGAATAAATTAATCCAATGAATAATATCATGTACAATTACTTACAATAAAGAATACTAGGATACAAATTATACAAAGCAAACTAACCGCGTTTATCTTCTATGTGTGCAGGATACAAAAGACTAAAGCATCAAATCATATCACTACATATATGAGATCATCATCAACACATTACTTCATCAACAAATTCCAAAGACTTAGAAGAGTTAAGCACAACTGTTATGAAGATTATTGAAGAGGACCTACACTCTTAATTATTAAACCCCCAAGTATTCTATTAGGTTTTGTCTAGGGTTTAATAGTTAGGTTTTTCTTAAGATTAATAAAATTGTAATTAGCTTTCACAAAAGCCTCCTCCTCCTATTGCCAAATAACTATTGGACGCTCAAGATAGTATGGAGACGATGCCAACCCTAGCAGAACCAGTCAGCCCAAAACAAGAACACTTCCCAGAGAGGACACACACCTGGTGCGCCACGGAGCAGTCCCCTGCCACTACCCTCTATTGTTTTCCTCAAGCTCTGTTTTAGATGGTGAAGATGGTGGTCTAAGGTACCCTAAAGTAGTCTATTAAGTATATAAGTTGATTAGGTATACTTTTAGGTGGTTATTAGAGTGTTTAGAATATTTTAAAGCACTTGTTAGGTGCAATTTAGTGATATGGCTGAAACTATTATTAGCTTTATTAGTGTGTTGTATTAAGCTTAAACAAATGAATGTATCAACACAAGTAAAGAAAATAAAGAGATGGATGAAAAAGTAAAGATATTATCACATGCACAATAATATTTTTCTATGAAACAAGAGATCTATGGCAAGAACAACTTACCTTAAAGAGATGAAAGAAAATTTAAAGTGTTTGCCTACTTAACCATTCAACATTCAAGCCCAAGTAGATGTCTTCCAATAGATATAACAATATAGAGAAAAAACCAATTACTTGTTGAGCACTTAAGATATTTGAAGCATTTAGAACTTAAACCATGTGCATAAGAGAGAAATAAGAAGCTTGAAATGAAATGAAGCAAGATCTATTTAGATTATTTAGGTGTGTTGCCCAATGGGATTAAGATAATGGTGTAGATCTAGAACATAAGCATTTAAAACATACTAAACATTATATCACATCACAACACATCAAGTTTTAACACTTAGCCTTACCTATTTGGGGTATTCCTCTCCCAACTAGTTAGGTGATTAAATTATCTTGCTTTATTTAGGTTAAGTTCTTTGAGATCTTAGTTATTAGGGAAAACCATGAGAGAAGAGTAAGAAAGAAAGACTAAGCTACAATCTAAACTACTAACAAGCAAGCAAACCCCATGGACTAGGTTTTGAAGGTGCCCTCACCTTCAAAACCTCACAACCAAGGTAAGAAAGACTTCAAAAAGTTGAAAAAGAAATATATATAGCCTACGTCCTACGTACCCAAAAGCTCAAAGAAGAGGGGAGGTCATACCACTTCCCCTCTTACACTTTGAGCTCAACAAACAAGCCAAAAAAGAGAAAAAGTGCACTAGAAATCTAGAAAATGAAAGAGGGGTTGAGGAAATAGCTACCAAATCCCCCAAAGGGGTCTTGAAGTGTTGTGTGTGTATCTTTGGGGCAGCCCAAAGCACTCAACCAAATCTGGTATACCTACAAAATCAGCAAGCTTTGCTTGCTAGAACAGCTACACACAACCAAAAGAAGTTAAGGAAACCCTTGCCCTTTTGGGGCAAGAACTTTCCACAATAAAGGATATATATTTAATGAAATTTTGACCTACTTAAACAATTATATGCTAGCTGAAAATGGAATGAATGAACAACAACTATAGAAGATGAGCAATATAATAGAGAAATGGAGTATGTGAGAGCTTCAAGTGACCCTTCTCCTTAAAGGAGTTCCCAATGAAACCCTAGAGATAAACCTGCAAGATCTCTTCAAATAAAATGAATACAAAAGATAATATGTTGATGCATTGAAATTAAATGACACTTCTATTTAATCAAACACATCAAGATATATAAACCAATAGGCATACGCTCTATTAGATCTACCTAGATAACACTTTACCTAAGATATAGTGTTGCAAGCATTTAAAAATATCAATACAAGTTACCTCCCATGCATAAGAAAAATAAGCATACACCTTAGTATTCTTGTTGTCCTCCAAAGTTTCTCCAAGCTTATATTACTCAAGAAAATAGCTTTGGAGAAAAATACTCCAAAACCCTAGAGCATAGAATGGAAATGAAATGGAATGAATGACTAGAGAGAGAGAGGTTGAAATCAAGTAGCATAACAATAGCTCAAGATATGGTGAGTTGGGGAGGAGAAAAAAGATCTAGTTATACTTGGAGAGGCAAACCTACCTCTCTTGGATCTATGCCAAGTGTCCACCACCAAGCAAATGAGTAGATCTCAAGGCTAGGGCACACCATCTAGGGTTTTAAAGCTAGATCTAGGGTGTAGAAAAATGTAGGAGGATTTGGGATCAAGAAAATAGCTGTGGGAGGCCTTGGGATTGATGCCAAGGAAGGTGATAAGGGGGGCATAGCTCCTCTTGGAGGGGGCAAAAAAAGGGTGAAAATGAAGGAATGGAGGGGGATTAATGAGAAAAAAGGAGTGGTATCACCCTAGGAGGTGATGTGGGGCTCAAAGGCATTCATAAATCATGAGAGGGGGCCTCAAATAAGTCACAACAACCTCCACCAAGGAAAAACGTCAATCCCCCTAGGGGGGCATGATATTTGAGTGTAGAAGGTCGATAAGGGGTTAGAATAGGTTGGAAAAGGTTGGGAGGGTTATGTTATTCTTATGGAGACTCTATATAACTTTTATTCCACCATTTCACATCCTTAAATGCATTATTACAATTTTACATTTTTGCCATGTTTGGACTTTAGCAATTAAAATTGTTGTTTTAGATTGACTGACACTCCGAGTGGACTAACCCATGGCTCAAGTTGTCCGACTGAGATGAAACTTGGTCCATGGATGTAGGGGGTGATATTCCATTTCTTTTGAGCACAAATACCCCTATCAAAAGTCCAAGGATCCAGTTTTTAAAATTATTGCTCAAAAATAATTAATTAATTAATTAATTAAACCTCCAAACTTAGGGAAATTTAATTAAAAATTAATTAATTAAAAAAAACAAACCTAGACTCGACGAAATTCCGAAAAACTTTCTATGATGTCTTGCATGGTCATTTACAATGATTTCCCTATATAGTTACCAAAACATAAGTCCACTAGAGCGTCGTTTGCCACTTTGGAGGACTTATTGCAAGTGTGAGGAAAAAACTCAAGGGAAATCAGTAAGGCTGAAAAGCCCAACTGATAACCTGAGGATAAAAAACCCTCGGTGAAAGGAACTCTCCCTGTGAACCAATCCCAAGGTAACTGACCTAGACATGACTCATGTAGACCTATTACATTATTAACCCATGCAGGGGTGCAGAAATTCCAATTACAAAAATAAGTGTTGGGGCCAAACATTGCCCTGTAGGACCAAAAGTCTTCGACAACATGGCATCTGATGATGCATATCTTTATGGCACATGATTTGACCACCGCTGCTAAATGGGCAGTCAACACTCCCCATCTGTCCATGTGACATACCCCCTCCATGGCTTCCTTCGGACCTGGGAGCCTTTTCCGGATTATATCTGACTTCCCCACGAGATCCACCAACCTCTCTGTTTCCATACATCTGAGTGTATTTCCCTTGATGAGTCATCTGCATCAATAACTCGGTTATCTGAGTCTGGTTCTCATCAATCTTCCTTAAATTCTCATCTACCTTCTTCAGGGTCTCAGTGATTTCGGCTTGTCCCCTTCGGTTTTACTCCTGGATTTCCTGTAAATGGTGGACCAAGTTACCTTCTGTAAGGTTTAAGGTTTGATGGAATTTGTTGAATTCGGCTGCCAAGAAATCCAATCCCTGTGGCTCACAGTCATCTCCTGATCCCTCCATTTCGGCTTTTGTTTCACTAGCCAGCTTCTTCCTTCTGCCCATAAAGATACCACTGTACCTCTGCATGCGCTAATCCTCACAGGTTTGGAGGATCAAAGCTATGATACCACTATAATGATCCCAAGCCAAATTATTTGCTTGGAATCACTAACTAACCACTAATTTGATTATTAAGTGTGTGTATGCAGGTTGGCCATCAACATTTCAGCCTTAGGGTTTATTCAGTTATTCAGCCAAAGAAGATACAAGCATATTTTCGATCATATGAAGAACATCAACAATACATGAGATAGGAACCACAAGCAAGCTGAACTTTATTATAAGAAGCAAGAACCTGATACAAATAGCGAAGCAGATCTGGAATAGCCTCAGATGGCTTCAAGACAATAATAGAGCTGCATACAAAATGCTCTCAGAGATACAAAGCAAGCCTCTCAAAGGATGAAATACAAGATGAGCGCTCAACTGTAAAACTAGGGTTTAAGCCCAACCCTGAAGCAACTGGTACGACCCTACTGGTGCTGGTACGGCCTGCTAAGGATGATGGATGCCAAGGGTTTGTCCCTCTTGAATATGAAGTTCCCCAAATGCTGCCAATCTCCTCCCAATGATAGATCAAGGCAATGGAAGCCTCCTCCTGAAGTATGGAGCCAAAAAACTAAAGCCTCCTCCTCAAACTGCAAAAACCCTAAACTAGTGCGACCCTCCTGAAACCCTAAATATGATCAATAGTATGGCCTAGCTGAATATGGGCTCAGAATATTCTGAAACTCTCTAGGATGATAGATCAGGCCACCACAAGCCCCTGAGAGAAGTCTCAAGTTCAGATCTAGCCTATGGCCTTCTAGATCTGAGAAACACTGAATCACCAAATCATCCCCCTCCTCTTGAAATTGTCTCAACTTGCAAATATATGATAGGGACGTGGTAACTCCTCCAAGAAACCCTCAAACTAATTAGCAAGGCCTTGCAAGAAAAACCCTAATGGTGAAAACCATCAAAGCCTCCTCCTTATGTTGGATCGAACTCTTCCTCAACCAATGGTGTGCCCCTGCAAGAAAACCCTGGCTGGTACGACCCTGCTGAACCAACTGGTATGACCCTGCTAGTCCTCCTGAATAGCTGATAGATGTAGAATGGTGTGGGTGGAGTATTTCATCCCTAATACCAAGCTTGGAACAAGGTGAGTGGAATATTTCACCATTGAGTTGTTCACTAGGGTTTGTAATATCAAAACCCTCAAAAATATAAGCTCAAGAGCATCAACAAGCAACTATCCAAAATCCAGAATGAATGAGAGGTGCGCCCTAGCCTTCTCTTTATAATTTTATTCTATTTCCCTGTTGAGTTAAGTTAACCCCTAGGGTTAACTCCTAACTCAACCTCCAGTGCTTCTATTTCTTCATTCAGTTATCTTTTTAACTCCTTTTACCTTTTTATTAAGTCAACTTAAGAATATAACCTTAATTTGGTTGACTTTTCCCCTCAGTGTGAGACTATGGCCTAGTGGGGATGCCTAGGCCACTAAGTCCTCTCAAACCTCTTTATCAAGAGGTGGGGGACATTACAAAGAACCTTTTAGAAACAAAGGAATCAAATGCACATATTCAAAAGTTTTTGAGGATCAGAGTGACACATACCATGATACCCAAACTCATTACCTCATGGAGAAAGAACCGTCTCTGATGCAAGACCAAGCCAAAGGTGATGGATGATGTTGTTGCTGCTGAAAAAGTGGAGGTGCTAAAAGGGAGAAAACATGGGTCCTCCAGGGCAATGATCAAGTCGATCTGGCTCTTCGTACTCCATGTCTAGGACCCGTGGAACTCGAGACATAATCTCCTAGTTATCCCTGAAAGTGGGGGATAACAAACCCTATGGAGGAAATTGAAGCTATCAAATTTGCAACTATGTACCTGATGGGAAAGGCACATGAATGGTGGTTTCATGGAATAACCACCTTGGTTCATGGATGCGTCACATCTTACCAAGAATTCACTCAAAGGCTTATTGACAGGATTGACAAGGGAGACCTAGATTGTCATTTCAGGGAGCTTACATAGCTTAAACAGACAAGTTCGACTGAGGCCTTTATTGAAGAGTTTCAAAGAGTATCAGTTATGGTTTTGGATGTGGAAAAATCAAGGTTACTTATGTTGTTCATAAAAGGACTGACAGAACCAGTGAAAGGATGGGTTAAGTCCTTCAAGCCCATAACCTTACAGGATGCCATTGAATGCACCAGAGATTTAGTGGGGGCAGCCAACAAAAATAGGTTCACACCTAAACCACCCATGTTTCAGAGAAGCCATGAAACTAGACTAGTGGACAGAGGAAAAGGGAAATTAGATGAGGCTACAAGAAGAGATCTAAGGAGTAAGCAACTATGTTACACTTGCAGGGATCTATGGCAGCTAGGACATAGATGTTTAGGCAAGGGGAAAATACACTATGTTGAGGTAGTATATGATAGTGAGGAGGAGGAATATGATGAAGATGATGGGGCTATACATACTATGCAGGCAAACCTCAGAGAGGAAGAGGAAGCGCTACTAGATCATGAAACACTAGATACAAGCTATAAAAAGATCACCATTGCTTCTATGAGTGAGATACCGAAATTCAACACCTTTAGAATAAAAGGAGTGGTTCAAGGGCAAAGGGAAACTATTTTGATAGATGGAGTAGCCTCTCACAACTTTATTGATATAGCCATGGTAGAAAGAAGACATCTACCCACAGTGTAATTTGAAGGATTCTTGGTTGAAGTAGCAAGGGGTCGTACCATAGCTTGTGACAGGTACATTCCACAAATGAACTTGACTCTAGACCAATACACCTTAACACAAGACTTCTATGTGGTAACATTCCTGACACCAATATCATCTTAGGGGTTTAGTGGCTCAACACTTTTGGGCCTATCACAACCAACTATAAAACAATGGAGATGTCCTTCAACACAGATGAAGGGAGGATAGTTATGCTTAAAGGAATGATAGGGGATTCTCCAAGAATAGTGGCAGTGAAAAATATGCATGCCATATTCCGGTGAGAGGAGATAACCTACGCAGTTGAATGCTTTATTTTGGATACTAAAGGAGAGCCCCGCAAACCATACCCTCCAGATATACAAAAAATTCTACACCAACACAAAAGAGTCTTTGATCCTATTCCTCCAGGACAACCAACAGATAGGGGATTTGAGCACATGATAGAGTTGGAAGAAGGTGCCAAACTAGTTATTACTACACCTTATAGGCACCCAGAGAAGCACAAAGACGAGATATAGAGTGCAATCAAGGAATTGTTGGCTATGGGACATATTAGACTGAGTTCAAGTCCATTTGCATCATCAGTTGTGTTGGTTAAGAAAAAGGATGGAACAATGTGCATGTGCATCGACTACAGGGTATTGAACAAGAGGAATATTAAGAATAGGTACAATATTCCCCGGATTGATGAACTGTTGGATGAGATTCATGGTGCAGTCTACTTTACTAATATAGATCTACGGTCAGGCTATCATCAGATTAAAATGAGAGAACATGATGTACATAAAAGTGCATTCATATGTCACTTCGGCCACTATGAGTTTCTTGTGAAGCCTTTCAGCCTCACCAATTCCCCTGCCACCTTTCAGTCATGTATGAACCATGTGTTCAACAAGCAGCTGAGAAAATATTTTCTTGTCTTCTTTGATGACTTACTTATCTATAGCAGGACATGGGAGGATCACTTACATCATGTATATGAAATTTTGGGTATCATGGAGGATCAATCTTTATATGCTAAATAATCTAAGTGTGAGATTGGCATGATCGAGGTTCTGTACTTAGGACATATTATTGGGGCAAAGGGAGTAAAGGTTCATCAATAAAAAAATACAAACTATCATTAATTGGCCTACCCAAAGGACACTCATAGAACTCAAAGAATTCCTGGGAATTTGTAGCTACTACAGAATGTTCGTCAAGGGCTTCTCCTAAAATTGAGCCCCTCTGACAGACTTAACCAAAAAGGGGGCTTTCACTTGGAGTGATGAAGCACATGTCACGTTTGAGAAAATGAAGAAGGTCATGAGTACTTGCCCCATACTTTCCCTACCTAATTTCTCTCAACCTTTTATATTAGAATGTGATGCATCAAGTGCAGGAGTAGGAGTTTTCCTTATGCAAAATAAGCATCCTATTGCCTATGAGAGCCGTAAGCTAAGAGGCCCTGAGTTTCTCTATACAATATATGTAAAGGAGATGTTGGCTATAATGCATGCCTTGTCTAAATTCCGACAATACTTATTTGGAGAAAACTTTGTATCAAGAACTGATCACAACAGCCTCAAGTACTTTTTATCCCAGAAGGACTTGAACGAGAGACAACAAAAGTGGGTAAGCAAGATTCAAGCTTACAATTTCGATATTGAGTATGTCAAGGGTAAGAATAATGTAGTTGTAGATGCTCTATCAAGAAAAACTTTGGCTTACTCTATGAAAAAAATATCAATAGATTGGAAACCATAGTTGTTGGTGGAATACTCAAACAACAGGTTTGCGTGTGAATTGATGGATGGACAACTTCACGATGATAGGTACAGGGTCGTAAATGACATCATTTATTACAAAGGAAGGATCTATTTGGTACCCAGATCTACATTCAAAGGAAAGGTGCTTCAAGCCTTCCATGATGCTCCAATAGCAGGTCATCAAGGGTTCCTTAAGACATACAGACAGGTAAGAGAAAGGTTCTCTTGGAAAGGAATCAAAGGATATGGTATGTGCCACATCAAGGAATGTGCTACTTGCCAACGAAATAAATATGAACACTCTCATCTAATAGGATTCTTACTACCGCTTCCAATACCATAGAACAAATGGGAAAGTATCTCAATGGATTTCATCACAGGTCTTCCCAGAACACAAGGTAAGGACTGCATATTTGTAGTTGTGGATCAGTTAACCAAGTTCAATCATTTCTTTTCCATATCCATGGACTACAACTCATCACATGTAGCGGAGTTATTCTTCAAATATATCTTTAGGTTACATGGCATACCTAAGAACATTATTAGTGATAGGGACAACAAATTCATGAGTATATTCTGGCAAGAATTGTTTAGACTGGTGGGCACTTAATTGACCCCTAGCACTAGTTACCATCCCCAAACTAATGGGTAGACTGAAATTGTAAACAAATGGATGGAAGGTTACCTCATAAATTATGTAGCAGGACAAAAAGAATCTTGGGTCAAATGGCTTTACTTGGGGGAGTATTGTTATAATACCACTTACCACATGTCCATTGGTATGCCCCCCTTTAAAGATTTATACAGCTATGATCCCCTTACTTTTGAAGAGATTGTATTTATATAAATCAAGGCTCCTATGGCCAAGGAGTGGATCTAGGTTAAATAGGACATCATTAGAGAACTCAAGGACAATCTCCATAGAGCGCAGAACCAACATAAATTATACACAGACAGGAAAAGGGTGGAACACACCTTTGAGGTTGGGGATCTGGTATATTTGCACCTGCATCCATAGAGACAAGCATCTATCAAGAAGAGTGGTGCTGAGAAATTACAACCATGCTTCTATGGTCCATATGAAGTACAAAGGAGAATTGGAGAAGTAGCATATGAGTTGAAATTTCCCCCAGGGAGTAAGATCCACAATGTTTTCCGTGTGTCTTGTTTGAAAAAGGAATTAGGACAACATGTATTAGTTAATGAGACATTGCCACCAGTGGATGAAGAATGACATATACACCTAATACCAGAAGAGATCTTGGAAACCTGGGTGAAACAACTAAGGAGAAGAGCAATTAACGAGTATTTGGTTAAATGGAAAGATTTTCCCATAGAAGATGATACTTGGGAAAGCGAAAGAATAGTGCAAGAGAATGGTTCTGGATTGCTTGAGGGAAAGCAATTTCTAGTAGGGGAGACTGTAATGTCCCCTTCTCATTGACATAAGAACTCATGGACGTAGTAGTCTAGATACCCCTCTAGACTATAGTCCAAGATAAGCAAGGGGAAGGAAATGTGGTTTTTGTCACTTAAGAGATCTAAGGTTATATTATTAAAGTGACTTTGGTAAAAGACTAAGGAAAATTAAATTAAAACCTTAGCAAGTGGAAAAAGAAACTCAATGGAAAATTAGAAACGGAGGTATAAAAGAAAGAGAAGGGTGCACCTCTTGGGAGGCTATTCTCATTATTCATTTTTGCACTTTGCACTCTTGAGTTAGACAACTTACGTTTTGAGGGTTTTGAGTAAACAAACCCTAGCAACCAGCAAGGAGGTGAAAGATTCCTTTGTTCCTGGTTCAATATTGGCCAAGGAGGTGAAAGATCCCTCCTTCACCATTCTAATCCAGTCACAGGTATTCAACAAATAACACTTGGAGTTGGTGCACAGATCTGATGGGTTTCTAGCAGTAGGGCGCATCCTTGGAAGAGAAAAGGTTTGATTTGCTTGGAGGACTATAGATATGTAGTTTTATGCCATTGGAGGTTCATCTCTAGGGTCATAGTGCCCTTTTGTAGCATTCATACCAAGGGTACATCCCTTGGATTATTTTATTTGGCTCAGAAGGAATTTTTGAAGGAGGACACAACTCCCATTGAGGATACTCACAGATCTAAGGGAAACCTTGGGGGGGGTTACTCTGACTTGCTTCATTCCTACTCTAGAGCCCCTGATCTACAGCTTGAGGGTGTTTTGGCATCATTTGAAGGTCATTTACTAGGAGGCCGAAATATTGAGCATTTCCAGCCAGTCAGGGTCGTACCAGTTCCATCCTTCCAGGGTCATACTATCTCTAGATCTGGTCATTCAGGGCCGTACCAGCAGGGATATGAAGGAATCTATTCAAGAATGGAAATAAATTAATCTTATATCAACTCTATTCAGTGTAGGAAGACCTAGGGTCTCTATATCTTTTGTATTGTACCAGATCTGCATATCTATGTATGAAGATCACTTATTCTATTTAAATAAAGGTCATCTAAAGCTTGTTATATTTGTTTATGTGTTTACTTTATTATCATGTCTTCCATACTTGTTATTATGTCTTCTATGCAATAAACTCAGCAAAAATACTTCAACGCATCTTTTTGTAGTATCAATCTGCAAAATAAAACACAAAACATCAAATAGAAGCCCTAGTTCTTGGCTGAAAATTGGTTGGGAACATTACAAGGTGACAGTAGGGAATGCAACAAGACCCAACCACCATTCAAAGTAGAGGAAAATAATACCATCAAGCAATATGTAGGAGAGATAGGTGCCTTGAAGTTGAATCAATGGTTGCAACAGTTAGAAGTTTATTTTAGTGTCCATGAGGTTAGTGGAGCACAAAGAATCACTTTTGTTTGTTTGAAGTTAGGTCATGCTTTGACATGGTGGGAAAGTGATGCCATTGCTAGAAGACAAAGTAATGAACCACCAATCGTAGAATGGGAAGTGTTTATGGACATGATTAAGTCACATTTATATCCTATTGGGTATGAGAAGGAACACAAGATAAGTTGGCTTCACCTCAGATAGAGATAAGGATAGAGGGTAGAAATTCACTACAAAGTTCCAAAAAGAGCAATCAGATTAGGGGTATCTCTTAAGAGTCCTAAAGTGCTTATCAAGTACTTGGGAGCTTTGAACGATCACCTTGTGTAATATCCCAATTTCGACCTTTAGAAGTCTTGAACTTGATTATGTATATTTTGTATTTATGCTTTTCACTACTATGTTTTGTTACACACCATGAGATAGACTGTCATGGTGATTTTGAAAGACATTAACATCACCATTTTGAATTTAATAAAAGGTTCCAACACTGATTGGGGAAAAGCACATAAAGGGATATGATTCCACCATAGGGGAAATGTAAGGGGTCCAAAGGGGGATTGACCTATACGTTATGATGGTGTCATATACTATCCTCTTCCATGTGATTGTCCCATTCCCACTTTATCCTAATGTTTATTCTAATTAAAATAGGAGCTCAATGAAATGAGTTAATTACTCTAAGTAATTATCTCCTATACTCAATCTTACCTCTTACTTTGTAGTAACCACCTCCTATCATCAAGTAAACAAGAAGGGAGTGGAGGAAAGACTCCTCCCTCTCACCCCATTCACCCATTCATTCATGCAAAATCAAATTAGGAGAGGGAAGCTAGAGAAAATGGAGTTCTTGAAGAGAAAGGGGAGTTATTTAGGAAGAAAAACTTGCCCAACTCTTATAGGATCCATGGAGATATGGAAAATGAACTTCTATGTGATATTAGGCACCTAGAATGAGTAAGAAATATCCTCTTAAACCCTGGTAGATTGTTGGCTTGTTTGGGAGCTATCCAATAATCAAACTCTGTCCAAGGAGCATAAATCTGCTAAAGGTTCAATTTGAAAGAAGATAGTGATAGGACCCTTTCTACACACATTGAAGAGCAAAAAAATGAGGGATATTCTTGAGGCACTAGAAAGAAGAGAATAGAATTCCTTCTTGTGTTGTATGGAGTAGTATAGTGGGTGGAAATGCTAGTCTGTCTAAAGAATTAATTATATAACTCAGCAGTGGATCCCATGGGGGATCTTGGAAGCTTTTGGTAAAGGAAAGAGCGACAAGGAAGTCTTCAGTTTCTCTTCTTCACACTGGTGGTCCCATATCCCATCACGGGGGTGGCATCCATAACAGATTTTCCTATGGTTGGGAGGAAAATGGTGCACACCCAGTCAGTTGCCTTGAAAATCTGTTTACGAAAAACATAATTTTCTTTTCTTCTCGTCCTTTGTTCTGAAATTATTATTTTATGATGGCGAATAAAACCCTATTATTGATTAGGAGATTGTTATTAAAATCCTATAGGATGGATAAGTAAATGGGTTGTTGTTTGTAATCAATTAGAATGTAATATGTGGTGGAAATACATAAGAAAAACTCATATGTGCTAACTGTTTGGAAAAATAATTGCGCTGAGTTCTGGAATTTTCTTATTATACATTGATTGAGAACTTATATGGAAATATCCTTATGTGTCTTGTTAATTCTAGTATGCGATCTTTCCAGCAAGAATGATAATAGTAGCATGGTCACCTGTAGGTGGAAATCACTGTAGAAATTTGCAGACTTAGTCTTCTAACTGAACTTTTAAAAATAACATGGATATTTTGGTGATACCTGGAACAATTCCCCACGGCATGAGAATTCATTTGATGGCTTCTTATTTGCACAAGAGTTTCCAGCTGCCTAAATTCTACATTTTATGAGTTATTTTGTATCTATTATTAATCTCCAATGTAGAAACCCATAATTCCAAATGGTTTAACATGAATCAGAGATGCTCTGTAACTACTTAGATATTTCTCCTTTCAAGTTGATTCATCCTTATACTGACCAATTTACTCTTAGCAATTTATAACGGTGGGTTGTCTTCTATGATGATGAGAGTCAAAGAAAAATGCAGTAGGCAAGGCATTATAAGTGAATGGGATTTTTGTAATAATTCCACCTGCTTTTCAAATAAAAGAAAGTCTAACAAACAAACTTGCAAATACATTGTCAAAGCCACCCATGTAGAATATTATAGTTGTGGAAACTATTATGCAGCTTGATTCCTTTACACATGATTTATTGAGTGAAGAATACAAGGAGGGTGTTGATTTTGGAGATGTCTACCAGCAACAGAAGGAGAAAATAGTTTGAAATGGATGCAAGTGGGTGTGCCATAGGGGAAAACATTGTGCAAGGAAGAAGACTAGTTTTCTACCATGTAAAGTTGTTCCATGGAGCAATGTTGAACTAACCTACCTATGACAAGGAGCTCTTTTCCCTAGTACAATCAATCAAGAAATGGAAACACTATCTCTTAGGGAAGGAAACCATATTCCACAGTGATCACCAACCATTGTAGTACTTGCAGAGTCAAAGAAAAATGCAATAGGAAAGGAATTATAAGTGAATGGGATTTTTGTAACAATTCCACTTTCTTATCAAATAAAAGAAAGTGTGACAAACAAAATTGCAAATACATTGTCAAATCCACCCATGTAGAAGATTATAGTTGTGGAAACTATTATGTAGCTTGATTCCTTTACACAATGCACATGATTTATTGAGTGAAGAATACAAGGAGGGTGTTGATTTTGGATATGTCTACCAGCAGCAAAAGGAGAAAATAGTTGTTAATTGAAAGGGAAATGAATATCATTTTCAATATAGGCTACTCTACAAGTTAGACACATTGTGGATATGCCAAAGGAGGAGAATTCATTTGATGAGGGAAGCTCATACTTCTCGAATTACTTGACATTTTGGTGTTGGGAAAACTATTGCAAATGTACATAGGTATGTTCACTACCCTAAGATGCAAGAACAAGTTTCCAAGTTTGTCAAACGTTGTGTTCTATGTAGAACTAGTAAACCCAAGGGCCAATAATAACAAACTTGGGTTGTACACACCATTACTAATACCAAGCAGACCTTGAAATGTATCTCTACAAATTCTGCTAGAGGTTTGCATGTGTTAAGGAGAGGCCATGGATACCTATTTGTGGTTTTTGCAAGTTCAACAAGATGTGTTTGCTTATTCCTTGAGAATACTATCACCCACCATAAAGCTGTTTATTTGTACTTTGCAAATGTATGGGTACATTTTGGTTTGCCAAGTTCTATTGTCTGTTAGGGACTCTAGATTTTTGGGCAAGTTTTGGAAAACATTGTGGGAAAGGATGGACACAAAGCTGAAGCATTCTACTACCTTTCAACCTCACACTCATGGCATATTGATATTCTAAATAGAACTTTGGTCCAATTGTTGTGAGAGGATATAACAACAAGCATCCCAAGCCATAGAATGAAAAAGTAGTTTACAATCAGCTTTTTACAATAGAGAAATTTGTTCTTCCACCTAGAAATCTCCTTTTGATACTTGTTTTGGTTACTTACCACCCTCACCTTTTGATGTTATTTATGGACAAAAGAAGGAAGACATACTAGAAATGCAAGAGGAGGTAAAGAAAGAAAATAGTCAACATAAGTAGGTATACTTGAAAGAGCAGGAGTAGGTATACTAGAAATGCAAGAGTAGGTATACTTGAAAGTGCAGGAGCAGCTTGAGAAGAGTCAACATAAGTATAAGCTTAGACATGACCAGCATAGGGAAAAGCACAAATTTTGTGTTGGGGACTGTTATCGCACAGTTTGTAGCTAGGATAAAAGGCTATAAGGTAGAGGGCCAAACTGGCGTAAAAAGAACCTATCCCACCCAATGTCACCATGATGAGAAGGCTCTTTCTCTTTAGGGAGGCTAGGCTGAGGGGAGACATACCCGGTGACTTGGGGTTTTGAAAGGGAAAAGGATAAAAGGACAAGGAAAAATTCCCCCTTCACAGATCACCGCCAATCAGATAGTCCCGGCTGAACAGCCAATAATAAGGTATAACCAAAGAAAAGAAAAGCACCTGCTTGAGACAATACAACAAGGAAACTGATACGTGCAATCTTGGTTAGTACTTCATATAAATCAATGACTATCTGATATTCAATATAATCAATTTAAAAGTAAATGTTGAGGAAGTCAATGTTTCCAAAATAACAATGAAAAGATAATTTCACTTCGCCAATAAATACTAGAACGATGTGGCATTTAATGTAACCAATCAACACTTTATTCAATTAATGCCTTAACCACCATTCAATTGCTCATAAAGTAAAGCATTGTTGCAATAAAGATGAAATATTCAATGATGACGTCAACAACTTAGGGTTAGTAGGTTAGTCTAGGCTAGGGTTAGTGTAGTTAGGGTTTCAATTCAAAAAAGGTTTGAGAGTGTTTAGATCCAATTCTACTTCAACATTTGAGGCTTGAGATCAGTGCCTTAGGGTTTAATAGAGTCATAGGTGAAGGATGCACAGGTTGAAGGAGATGATATTTCAAAGGACTAGAGGGAAACGTTTAAAGGTGTTGTTGAAGCAGGGCCTCAAAGACAAAACCCTAGGGGAGAGAGGCTCACTCTGGTGTTGCAAAAGCAAGGCCTCATGCTCTCTCATCCTTCCTGGAAAATGGCTAGCTCAGATGAAGCACAAAATCAAGACAAGAAAGCTTAATGAGGGAGAGTGTTGCTACAACAAGGCTCTTTCATCAAACCCTAAAGGAAAAACAAACCTAAGTGTAGATAACCTAGGCCTGGGACATCTTCCTCCTCTTGAATTTCAAAAGGTATGGCTAGCACAAGGGAAAGAGAAACAAGGAGTGTAGCTACGGCTAGGCTCTCTTCCTCTCTTTCAATCGCTAAAGGTTTCTCTATCAGGGGACATGAGACAAGGACCTACTTGTGTGCTTGTCACCTAGGGTTTTGATTTAGCAAATTTATAATCAATATGCAAGAAATTTAAACTACAACCATTCAATAAGAAGTTTTATAGAAAAAACACTTACAATTCATGAAGAATTAACCATGCAAACCCTAGTTGTAACACCTTCCTTCAAGAGAAACACCATAAATGCCAAAAATATCTTCCTTCAACAAGTGTGCATCACTTAGTTTAGCCAAAAACCCCAATAGGGCGCTAAAAATCAGACCTCACTATGAGTGAGTGAAAATTGATGATCAAAATGAGAGTGAAAACCCTCAATATATAGTGTATCAATGACCTAATTTACTTTTTAGGTCATAAAAAGGCCGACAAGGCCATAATACAAAAATAATACTATTTTTACATTAAATGATAAGTAAAACCCTAATCAAGAAAAAGGTGAGACATCAAGCCCCTCTGAGGGAGACGTTAGCCCTTTCTAGGGCCAGTGCAGCATCCAGAAGAAAAATGTTATCCGTCCTTGGGCTCTTCCAAACTGCCACACATTCCAACCACCCTGTCCATCTACCATATGCTCATGATGAGGTCATAAGACTTTTGGTGACATCCTAGTTCATCTAGAGCCAATGTTCCACTGCAAGTGGGTCAATACCCCTAGGTCCAGCTCAACCAAAGTGCCCTTGATGGAACGTCCTCTTTTTCTCCGGTGAAAAGGCCCTAATCCATATCCATCCTGTCTCTTACCCCTGATGGGGTCTCAACATCCATCTGGTGGGCTCTTCAGCCCCATGGAGGTCTGAAATGGTCATCTCCCCATGTGTACCGGTCCAAATGGTACCTTTCCGTCGGGCATGGTCCCGCACATCAAAAGCTACACCCTCCATGGGATCATTAGTCACAAGGATCATAGCAATGTCAATCACATCTTATCATCAATATTATTAAACATATGCATAAAACCCGTAATACATCAGTCAATAGCTCCAAGACATTACAAAAACCTACAATACAAGATTAGAGAAAAGGCCAAGGCGTCATATTGGGCTAATGTCCACAAGAAAAGGAAAGTTTCTAGGAAGATCTCATCCAAGCCATGTAAGTGAGGTGATTTGGCTAGGGGATGTCCAAACATGTGGGTGTAGTGAGGGCTAAGGATGCATAAATGTTACCTGTGGATGCCTTTGTAGAAGGTGAGTTGTACCTGTCATGGATGCATTTTTTCCAAGCCCATTCTTTCCTTCATTATTTTTCTTCCTTTGTTATTTTATTTTCTTTTCTTCTTCTTTTTCTTTTCATTCAAGAACTAACTAGGGGACACTGCCTTAGCATGGTGACCAAAGCCGACAACGTTACCCACAAGTACTTTCACAGAGATGAGAAGGTTGGCTCGTGATGAGACCCCCTTTCCCTTGGCTATGCAACCAAAGGTCACTGCCCTGGTGTGGTAACCAGATGTGGCAATGTCATACTGTTAGGTACCCATGGACCTAATAGGCTGGCTCGTGATGAGACCCCCTATCCTCTGACTAGTTCTTGTTTTGTTATTTTTCGAGTCCCTCTTGTTTCTTGCTGAGAGGATTTTTACTGCCTTCTTGGGGATCCATGGGAAAAGCATCTTGAGGTTTTATTTCTAGGCTTTTGTCTTTTACCAGTTTCTTTTACCTTCTGGGCCTTTAGCCCCTTCTTCCCACGAGGTAAGGTGAAATATTGAAAATAGGTCAACCCAATGCCCGAACAAGAGGAATGGGATAGATGAGAGGGGAACAAGATTTTAAAGTGGTAGTATGATGGGAGCGGACGATGGATTTTCATAAATCCCCCCAGTGGAAAACCAAAACCTACAGACACAGGATTTCTAGGGCACCCTGTCAATCCCCCCAAACATGGTCAAGTGGGAAAATGTAAGATCCAAGCAATTGTTAGAGATAAAAGGAATCATATGCATATATTCAAAGGTTTCAATGATCAAAAGTGACACATACCATGATACTTGGACCAATTACCTCATGGAGCAAGAACCTCTTCTGATATAGGACCAAGTCGATGGTGATGGATGTTGTTGTTGCTAACAAGACAAAGACAATGGAAGAAGAAAAGGTGGGCCCTCTAGGTCCATGATCAGGTCAATCCTTCTCTCGGTACTCCATATCTAGGACCTGTGGGCCTCGAGACATGATCTCCTAGTTATCCCTAAAAGTGGGGATAACATCTGGCTCCAACTCGGGAACATGTGCTCACCCTAGAGTGCATGAGAATCTCAACATCTTTGGCATAACCTGCAAACCTGCTCAATCTCGATAGAAGTATCAGTAACAAAATTGGGGTGGTAATGCCACCCCAGCATACATAGATATATATACTAAAATAAAGAAATCAATGAGTAAGAAGATGAAAGAAAACTTCTTACATGTACTTACCTGTTGGCTTGAATGTTGGGTGTAGTCAAACAACCAGTGAAACCAATCCAACAACGTTCCTCGATACCTGCCTTTGTGCTTCATCATAAACCAAAATAGTGATAAATCAAGAACAAAAATGTCATGGGTTAGAATATATATCATATCATTGGAAATCTCAAAGTCTAACCCATGGAGGCGTGTGGGAGGGAAAAATTGATCCCAATACATACTCTCAGGAGAGTGCTCAATCCATCTCAAGAATGGATTGTGTAAATTCAAAGGTTCAAGAGATTGACTCGAGGAATATGAATGTTGGTTACCTTGGATGTCTTCACAACTTGAGGCCTGAGGAGGGATTAGAAAAAACTGAAAGGATGTCTGACCATTCCTAAAGGGGAGGTTGGAAAACTGTGATAATAGGCTTCTTCTTGAGGCGCTCAACTTTCCCCTAAAATCCAGAATGAGGTTTTTCCTTACAAGAGACTTGGGATAAGGGACATGTTTCCAAACCACAACTTTAGTGACATAGGGAGGTAAAGTGATCAAAGGGGGGTGGAAAATATTATCACAAGTATCCTACTTCATGGAAGTAACTTCCTCATTTTTATCAATATCTAAGAATAACGTTGGTTGATAACTTTCTTCATAGGATAAATCTAAGTTCTCAGATGGATAGTCATCAAAGTCCTCAAGGTATGACTGGAAATTAATCAGAGAGAATATCATTAGGTCATCCCTGGGTGTCTGAATAAGGTCAGGTTCTTGTCGCCAGATGTCAAAATTATTAGTAACTTCATGTAATAAATGCAAAGGGAACCTTTGGAAAGGACCATCAATGTTGTACATGGGATTTCCATCATATCTAATCATATCCCATCCACATTTCCCAACATGTATGAATTCATCAAAATCATCAACAAAGTCATTATCTTCATCATAACATGAAGGGGTTAAAACATC
Organism: Picea engelmannii; assembly: GCA_009831015.1. Classification (NCBI taxonomy): domain Eukaryota; kingdom Viridiplantae; phylum Streptophyta; class Pinopsida; order Pinales; family Pinaceae; genus Picea; species Picea engelmannii. The sequence continues at coordinate 164,638 of ML789260.1, forward strand.
CGATACTTCTTTTCTCTCTACATCATAAAATAAAGAATCATTGAAAGTTTTGAAATAACTCACCTTGTTTAATCCTTCCTATGCAGGAGCTTGAAGTGTTCGAGTAACTTCATCAAGTGGAATATCTACCTCCACGTATTCATTCTTGAGACATAGAGGATCAAGCTTGTCCAAGGGTTCCATTTCCTCTTCACTCTCTGAGTAATAGAACAAGGTATCATCAAAAAAATGGAAAGTAAAATGACTTACCTCATTCTCTTCATCATGTGCAGGAGGGATAGGATCTTGGAGGGCTTCATTAGGCTGAGGAGCAGTTACTGGTGCTTCATCCTCACAATTCACTTCTTTAGTCATGTCTTCACAACACTCTATTGAATCATGGGAAAAATCCTGCTCCTTTTCAAGGGGTTGACAACATTCTTCATGGATCTCTTTTTTCACATTAGAGGGTTCTTGATTTTTAACATGATAAGAATTTATGAGATCTTCCACAATCTCAGTAGTGAATTACCCCATCTTCCAAGTCTATTGTGAGATTATGAAGGGCATATTCATACGTTTGGAAACATGGTTTGGTAAGTTCAATGAACCTACTGATGAGGTGTATGAAAGATGATATACCCCTATTTTCGCAACAACTCTTAAATTGATCTTGCAAGTAGGATGGTAGAGTGAGTATGAATTATTTTATAAGAGCATCCTCTCCTCCCAACTTTATCTCACTCAAATACTCCAAAACATTTACTATGTGAGGAGTTGGGAGGCCTAAAAATGTTGGAGAGTTGTTTAGCCATTTTGTATCAAAGTAATTTGGGTATCCTTGAAAACTTTTGAAATCAATACTTGGATACATTTGTTCCCAGTGTGCCATGATACCATAACTTGGAAATATCATAGGTTTTGAGAGTAAGGTGGCACCCTGAAAAAATTAGTGGAGTCGCCATATAATTTGCCTGAAACTATTAAAGGATAAGGGAAAACACCCTAGTGGAGTCGCCAGGTAAGCTTGTTAGATAAAACTCTAGAGGCAAGGCTTACCAAAAATATTTGTCATTTGAGGAGAATTGACTCAGTGTTCCCCGACAACGGCGCCAAAATGTTATCTCATAGTTTGTAGCTAGGATAAAAGTCTATAAGGTAGAGGGATAAACTGGCATAACAGGAACCTATCCCACCCACTGTCACCACGATGGGAAGGCTCTTTCTCTTTAGGGAGGCTAGGACCAGGGGAGACGTCCCCTGTGACCTTGGGTTTTGAAAGGGAAAAGGATAAAAGGACAAGGACAAATTCCCCCTTCACAGATCACCGCCAACTAGATAGTCTCGACTGAACAACAAATAATAAGGTATAAGCAAAGAAACAAAAAGCACCTGCTTGAAACAATACAACAAGGAAACTGATACGTGCAATCTCGGTTAGTACTTCATATAAATCAGTAACTATCTAATATTCAATATAAGCAATTTGAAAGTAAATGTTGACGAAGTCAATGTTTACAAAATAACAATGAAAAGATAATGTCACTTTGCCAATAAATACTAGAATGATGTGGCATTTAATGTAACCAGTCAAAACTTTATTCAATTAATGCCTTAACCACCATTCAATTGCTCATAAAGTAAAAAGTTGCTGCAATAAAGATGAAATATTCAATGATGACGTCAGCAACTTAGGGTTAGTACATTAGTCTAGGCTAGGGTTAGTGTAGTTAGGGTTTCAATTCAAAAAAGGTTTGAGAGTGTTTAGATCCAATTCTACTTCAACATTTGAGGCTTGGGATCAGTTCCTTAGGGTTTAATGGAGTCATAGGTGAAGGACGCACAGGTTGAAGGAGATGAGATTTCAAAGGACTAGAGGGAAAGGTTTCAAGGTGCTGCTAAAGAAGGGCCTCAAAGAAAGAACCCTATTGGAGAGAGGCTCACTTCAGTGTTGCAAAAGCAAAGCCTCGTGCTCTCTCCTTCTTCCTGACAAACGGCTAGCTCAGATGAAGCACAAAATAAAGACAAGAAAGATTAATGAGGGAGAGTGTTGCTACAGCAAGGATCTTTCATCAAACCCTAAAGGAAAAATGACCCTAAGTGTAGATAACCTAGGCCTGGGACGTCTTCCTCCTCTTGAATTTCAAAAGGTATGGTTAGCATAAGGGAAAGAGAAACAAGGAGTGTAGCTACGGCTAGGTTCTCTTCCTCTCTTTCAATGGCTGAAGGTTTCTCTATAAGGGGACATGAGATAAGGACCTACTTGTGTGCTTGTCACCTAGGGTTTTGATTCAACAAATTTATAAGCAATATGCAAGAAATTTAAACTACAACCATTCAATAAGAAGTTTTGTAGAAAGAACACTTACAATTCATGAAGAATTAACCATGCAAACCCTAGTTGTAACACCTTCCTTCAAGAGAAAAACCATAAATGCCAAAAATCTCTTCCTTCAACAAGTGTGCATCACTTAGTTCAGCCAAAACCCCCAATAGGGCGTTAAAAATCAGACCTCACTATGAGTGAGTGAAAATTGATGATCAAAATGAGAGTGAAAACCCTCAATATATAGTGTATCAATGACCTAATTTACTTTTTAGGTCATAAAAAGGACGACAAGGCCATAATACCAAAATAATACTATTTTTACATTAAATGTTAAGTAAAACCCTAATCAAGCAAAAGGTGAGATGTCAAGCCCCTATAAGGGAGACGTTATCCCTTTCTAGGGCTAGTGCAGCATCCAGAAGAAAAACATTAGCCTTCTTGGGCTCTTCCAAACTGCCACACATGCCAACCACCCTGTCCATCTTCCATATGCTTATGATGATGTCATAAGCCTCCTGGTGACGTCATGGGTCATCTGGAGTCAATGTTCTACTACAAGTGGGTAAATCCCTCTAGGTCTAGCTCAACCAAAGTGCCCCTGATGGAACACCCTCTTTTTCTTCGGTGCAAAGGCCCTGATCCATCTCCATCCTATCTTTGCCCCCTGATGGAGTCTCAACATCCATCTGGTGGGCTCTTCAGCCCCATGGAGATCCGAACTAGTCATCTCCCCATGTGTACCAGTCCAAATGGTACCTGTCCATCGGGCATGGTCCTGCACATCAAAAGCTACACCCTCCATGGGCTCATCAGTCACAGGGATCATAGAAATGTCAATCACATCTCATCATAATATTATTAAAAATATGCATAAAACCCCTAATACATCAGTCAATAGCTCCAAGACATTACAAAAACATACAATACAAGATTGGAGAAAAGGCCAAGGCGTCCTATTGGGCTAGTGTCCACAAGAAAAGGAAAGTTTCCAGGAAGATCTCATACAAGCCATGTAAGTGAGGTGATGTGGCTAGGGGATGTCCAAACATGTGGGTGTAGTGAGGGCTAAGGATGCATAAATGTTACCTGTGAGTGCCTTTGTAGAAGGAGAGTTGTACCTGTCATGGATGCATTTTTCCCAAGCCCATTCTTGCCTTCATTCTTTTTCTTGTTTTATTCTTTTATTTTATTTTCTTCTTATTTTTCTTTTCATTCAAGAACTAACCAGGGGACACTGCCTTGGCATGGTGACCAGATCTGACAACGTTACCCACGAGTACTTTAATAGAGATGAGAAGGTTGGCTCGTGATGAGACCCCCTTTCCCTTGGCTATGCAACCAAAGGTCATTGCCCTGGCATGGTAACCAGATGGTGGCAATGTCATACTGTTAGGTACCCCTGGACCTACTAGGCTGGCTCATGATGAGACCCCCTATCCTCTGACTAGGTCTTGTTTTTTTTATTTTCTGGGTCCCTCTTGTTTCTTGCTGAGAGGCTTTTTACTACCTTCTCGGGGATCCCTGGGCGAAGCATCTCGAGTTTTATTTCTAGGATTTTTTCTTTTACCATCTTCTTTTACCTTCTGGGCCTTTAGCCCCTTCTTCCCACGAGGTAAGGTGCAATCCTAAAAATAGGTCAACCCAATGCCGGGACAAGGGGAATGGGATAGATGAGCAGGGAACAAGATGTAAAAGTGGTAGTATGATGGGAGCGGACAATGGAATTTTAGAAATCCCCCCAGTGGAAAACCAAAACCTACAGACACAGGCTTGCTAGGGCACCTTGTCAATCCCCCCAAATATGGTCAAGTGGGAAAATGTAAGATCCAAGTAGTTGTTAGAGATAAAAGGAATCAGATGCATATATTCAAAGGTTTCAATGATCAAAAGTGATGCATACCATGATACCTAGACCATTTACCTCATGGAGCAAGAACCTCTTCTGATACAGGACCAAGTCGATGGTGATGGATGTTGTTGCTGCTAACAAGACAAAGACAATGGAAGAAGAAAACGTGGGCCCTCCAAGGCCATGCTCAGGTCAATCCTGCTCTCAGTACTCCATGTCTAGGACCTATTGGCCTCAAGACATGATCTCCTAGTTATGCCTAAAAGTGGGGATAACAGGAACAAAATGTAGCTTTATTTTAGTAAAGAGTGTCGACAAGAAACAACCAAGAAGTTGATGCCTCTGAGATATGGAGCTTTTGAGATCATTGAGCAAGTCAGTGGTAATGCCTTCAAACTCATCCTACCTCCCTATATGAGAATGTAATAGTTTTCAATGTGAAGAACTTGATATTGTTTGAGCCATCCTTGCTAGATGGGGAAGACGAAGAACAAGTGCTATCTATTATCCCCTTTTTGTGGATAACTAAAGAGATTATGTCTCGAGGCCCTCAGGTTGTAGATATGGAGTTCCCAGAGACTACACGACCAATTGTTATAACCGTAATTTGCACTAGACATGCTTACTTGGCATCAGGCCATCTCAGATTCCTTCTTTGCCAAAACACTATTGAACAACTCTTCTTAAAAACCCCTTTTATAAATACCCACACGTCCTGCCTCATTACTGCATGCGTGTATAGGCTATCTAACCCAAGATAGCATGCGTGTACCTACAAAAGCACAGAAAAAGGAAAGTTGTTGATGAAACACACAGCTTTGGGTAAGTTAACTAAGCCTTTCGGCCATGCATGGCCAGTCACTCGACCAAATACCTAGCTTATTCTAGCCTATAAAAGAAGGGTTAGGGGTCCCATTTGAAAGGAGGAGAATCATAGTAAAGAAACTATACCCGATTGAGCATTCCATTTGTCCCAAACTTTATCCATCCTTGTGTTATTGGATAAATTTGTAAGTGTGGACACAAACCGATCTCCCTAGATCCACCTGGATCTAGAACAAAACAGGACAGAATGATACTCTTTCCCTAGATTTTAACTATTGAATATACTAAGAGGTACTATTAAAGAACATACCTTATAATCGCTTCCTTTGGTCTTTGTTGTTCCTGCTTCGCTCCAATGCTCTCGTACAGTCAAGAGCAAGACAATACAAACCAATCGAAGTGAAGAAAGCACATTCTATTCAACAATTAATCTATGTATATGATCAAGGAGTTGTACAATAAAGTGCAATTAACTTTATGGGAAAGGGACACATTATTGTATTATATTGATGGAAAGTAAAACTTACAACCTGAGCCTTGATGTTGCAAGCCTCCTTTCGATGACCCTTAGCTCTGACACACACACTTGCTCACTTGCATGAAGAAGATCAACCACCTTTAACAAACTTGCTGGAGTTCTCTAGCTGCTGTAGATTCAGTCCTTCACACAATCTTTCACTAATTCTCCAATGTTTCTCTTGCTTGTTTTCTTCTAACCTTTTCCATGAGAATCCCCTCAATATATAGGAGAGAATGAATTAGTTACTTGGATAAGAATGATCCCAAAATATCAGGAAATCTAGTACTTAGATAACCATTCGAATTCCATCTCATCCTTCTAGAAGCTTCGAGAATTAACCTTTTCCCCTTCTTTAGAAAGTGTTCGCACCCTAGCAGTTATACACAGTGCGAACTTCTCGCACCCTGGCTTAAGGCAGCCTGCGAGAATCATACATTCTCGCAGGCAAATGTATTGGTAGCCTGCGAACCTTCCTCAAAAATGATATTTCTGGAAAGAGAAGAAAGTAACTTTTCTCAGGAGAAAGTTCTAATGAAGAGCTTGAGTACACCATTATCAATACATCATCATGACGACCAAAATCATGGGTAACAGAATTCCCCCCAAAGTCTGAGATTGGAACTAGTGACAGTCGATAGACTTTGTAAGATGCATGTGTGTGTCGAGAACTAGGAGCACATCTAATCGGAAACCTGCGAACAATCAAGCATCTGCAGAGTATCATATATATCAATTCTGAGGTAGGCATTCCCATACTCAGATCACAGACTGATGACATTATAGACATGGGTCATGTCCACCAATCATACACTGTGGATCCATGCTGTCAAAATATAGCATAGCCACCAGAATACATTGTGGATCTATGCGAGAAATTTCAAATCAAAACGACATAGCCACGAAACATACACAGTGGATCGATGTGTCACAAATTATACATACTCCATCGCAACCTGGATCACAAAGATAATATCCAGGGTCTTCAATCTCGTTGCCCAAAGTACGAATCTAACCATGTGATTACATGTGTTGAAGTCGAACATGGTAGAAACCACTTGATTACCGGTCAATGATAAAACCGTTAACAAGTGCGAGGGAAATCACCATTGATGTCAATGACTCCCAAGGTACCATAGTACAATCCATCGAAAGTGAATAAATGAGTTGATGTCGAACATCCGATGGAATATTTCAATCAGGGGTCAATGATGTAAACCCACTGTCGAAAGCGAGGAAACCTACCATTGAGGCATGCAAGCTCCAAGGTACTAAATAATTTCTAAGTCTTGATTCCGGATAATGAGCTGAAGTCGACGGAACAAAACTCATCACAGGAGGGCCTTGATGTATCCCCCATCAATGACATGAAATGAGTAACAGAGTTTGCAGGTGAAACAAAACATTTTGCAAATTAGACTGGACACAGGGAAGGCCGACACGGAGAGAATGGATAACTGCATATGGCCGACTTAATATAGGTTTCAGATGGACTTCTCTTGAATATATGAATGACACGACCAATGATTTGGTAGCATTGACTCAAAGACGACACATGAAATGACCTTGTAATCAGTCGAAAGAGAGACAAATGGATTTCCCAAACTGGCTTCAAATGATGAATAGGGGGTGTCATGTTCAAGAGCGACACTTACTACCAATCAATATGAAGATGAAACATATCCCTTTCCCAAATTTTCCCCCACCATTTCTGGCAAGTACCTCTTTATTTTTACGCAAGCTTGAAGAGGATCACATATGCTTGTTAATATAAGATCATCCTTCGGACGAGTCCCTCGGAGTATTTTTAACAAACCCTAAGAAGGAGTGGTTCGGTCCCATCACGGGTCTGTCAATGTTTGTTTAACGAGTCCAAAGATAGTAAACTCGAAGGTGTTTCAAGATTATAGAGTTTGGAAAAACACTTTAAAAGAGAACTCTCTCAGTTCCTTTTTCGTAAAATAGTCTAGATGAGACCAAAAAAGAGAGAAACTATCGCTCATCAGACGCATACTTCAAATACTTTAGCGAGCGTGAAAATAGCAAGATCGCTTGGCGATCTTTTCATGTTTAGAGAGTCTAAAAAGAGCTTAAAGAGGACTCCAGGGGGGTTCCTTTTTCATATAACCTTGTTGAGCCCAAAAAAGTGATAAAACTATGCTCGATCACGTTCTCATATATTTACGAGCGTAAGAACGGACAAAAACGACGCTCGAGGTTTTATGTAAAAACCCTAAAAACAATCAAAAACACGCCATAACGAAGAAAAATATGTCCATACCCTTGTTTAGTTATCAACTTCATCACACCTGCAAGACATTACACTCATCTTGATATTAGGGATTAGGTTTAATCAATAGATAAGTATAAAAACTCAAAAATGACATAGTAAAAAGTAACTTAAATGAGTAAATAACCATTTTTACCATATCATTTCACATTTTCACTATTGAACTCCAAAACCCCCTTTTTACCCTCTGAATTCGATGTTGATTTGTGAGAGCTACAAGAGATCATTTGACGAGCCGTCTACAGCATTGAGGTAATCCATTCATTCTTGACATCTTCATGGTTTAAATTTTTTATTTCACTGGTTAAAATTTCTATTTCAAATTGTTTTTTGAACCTTACATGCGCATTAGTATTCTCGCAGGCAACCCATACGGGCCCTGCGAGAACGATGTGTTCTCGCAGGTGAGCCTTGACCCACCTGCGAGGTGTTCGCACTGTGTAAATGAGTCACCTGCGAGAACCGCAGAACTCAAAAAAATTTAAAACATTTAGCCAATGAAAAAGATTCAGATCATGAATAAAATCATTAATCCTCCTTGTATGTTCCTTGTGCAGGTAAATTGCCACACCATGGTGCTTGAGTGGCGGGAAAGAGAACACAAAGAGGATAATTCAAATGTCAAGAATCATCCTCCCACCATAGCAGCATTGAGAGATTGTGGGCTCTTAAAATACTTCTGCATCCCGGGCATGAGAGCCCAAGTCAGGTTACTGGAATATCTAGTCCGTATGTGGGACCTAGACCAACAAGTTTTCAATGTAGGAGCTCACACATTGTCCATAGACATTGAGGACATATACTTCTTGACTGGATTATCCAGGCGCGAGTATTATGTCAGCCTAACCGGTAGCAGAGGCGGTGGATTAAAAATGAATGAGTATTGCAATCAATACTGTGTACTTGAGGCTGAGAGGAAAAAGGGAAAAGTCGCTATCTGGGGGGTACAATAATTGACCCTCCGCACTATCCTCTTTACTATAGCTCGGATGGCTGAGAGTTCTGCTCCTCATATGGCATTACAGAGCTACTTCCAGTACGCCATCGAGTGTACTGAGCCCCAAGTATTTAACTGGGCGGATGTTGTGCTTCGCAGTATCAAAAGACAATTAACTAAATGCAGGCGAGGTGAATTGAAACAATTTGGGTATGGATCTTTACTAGTGTCCTTCTTCCTCGAGAGGGTCCCTGTATTTAGACTTCAGGTCGAGTGGAACCTACCGGGTCCTAGGGATCCAAGGATGCTTAGATGGTGTCGGCTGATGGCCCGGCACGTGGCAGGACCAATCGTCAAGTATGACGATATTTTCTTTGACTGGCTTCGAAACCAGATGTTGATGGTCGATGACTACGCGTATGCCGGGTTGGATTTCTAAGGAGATCCGGATTTGGCACTACCTGAGGATGCTCAGTGGGGTGACCTTGGTAAGAAGTACATGCATTTTCTCTTTTTAAATGTTTTTGAATTTTTACCATATTAAATGTTTTTGTTTTATGTATTTATCCGAAGACTAACACAAAATGTTTGTTGATAACACAGATGTTGGACCGTATAGGCCTCCTGGCACCTCTCCTATCCAGCGAAGAGGAGAAGTAGCACTGGCAGCACCATAGTATGCCAAAGACTATCAGGTGGTGGAATAGAATTTAGAAGGCCTGACAGCAGACATTCCAGATATGACTCTGGAAGAGGTTCCACGACGTGATCAACGTCACACTGTAGGGGTATCAGCAGCTATGGGTCGATTGCTCCGTAGAGTTGCTAGGGCAGTTGTGTGTTACCGTGGACATCATCCATGACGTCACTTTGTAGAAGCTATAAGCTTCAATTTTTGATATTTTGGTCTTCGGAAAAACTTTTGTAAAAAACAAACTCTTTTGATCGTTATATATACAGATGGCTTCTACCGGTTTACTTTATATTGTGTGAATTTTGATGTGTTTGATTTATAAATGGTTCAAATGTCTTTCCAATACATAATTAGCCAATGCATATGTTAATGTATTAAGACATCTAGGAATATGTTGATATTCAATGTGATCAAAATAACGTTCCAAGAGGCGAATTCGCAAATACACCCGTAACAAAGTAGGACTTCGAATAGAGTAGATATTACTTAGTTGTAGTACTACCAGCTGCGAGTCAAGTCACACAACCAAATGACGAATTCTGAGTGAGATAGCATCAACCAATAATTCAATAACGACGCTATACTCTGCAATGTTGTTGGTTGCACGACCAAGACATACAACTCGTAAAGATACAAGTTCATTTGTTGGGGCATAGATTGCCCACGCAGCGGAAGCTAGGTTCTGAGTACTACAGCTAGCACCATCAGTGAAGCCAATATAGGGTAGCGAAGACTCCGACATCTGGCAATCAAACACAACGTCACATAAGGGCAGAGACCAGATAACGTCAAAAGTAAACTAAAGTAACACACACAAAGTATGATACATAAAATACAAGTAGTTGTGCACAAATGACTTATGCATAATACTTCTTCAAGTACAACCCATTCCTGGGTTCTCTCAAAGGGATACCATCGTAATCAACCAGCTTATATGCTCCTTTCTCCAAAACTCGATGAATAATATAAGGTCCCCGCCACATTGGCTCGAACTTCCCAGCTCCTAAAGTATCTCGATCCTGTTCATAAAGAAGAACAAGATCACCTTCAAGGAAAACGTGAGGCTTGACATGCTTGTCATACTATGCCTTGACACGTTTCTTTTGGGTTTCTATTACTAGAGTGGCGTCACGTCGAGTCTCGTATAATCGCATTAAATACAATAGACATTCTTCTTCAGCAAAAGTATTGGGTAAGAGTTCAACAGCTAGCTTTAGAGAAGGTATCTCACATTCTATTGGAAGAATAGCTTGCACACCATAGACCAATCGAAAAGGCGTAAACCCCGTAGCGGATTTGACAGATGTCCGATACGCCCACAATGTCGAAAACAACATCGTGTGCCAGCTTGTTTTATGAATTCCTATCATCCGTCGAAGCATAGTTATAAGAACTTTGTTTATGGCTTCGACCTGGCCATTAGCTTGTGGATAATAGGGTGTTGAGTTATCATGACGAAGACCCAACTTTTCTGTAAGTTCAGACATCATAAAATTCCTAAAATGATTACCGTGATCAGTAACGATATCTTTAGGAACACCAAAACGAGCTATGACATGGTTAAAAACAAACAACGCTGCAGTCTTTCGAGTATTATCGAATGTTGGCATCGCCTCGGCCCATTTTGTAAAATAATCAACAACTACAATGATGTAACCATGCCCCCCGACCGAGTGAGGGTGACATGTCATGAAATCGATGCCCCATTTTGAAAAGGGACCAACTAAGACCACAGGATGAAGAGGAGAAGGATGTGACTGAATTTTCTGATTGTAGGTCTGGCAAGCATGGCATTTCTGAACGGTATAAATGCAGTCATTGAACAAGGAAGGCCAAAAATATCCTGCGCGTAAGATCTTCTGGGCAGTAGCATACCCAGACATATGACCACCACATGCTCCAGAATGGCAGTCATTCAGAGCTTTCTCGTCTTCATCAAACGTCATACAACATCGAAAAACAGAGTCAATTCCCCGACGGTAAAGAGTATCCCCGAGGATGATGTATTGACGTGCTTGATAACGGATGCGACGTCATTTAGTACTAGACAAAGCAGGCCGAAAAGTCTGGGTTTGGAGATATATAATGATATCTCCATACGAAAGATCGTCAGTGCTAATAAGGAAAAGAGATTCATCGAGTAATGAATCCACTGCTACATTTTCCATGGCAGAGTGAGGAAAATCACATATCAACTCAGCGAAAATTAAATATTTCTTAGACGTGGCACGATCGAATTCCAAGTCAAAATCCTGGAGTATGACAATCCACTTGGAGTATTTGCCCCCTAGCAATTGACGTGTCAAAATGTGTTTCATAGGGTTGCAATGAGAAATCACTGTAGTTTTCCTTGAGAGGATATAATGCTGAAAGCGTTGAACAGGTTGAACGGCAGCCAAAGCCAATTTTTCAACATGTTGATACTTGATTTCAGTGGATGTGAGACTTCGACTCAAGTAATAAATAACATGCTCATCGTGCGCATCATCCTCTTGGACCAGAACCATGCCGATGGTATACTCAGAGGCAGCAAGATAAAGAAAATAATCACGACTATAATCAGGAGGAAAGAGAAGTGGAGCTCGTGTGAGGGACAACTTCAAAGCCTCAAAAGCATTGTTGGCAACGGAATCCCAAACGAACTCTGAATCTTTCTTTAGGAGCCGTGTAAAACCACGAGTAATCTCGGCGTAATTAGGAATGAAACGACGAAGAAAGTTTGTTTTCCCTTGCAAACTTTGCAACTGGCGCAGGGTAGAAGGAGGAGGGAGATTAAGAATCGCCTCAACCTTAATTGGATCCACCCTGATCCCTTGACGTGAAACGATGAAACCTAGAAGACGGCCAGATTATATGCAAAAAACACATGTATGAGGATTTAAATGAATACGATAGAACCGACAACGAACGAAAATAGCTCGGAGATGAGTGGGGTGATCGACTCGGCGCATAGAATGAGCTGGTAAATCGTCCAAATAAGGTTGAACGATATGATTTATATCATGAAAAGCATAAGACATAGCATGTTGAAACGTCACGCCAGCGTTCTCAAGACCGAAGGGAAGTTTCTTATAGGCAAAAGTACCCCAAGGACATATAAAAGTAGTTTTATGCTGGTCCTCGGGAGAGATGTTAATTTGATTATAGCCGGAGAAACCATCCATAAGAGAGAATATTTCACTTTCGGCACAGTCATCGACAATCTGGTCAATGAAAGGGGTTGGAAAGTTGTCTTTTGGACAGGCTTTGTTAATATCCCTATAATCAACACATACATGAATACTGCCCCCTTTCTTATCAATTGGAACAGGGTTGGAAACCCATTCTGTCAGAGCCACGGGATAAATAAAGCCGACTTTAAGAAGTTTTTCAACCTCGAGCTTGATAGCCGCTGCTTTACGTGGATGTACAGGACGAAGGCACTGCCGGACAGGTTTAGCTCCAGGGTATGTCTTTATCTCATGTACACTAATAGCAGGGTTGATACCTGGCACCTCTTCGTAACTCTAGGCGAATATATCATGAAATTCTTTGAACAGAGAAGTATAAGTGACAATTTCATCTAGAGAACACGAAGCTCCAATATGAACATTTTCAACTATCCCAGGTTTAACGGATATATCAATGGGAATCGTGGGAGAGATATTACTGAGGTTCCCTTCGGCAAACACATCATGTGAAGATCCGGGAATGGTGGATATGAAAACAACGGTCGACGGAGCCAAAATCTGTTGGTAGTTCTCAAGAGTGTGTTGTTCCAGAAAAAGTATGGAACGATGATGTCCATCGTCCCAAGGAGTGTCCTCCATGATGGACATAATCATGTCGTCAGTGCGAAAGATAACACGGAAAGGATCGAGAGACAAATCATCAAGAGAGGGGGTAGAAATTGTTGTCGATTGAATGACCTGATATGCAGCTTCAACCAGACTTAACGGCATGACGTCGCTGAAACGAGTGTGATCTCCAGGGTCAGGGACAACCCAAGGGTCAGGTGACGCAGGAAGTTCGTGAGGTACGGTGGAGATCATGTTGATAGAAGCAACTGATGGGCATGGAACATCGGGTGGAGGAATAGGGAAAGTACCCATTAACGAGGAATCCTTTAAAAGGCCTACCCCGACATTCTCATAACCCAGCGGGGTTTTAGCAATAAATGGCACGTTGCCAGTACGAGTATCAGAATTAAAGAAGGTGAGTTGGTCAATAGTAACAACCTTTCCTTGATGAGGGAAACGTACTACATGGAAAAGGGTTGACACAACAGCGCGCATGGAATCGATCCAGCTACGGCCAAGTAAAAGATTATAATCAAGGGGAACGTCAAAGACTTCCACCTCAACTTGGACCGTCTTACCTTCTAGTGTGACAGGAAACGAAGGAAGAACATCGTAAGGCTTAAAACCAGAGCCATTAAAGGATTTTAGAGTGTTTTTTGATTCATTTAAGGGAGGAGAGCCAATGGCTTTCCAACAAGCAAAAGACATTACACATGTAGAGGCACCCTCGTCGATAACAGTTCGGAAAATGTTCTTGTCAGAAACAACAACTTGTATCTGAAACGCAAGTTGTGGGGGTAACCTTGGAATATGATCGTCCAAGTCAAAGACTATTAAATTCATATCTATTGGGTCAAATCCACCTATAGCTTTCAACAGTGCCTTCCGTTGTGCAGGACAATACTGAAGGACTTCAAGGGCAGACATCGCTGAAGGTGCCTGGGCCAGATCTTCCACAATACTGTAGTTCTAGGCCGCACGAGCATGAGGATTGAAAGCCGACTTGCGAACAAAACCCTTAGGGGGTCGTAGGACTGTATCAAGGCTCGGTCGTTCAAGATGAAGAGGACCGTTGGTAGGTGGAGTCGGTGGAGAGGGTTGTACTAAAGCAGGAGGTAAATCGTCAACCTTCTCCTTAGATGGAGAATAATCTTTGGCTCTAGTTGCGATTGCAACATTTTTTTGCTTAGAATCACCAGTACACATCAAAACATATGATGTCATAGAAGTATATGGTTGGTCATGGATGACCAACTGAGCCTGTTGTTGAGACTGGAAGGGTTGGGACAAGACTATCGGCGTAGATGGTTTTAGCATCCCTTGAAGGAACTTAGTAACTTCGGCACGTCGAGGACAATCCTTCGTGTAATGATCATCACCACAGATAAGGCAAGGGTATCGTGGTTTGCACTTATCCTGATCTTCAATAGGAGGAGTTTTAGTTTTCTCTGTTGGATTATTATTTTTGCTCTCCTTATTCTTGCCTCTCCCCTTTTTAGATTTATTTTTACCGGTCGGGGTAGATTGAACGACGTTCACCTCAGAATTTTTACCGGTGGGAGTGGCAGGAGACAAAGCATTTTGAACATTAGAAGAGGTGGATTTAGGGGTTGTACTTGAAACAGAATGTGAGTGGGCATGAGCAGTACCAATCACGCCATCAGCTGCATGCGAGGCAGCTGGAGCAGTTGAAGTGCTGGAAGAACCAGGACGAGGTAGTTCAGGTAGAAAATCGTATAGTGTTCCCATTTGCGAATAAACGAGATCAAGATATTGAGCACGACTTATAGCCTGCTCCTCTATAACAACACCACCCATGGCAATGTCTTTACCAATTTCGTTCACAAAATATTTTGTAAACCATTATGCCAGTAACTGATCAGGGAGTTCAAGTTTAATGAGACGTCGTCTCCTTCTCCATTCATGGATATGATCCGAGATATGAGTGCCTTTAGTCTGTTTGAAAGAAGTCAAAATCTCAGTCCCAGTATCATAACGGATCGGCAACTGGTAATGTGTAAGAAAAGCCATAGCTAGAGTGTTGAAATCAGAGAATAAACCTCGTGGCAATTCAATATACCACTTCGCAGTAGAACCGGTAAGGGTTCGTTGAAAAAGACGTAGATGAATAGAGCCATCCATCAATGAATTGGATGAACACCATAAGTGAAAAGTCATAACATGATTGTTCGGGTCCTCTCCCACCTTGCCATCGAATTTAGGAATGTCCGAGGGAAGCTTGGATGGAATAACTGGCCATTGGGGAGAGTGACGAATAGGATCATTCAGAATCCTAGACAAATCTGGAAAATCCAAAGTAGCAAGAAAAGGTAACTATCTATTCACCTATGGGTACTAGTGACTTTGGGGTGGAATCCCTGTCGGCAAACCAGTAGGACTGTATGCAGTTTTCCCATATTGGGAAGACCCTAGCTGATTCGGTGGTGGTTGGAGAGGATAGTAATTCCAAGGATGATAACCTTGAGTTCGAGTAGGGACCTGAGTTTGAGTATTGTGACTTTGAACCCAAATAGGATTAGGTATACCTGGATATGGTTGGCCGATAGTAGGGACAGTTTGTTGCCCCCCAGCATTTTGAGGAAAGTTTTGTAGAACATGATTCCAATACTGGGCCAATTCAGGAGGTATGTTTTGTCCAAAAGGTGAGGTTGGTCCCCCTATCGTAGGTTGTATGCCAACCGAAGGTTGTGTAGTAATTGGATTTTGACCAATAAGATGAAATTGAATCATACCACCTTGTCCACCAACAGGAATCTGCAAATTTGGTGTAATGGACGGTATAGTTCCACTAGGATTAGGATTGCCAGAAGGAAATGGAGGGAGTGTCGGGATAAAACCAGGAATATGATGCCTAGAAGGACCCCCAAGAGTACCAGATGGGGTTTGTGGAGGTGTTGGAACAACAGTGTTCAACAAATCATTCAGCGCATGGTACCCCGGTGGTAGTGTCGGAATGACATCAGGCATTCGTTGGGTATTGATAGGAGCAAGACTAGCTGCAGTAATCCCGGTTGGGACACTCGTAGTATTTGCAAGATGGGCCATCTCGTCAGGGAGAACAAATTGATATGCGGTCGTCACTGGTATAGTCTCTATCTCAGTAAGCACCTGGGGGTTGATTGCGTAGACTATAGGTGACTCAGTACCAAAAAGGACCCTTTGGAAATTACCTGACCAAAAAGGATCTTGGCCTTCTTCCTCGGGAAAAGGCCCAACAGCTGATTCAGAAGATGTAACAACTGTTGCTTCAGAAGAATTTAATCGCACAAAAGGTCGTTCACCGCGGCGAATGCGGTAGTCCTCTCTAGTATTGGTAATTCGAAAAGGTTCTAGAGAGTCAGTTGATTCTACTTGTGGTGTGGTGACAACTGGGACTTCACTTGTGTCCACGTGTGGTGGGGTAACAACTGGGACTTCACTCTGGTGAGGAGAGCCCTCAGGTGTACTAGTAGGCAAGGGTTGAGAATCGTCCATATGTTCTGGAGATAAACCTTGCATCCTACGTGAACGCCGTGGGGGAGAAATTGTAAACAAGTGACAAGCTCCGTGAAGAAATTCTTAAGGTAAACTTCGAGAAATAAACAACACACACTAGTAAACAAAATCTAGAAAGCAATCACCAAGCAAACAAGACCTTCTAATTTCGAAGCCACTAGTTGGTGATGAAATCCAACGTCGCAACAACGAGACGAGAAGGGGCAGGGCTAGGATGGAAAAGTTACGTTGACGACCTGCTTAACGGACTTACACCCTGGTGCAAGCTCCCACACATAATCGTGGGTATACCCTCCAAGGAGCCCGAGTGATTTTGATCAACGTCAATTCCAGGTATCGTGAAGACTTTCCCCTTCACAGTCACCTTGGGTAAGAACCTAGAGAGATAGGCCACTAAGGTCACCACAAACAATAGTACATCCTGGGGGAACAGTCAACAATCCGATCCACACGCAAGGGCAGGGTATCTAGCCCGAAATCAACTCAAAAGGCTTCCACTCATCCTTGTGGGTATACCTCCGAGTGACCCCCGTAATACGTGCAATCTCTACACTGATGTCAACAAAGCAGGGTGAGTAACTCTGCCAACACCAATGCGACCTAGTGCTTGACCCTTGTGTTAGAAGGGCTTCCCAGGACAATATGTTGCAAATGGAATTTAACACTCCCTAACTCAAGATGCTATTGTATGTTTTGAGCTTTTGGAGAGTGTATCTCTCTTCCTACTCCAAAGCACTAGCCTAGCTAAATGTTGGTGTAAAAGAGCCCTAGAAAAGAGTTACTAGATAAATTTTAATATTACGTAGTGTTTTAAAAGTTGTTGTTTACTCAAAGGTAACGGAAGTGAAACTTATGTTGTATGACTCTGACCCAAACAATGCAAGGATGAAAATGAAATGTATCACTTTCGTTCAATGAATCCTATGTATGGGAGAGAGAGAAAATTTTCTAAATTAACTCAGAATTATAATGCAAAATTTCATTTCAAATGTCAATGCAAACAATCAGTTATTGAATGACTATTATCTATGTTTCTCTTTTTCAATACTTCAACAATCTCTAAAATTTGATTTTCAATGTTTTGTAAATGAGAAAAACAATTTGATGAAAGAAAAACCTTGTGTTCACTTTTCAAAAAGAACCCGCACTATATCAATGAGAGAGCAGAAAATCAAATCATAAAGAATCAAGCAATAACAACCCAATCAACTCTTTCAATGAAAGAAAAAATAAAGAACAAACCAAATAGTCTTCTCAATACAAACGAAAATGTTCTTTCGAACTATGAAGCAAATGAGAAAAACCAAGTACCCAACTTTCAACCAATCACTGGTTCTCAACCAATCAAACACACTCAGAATCTAAAGTCAGAGAGAATGGTTTGCCAAAAAGAGTCAAGAAACGAAAGTCAAGTCACAAATGCCAAGAAAAGCCTTGAAACCCTAAAACTATGCACGCATGCAAACTAAAGCAAGAAAGGTATCAATCAACAGTCCAAGAAACCCATAATATGTATTTCAACTGATCTGGGCAGTTAGAAAGACAAAAAAACAAATTCCAAATTTTGAAAAAGAATGTTCGCAAGTAAGCACTATTACACAGTGCGAGAATCTATGATTCTCGCAGGCAACCTTTGAGCAAGGTGAGAGAACCTCGCACTGGACCCTATGAGTAGGGTGCTAACCTGACCAGTTCTCGCAGGCTGCAATGGAGTGCAGTGCAAGAATTCCTGAACATATCAAAAAATTTGAAAAATGAAGTAAAATTCAAGAAGGCTTCTGGACTCAGAAGGTCTATCAGGATATCCTGAAGACTCAGAGACTGATAGGACAGGGGAAAAATGAAACCAGAGAAAATGGCCACAAAAAAATACAAAAAGACACAAAGAAAATGGGATTATTCCCCAGTGGAGTCGCCAATTTTGTTATTGGATAAATCCGTAAGTGCGGACAGAAACCGATCTCCCTAGATCCACCTGGATCTAGAACAAAACAGGACAGAATGATACTCTTTCCCTAGATTTTAACTATTGGATATACTAAGAGGTACGATTAAAGAACATACCTTATAATCACTTCCTTTGTTCTTTGTTGTTCCTGCTTCGCTCCAATGCTCTCGTACAGTCAAGATCAAGACAATACAAACCAATCGAAGTGAAGAAAGAACATTCTATTCAACAATTAATCTATGTATATGATCAAGGAGTTATACAATAAAGTGCAATTAACTTTATGGGAAAGGGACAGATTACTGTATTATATTGATGGAAAGTAAAACTTACAACCTGAGCCTTGATGTTGCAAGCCTTCTTTCGATGACTCTTAGCTCTGACACACACACTTGCTCACTTGCATGAAGAAGATCAACCACCTTTGACAAACTTGCTGGAGTTCTCTAGCTGTTGTAGCTTCAGTCCTTCACACAATCTTTCACTAATTCTCCAATGCTTCTCTTGCTTGTTTGCTTCTAACCTTTTCCATGAGAATCCCCTCAATATATAGGAGAGAATGAATTAGTTACTTGGATAAGAATGATCCAAAAATATCAAGAAATCCAGTACTTAGATAACCATTCGAATGCCATCTCATCCTTCTAGAAGATTCCCTTCTAGAAGCTTCGAGAATTCACCTTTTTCCCTTCTTTAGAAAGTGTTCGCACCCTAGCAGTTATACACAGTGCGAACTTCTCGCATCTTGGCTTAAGGCAACCTGCGAGAATCATACATTCTCGTAGGCAAATGTATTGGTAACCTGCGAACCTTCCTCAAAAATGATATTTCTGGAAAGAGAAGAAAGTAACTTTTCTCAGGAGAAAGTTCTAATGAAGAGCCTGAGTACACCATTATCAATACATCATCATGACGGCCAAAATCATGGGTAACACCTTGTGCAAAGAGAAGTATAGAGCAAAGTTGTTGGAAGACAGTGGAAGAAGAACCTAGGACCAAGATCGAGGAGAAGTAGTCGACTTTATCATTATAAGGTATCATTGTGAAGTTAATAAAAGAATTGTTTTTCCCGTCCCACCATATTAGATTGTCATTATTTGAATATTGATTGTATGATTGATTAAATCTCTAACCCGTTAGTTCATAGATCAAATGCATGTGGAGTTATTTGTTTGTCTTTGGTGAATGTAGGTCATCATTGGGAGGATATTTGGAGTCAAAGAACGACTAAGCACGAAAAGAGATCGACATCAAACACGAAGAATAAGGTACGTCAACTTAATCTCTTGAGCCTTGTATTTACATATGAGTAATGGGGGTCTAGGCATGGGATGATGGTAAAAAGTAAGAATCTTTAGGTCATTTTTGCATGCATGATAAAACCCTTAGTGCTAGTCTGTAGGAGGGATTTCCCACCCACAACAGAATTTGCGACTCCACTGAGGATCTCTAGGGTTTCTGGGAATATTTTTCTTGGGTATTTTTAAAAACTGGTTTCATTCCCTGTTTTTAAAGTTTCTGCAAAAGTCTGAGCTAACAGAGATTCTGGTCTTCCATACTAGTTATCTTTGTTTCTTTATTTGATTGCATTTTTTTTTCGATACCCACAGAGGTACATGCAGCCTATATAAGGTCTACACGCGTGTACCCGTGCCCTACCTTCCCACATCCCGCATGTACATGCTAGCTGAGGAAGTGTTAGTCGCGTGTATGAATTCAGAAAATTTATTTTAGAGAGGCAGTCATCCTATCCCCTATCAGAAGTAATCCTTCTCAAGGGTTTTCTGGAACTCATGCTAGTATCTGTTTTTTGCAGTTTTGTAGCTTAGGTTTCACCTCAGATTGGTTTTGTTCTATGAAATTTTCCTTGAATTGTTTTCTTTTTCTGTCAAAGTAAGTTTCTGAGTCTTCAAGAGATTTTGGTTCTTAATACTAGTAGTCTTTGCTAGTGCTTGATTGCTTGTCGTTTCATTTTTTGAAGATTTTCAGAGGTACACGCAACCTACATAAGGTCTGCATGCATGTACACGTGCTCTGACCTTTCACAGCTTGCTTGCACACGGTGGTTGTTGAACTGTTAGCAGCGTGCCTATTGAGAAATGTTTTTGGTTTAAAGAGAGGCAGTCATCTTTTCCTTGTCAATATTTATACCTCAGGGTTCTTGGTCTCTGTCATAGAATTTTTAGCCTAGGTTGGATTCCAGCATAGCTTGCTTTTTCATTGAAAGATTTCTTGTGTTTCCTAGATTTTTTAACTTATTTTCATCTTGAAATTTTAAGAAAAATAAGTGCCATGATTCATGGGGGGGCCATGAATTGTGCATTCATCAGTTTCTTTTAGAATAATTTTTTATTTCTACTTTGATTGGAAGAAAATAAAAATAAAAACTTAGCTTGTTAGATCTCTTTCTTTCCTGGCATTTTCTTTGCATTGTTATTTGAAAAAGAAAAAGAAATTAGCATAGCGTTGTGTTTTCTTCTAATTTTAAAAAGCATTTAAAAAAAAAAAATAAGAATTATAATCATTCTTTGCTAGTGTTCATATAAGTTTCATCATTTTTAGCAAGAGTCTTAACACCATCAATTGCACTACCATACCCTTTTGAGTAAATCAAGCCAGTAAAAAGAACGCTAATTAAAATTTACTAGACTTTATGTTTGTAGGGTCCATCAACTAGATTAGGCTAGGGCGTTGATTTATGTTGGAGAGGAAACTCTTCAAGGCTATAAAACAAACATACGAGTCTGTGCTAAGGAGTGTAGAAGTCCAGTATCGTGAAAGTTATCCGGGACCCCCCTCTAACACAGGGGATAAACACGAGGTCACGTGCGGAAAGGTAGCAGAGATAACCCCTCCAAAGTCGGACCAATCGTAGTGGAGAACACATATAGAGGGCTTGTCTTGGGATTCCATTGATTGCATTTGCCACAGAGCTTCGTGGGTCTCGAATCTATTCAAGGTCCTCATTTTTCTTCTGGACCACTTGCTTTTGATACCCTTGGAAGGTTTCGGGCTTGATACCCTTCTCATTGTGGTCTACCCGACTGTCGACTGTACCCGCCTGGTGACTGTTTGCGCCCTGGCAACCTAGTTGCTTATATTTCTAGTGACATACATAGGTGACTGCAGGGGTATACCACAGTACCTAGAATAGACATCGAGCCATGCTTTGTAGAGTATACCTGGAGGGTGCTTTCGTTTTCGAGTTGCACTTGCACAAGTAAGTTGCTCTAGTGTTGGTTGGTGTAACTGTTCTTCCAACTGGTTAGTCGTTTGCTTCATTTGCCTTTAGGAACTTTTAGTGTGTGCTTTGTGCTTCCTAGTTTTCCATAGCGTGTTAGTCAGTCCTGGATTTGGTTCTTTGACCTAGGGTGGTCTACCGCCCACTCCGTCGGTCATGAGGACTTTTTGGTCTTCCGCTTAGAAATGTGGAGCCGCCTTTTTATAGGCGTTGTTTTGATACCACTGGTTCTTCAGAGTTAGTGTGTGAGACTTTTACGGATTTGAACGATCCCGCAAGGGGAGAACCTGTGCATAAGATATTCATGGCTAAAGTTCTCGGTGATACCAAACAAGGATTCCCTTCACAAGGGGATTCTTGTGCTTTTCCCTTCTTCGGAAACGTTGGTGTCCCTTTGATGGACACTTTGTACATTCCTGGGTTGAATGTGGGATTACCGGTTTGGTTGGGTACCATTCCAAATGTCCCAAATGCTCTTGATGCTTCTCAGTTAAGCACTTTATGTCATGGGCACCCTGTTGATGTTTCTTCATCATCAAATTCTTCTCCTCCTCCTTCTCTCGCCTCTGGTGAAAGTACAATTACTAGTAACTGGAAGTCTAAATGAAATAGAAAGAGGAAGAATAGGAAGAAGAAATCACCAACCTCCGCGAGTCATGTTGGAGATAGGTCGATAACCTCTGCAAGTCACATTGAAGACCAGCACCTAGCCTCTGCAATTTATGCTGGGGGAAATCACCCACCCTCTGCAAGTCATGCTAGGGGAAAAAGTCTAGTCCCTGCTAGTCATACTGGCAATAGGTCTGTAGCCTTTGCGAGTCATGTTATCGACCCTTCCCCAACCTCTGCAATTCATGTTGGAGATGTGAAACCAACCACTTCTAGTCCTGCTAGGGGCATTGATTCTATTGAGAAACCTATATGGATAGGACGTAAGCCTAAGTTCCCTTGTAAGCTTTGCAAGGGAGATCACCTTACTCATTTATGCCCTGACATTCCAGAGGTACAAAGATTGTGGTCCCTGTCTGCAAGCTATTCTAATTATGAGTCTTTTGAGGTTTCCTCGCAGTCTATTCAACCATTGGTTGAGAAAGTGGTCATGTTGATGCAGTCATCGGTTGATCCCACTCCTCTTTTGAGGGGTGAGGTGCCTTTAGATCTTGTAGTCTCTCAGCCTATTCAACCATTGTTTGAGAAAGTGATTATGTCAATGCAGTCATCGACTGATCCCACTCCTCTTTTGAGGAGTGAGGTTCCTTTAGACCATGTAGTCTCTCAACCTATTCAGCCATTGACTGAGAAGGTGGTCATGTCGATGCAGTCGTCGGCTGATCCCACTCCTCTTTTGGGGGGTGAGGTTCCTTTAGACCATGTAGTCTCGCAGCCTATTTATCCATTGGTTGTGAAAGTGGTCATGTCGATGCAGTGATCGGCTGATCCCACTCTTATTTTGTGGGGTGAGGTGCCTTTAGACCATGTAGTCCCGCAACTTATTCAACCATTGGTTGTGAAAGTGATCATGCCGATGCAGTCATCGGATGATCCCACTCTTCTTTTGGGGAGTGATGTGTCTACCGACTATGTTTTTAGCATTTCCGGTTCAATACTTTCAGAACAAGGGGGCATTCCGCTCGTTCTGAGCACACCCCCTCCAACCCCTAGGATGGTTTCCTTTGATTGGAATGACCTTGTTGAGCCTCGTCTTCCTTCTGCCACACCTTTTCAAATAAGGGTTGAAGTTAGTTCAACAAACATTTATCAATGTGTTGTGGATGAGGGAGCCTCTGCAAGTATTTTATTCTCCTCGGTTTGGAAAGTCTTGGGATCTCCCAAGCTTGTGTCTGCTTCGCATGAGTTGTTGGCTTTTGACAGATGTCCTAGTGAATATTTGGGGATTCTTCCTCAGCTGCCTATCTCATTAGGTGGGAATATTGTCCTTTTTGATGTTATAGTGGTGCAAGGCTCGTTAGATTTCAATATGCTTCTCGAGCGTGATTATGTATATGCTATGAATGTTGTAGTGTCTACGCTCTTCCAGGTGATGCATTTCCCTCACAATGGAAGCATTGTCACTATCGACCAACTAGCATATGATAATCACCATCCTAATTCGACATTATTTCAGACTACCCCTTTATATGTTCCTAGCGTTCGTGTAGACTCTACCCTGCCACGGGTTAATTATGTGGCATCTTATCCTCGATGTTCAATTGCTTCTGAGCAGGAACCTATGAAATCATGTTGGCCTTCCTGAGACTTAGTCTCAACAATTGATCCATTGGTTTATCCAATGGGGGCATGGGAGCCCTTGTTTCCCCCTCTTGGTCCAAGTAAGCTTGAGTATTCTTCCGAGTCTGATCTTGTTGTTTGTATATCCTCAAGCCCTCGTGCTTGTGATTCCTTGTTGATAGACTCTGCTAGTCCTGGCCAAAACCTCCATCGTCATATGGATTATGGTTAGTTTACTTCACCCTTTGGGATTGTCGACCCTCGTTTGCATGATTTCTCGGATTTTGAATTTCCTTCAGATGAGGCTATCCTTGAAGCCATGACTACGGTTTCTATACCACATGAGGACTTACATCGTGGTTTGTGTTTTCTTCCCTTTTGGAAGAATTTCCAAGTTGACTATTGAAGAGACTCTTGGTCTACGCCTAGCAGCGAACTCTACTTAAACCAGTTTCATACATGAGTCGTAGCCCCCACGGGTCTTCTTTTAAGCTCTTTTCAAACCCTCTAAACATGAAAATATTGCCGAGTGATCTTGTGGTCTTTCACACTCGTTAAACTGAAATTTGAAGTCACGTCTATCCGACGGTAGTTTACCCCTTTTTCGGTCTGGACGGTCAACTGTACGAAAAAAGGTATACTCTAGAGGCTTCAGATCCCTAGAAGAGTATTCTCAGGTATAATTTTAACCATTTTTGGGGCCTGAGGGACTAAATTTACGAAAAAGGAACCCCCATGGAGTCCATAGTTAAGCTCTTTTCAAACTCCCTAAAATTGAAAAGATCATTGAGTGACCTTATTCTTTCACACTCATTAAAATGGTCCAGAAGAACATTCCTGACGGAGTCCATAGTTAAGCTTTTTTCAGAATCCTTAAAAATGAAAAAATTGTCAAGTGATCTTGTCTTTATCACACTCGTTAAAATGGTTTTGAATAGATGTCTTTTCGGTGCTAGTTTACCCATTTTTCGAACCGACTAGACTACCTTCGAAAAATGTACCCCATTGGAGTCTCCTTTTGTTAAGGTCCTAACCCGCACATGGGTAGATTAATGTATTCGGATGTAATAAAGGTCAATATTAATAAGACCTCTCAATAAAAGAGAATTAGGCGGATGTAAGAAGACCTAATAGAAGCTTCCGCTTCTAGAAGGATCTTCCTCTAGATGCTTCTTTTTAGTATAAATAGGAGTCGAGGGTATGAGAACCCTAGCTTGGATATTATTGTAACAGAGC
>ML789260.1:212519-231154 GCA_009831015.1 Picea engelmannii
TGTATTTTCGTTTGATGTTGGTTAATGAAAGAATAAGCTCCTAGATTCATTTCTTATACTTAGTTTAGTTCAAGCCTTAGTATATTTGTTAGGGAATACCCCCCTTGGCTTCGCTAGGATTTGGCCTAGACGGAGGAGTTGAGGATTAGGTGACAACACCTTAAATCTCACTTTCCCCCAAGGACACACCGAGTGGATTGAAGATTTCTTCCACGTCTCCTAGGTGTGTATAAGGCGACAAAAGGCACCTCACAACCACTAGGGAATCCCCATCAAAGGGATAGTTCTTTTTGTTGTTATAAAATTGCATTTTTAGCCATTAGGGATGCAGAAACTCTAACTCAATTTCTTGAATAGCTCTCTTATCAACCATTGGAAATTGCCCAAACTTTTCACACTTGTCCTACTTGCTCTAGCGCACTTTTTGGAAAAGTTTGGAGGAGTTTCAATGGCTGATTTTCTTTCTGTAATACATTGATTGTTATATCCATAAGGCTGATATAATTTTCTGCAGAAAAGTGTTTACAACAACCTTATCTTTTCATGCTAGTATCTTGGATTTTCATCTTGAGTTTTGCTAGTCTTTAGCTAGTCTTTCTCTTGTATCTTTTACTTGATCTCTAGAATTTATTTTGCAGATTATGGTGCCATTTTATTTCTGATATACATTTTTATTAACATATTCTATAGGGACATCAAGCTTAAATTGCTTGTCCAATTGATTATATTGCAATATATGCTTGTTTTTCTTGTGTCTCTGGTAGGTATTTCACCATTTGCAGGTTACTCAACATACTTGACAACCCTTGGACCTTCCAAATAATTCATTCCAAGACCTTCACACAATTTATATTTTACCTCTAAGGACTTCATGCCCATCTTCATCCATCTTCATCTCATTCCCCCTAGGGTCACTGGGATTCCCGCCTTGAGGTGACTGCCTCACTTCTAAAGTGACGAGGACACCTACCTAAGGTGAAAGTGGGTAGATGACCACTTAGTTGTCTCCATTTAGTAGTTGGGTTGGAATTTTCCCAACCTACAACTTGTGCGATAACATTTTGGTGATGTTTTCGGGGAAGATTTTGAATCCTTTTTTAAACTCTAACGAAACTTTGGTAAGTTATCCCAAAGCCTTTCCCTTAGTTTTCTTGGCTTCTCCACCCAAAGGACTTTCCCTTTCCACCTTTCTTGATTATCTCATCTTGAATCTCATCTGGCAACTCCACCTTCCCAGAACCTATCATTTCCCAAACCTTTTCCCCCTGGGAGGTTCAAGCCTTCTAAGGTTTACCAAAGAAGGCCTCCTCTCAAGTCTCCCATTGGTAAAAACCTCTTCCATAATACCCTTCCTCTTGCTCCAATGGCTAACTTTTGGAAAAAAGACCTCTACAAACCTCTCAACATGTCCAACATCCAAGGATACCCTAATACAATGCCAAAAGAAGTAAACAAGTGGTTGCCAAAGTTCCCAGGAAATAATGTGATAACTATTGAGGACCATATTTATGTCATGGTTCGGGACATGGACAATGCAGGTATTGAGAATGAAGATGTGGCCATGAAGTTATTTTCCTCAACATTGACTGAGGAAGCCCTTAATTGGTTCAGAGAACTTCCTAACAATCATCTCATGTCCTACGAATATTTTTACAACTTATTCAAGAACAAATGGTCAACAAAGTTAGATGGTGGGATGCTTGGGGCTCAGTTTAATCATATAAAGAAAAAGGAGAATGAGACAGTAAAGGAATTCAATACCAGGTTTGATAGGTTGTACAATCAAATTCCAACAGATTTCAGATTTTCATCCTACAACATCATCAGTTCGTCTCCTTTATATGAATTCTTTTGAAGGGACGTTTCAATTCATTCTCAAATACAAAAATCCCACATCACTTGCATAAGCCAAGGAGTACAACGTTGATATTGAAGAAAATATCCTTGATTCAAGGGTAGAACCTTTTCACTATCCTCGTGTCAAAGAAGAAGCAAAGACTAAGGTTTTCAACATTGGTGCTCCTAATCTGATTGCCCTCTTAACTCATAAGATAAGCTAGATGATTACTCAGTTTATCCAGGTGAAGAATCATATTATGGGCCATTTGACTACAGTGGAAAGAAATCAATCTGCTCCCAAACCTCAGTTTGCCATACAAAAAAAGAGATGCCACGGGTTGGAAACTAAGGCCTCAACAAGAGGCAAAGGCCCCAGATACTTTGAAACCAGTTGGGACAGTTGATATAGAATATTGGTGCCTCCCATGCCAAGAATCCCACAGAGAAGATGAATTCCCTCGACGAGACAAAGATTCTCCTGACGATATGAATTTCATTGATATGATTTGTGTTTTCCAAGAAGAACAAGTTACCCAAGAGCAAATCAATGGAGCCAAAAGAAGAGGAGAAAGAGAGGGGAGACTCTGGGCCTTGAATTAGTTGACATATGATCAAAAGAAGGAATTAAGGAGGAGGGAATATCTGACCAACACTAGAAGAAATAAAGCTTCATCCGCTCCATCAGAGCCTGATACTCCTCTTCCACCAACAAAGAAGGTGGCTCCACCACCTCCACCTCCAGTACGTGATTTTCTTCCTAATCCAACTCCTACAGATGATATTCAATTAAATATAGATGTTGCCTATATGTTTGGAAAACTGAATATGACGGTCCCGGTGACAGAGATGTGTAATATCCCTTCTGTAAAAGGGAAGTTTTGAAATCCTTACAAGTGCCAACCGAGAAGGAATATCCTCCCATCATCTTTAACACTATGTATCTCGATCGCTAGGGACAAGAATCCTCCTTTCTATCTTTCTTAAGCATGAATGGCCTTTTCTTGAACAACGACATGCTTGATTAAGGGGCATCAACAAATGTCATGTCATTAAAGGTGATGGAAGAACTGGGTTTGAAGACAACCCAACCTTGTGGAAATGTATGTGGTATTGATTCACGGAGGGTCGAGGTCTTTGGGGTGTGTGAGAACGTTGAGGTATTTCTCACTAATTTTCCACATATCAGCAACCTCATAGACATATTAGTGATTGATGTTTTAGATGCTTGGGGGATGTTCTTGTCGAGGATCTAGTCGTCTATCCTTGGGGGTTTTCTTATCAGGAGCCTTATGCATGCATATATCCCCATGGGTGATGGCACGTATGAAATCTTCAACAACAAGGAAAAGAATGATATACATGTGATGGATATGAGGGGCCCTAATTATGTCAATGAACACTACTATGATATGCCCCCACAAATTATTGAGTATGATCCATACAAACTACCCTTCATACAGGAAGACTCCATAGAGAAGTCTCTTCCATGGACAGATAAAAAGAGACTCGCAAAATACCATGGGAAGGAGACAAGGTCTATCCATATTTTGAATAAAGAAGATGAGAAACATGAAGAAATCATCAAAGAGACAGTTTGCACAGAACCTCCATACATTGAGAATACACCGTGCATCAATTTTAAAGATGGAAGTCTTGTGCTCATGTGGGACAAAAGAAAGGAAAAGCCCAGATATGACCAAAAAGATAACAACTCATGGCCCTACCCTTAAATCATCAAGAAGAAGTCTGAGAAAGAAAAGTACTATCTAAGAACATTAGGCAGGAAGAATATGCCATTACCAGTGGATGGATCTCTCTCCAACCTTACATCCAGGTCACATTACTTCTTCAGGGACCATGCCCCAGGTAACTAGGTAAGTGTAATGTCCCCCACCTCTTGATGAAGAGGTTTGGAGAGACTCAGTAGTCTAGTTTTCCCCACTAGACTATAGTCTCATGCATCTTGGGGACAAAGTCAACCAGAAGCCATTGCCTAAGAACAATGTTATATTATTGAGTTGACTTTGGGAGGAAAAAGGTAACTTAATGAAAGAAAAGAACATGTGGAGAAAAGATAGGAGATAACCCTAGGGGTTAACTAACTCAACAAAGGAATAGGCTAGGACTATAAAATAAAAGAAGGGAACACTTCTAAGCCATTCCGGATTATTATCATCTTTTGCACTTGGGCTCTTGAGAACAAATAGTTTTCAGGTTTTTGAGACCAAAACCCTAGAGATAAACTCGAAGGTGAAAGATTCCACCTTCATTGATCCAATCTTGGTCCCGGAGGTGAAACATTCCTCCCACACCATTCTACAGTACTACATAGATCACATCCATTGGAAGAGGAGTAACAGTGCGCAGCCTAAGGGGGTTTCCGGAAGGAGGGTGCATCATCTTGTAGAGATCAATTCAATCTGAAGAGAGGAGAAGGATCTTGGGAAAAAGAATATATGGGTATTCTTTTTATGGCCTAGGACATCATTTCTAGCTTATTCAGAAGGAGGTTTCTCTATCAGATTATTTCCTAGATTTTGGCATGAGTTGGAGAAGAGAGGGGCGCACTGCAAAAGGAGGGTTTTTTCATTTGGTAGTTGAGATCTTCATTGTTCATCTTGAGAATTCACCAGTGGGATTGCATTGCCCCGATATATCATCTCAGTGATTTTTGTAGAAGTTGGAGGTCTCTAGGAGAGAGGCCAAAATATTGGATCTTCAATCATCCAGGAGGGTGCAAACCAGTTAGGGGTTTGCTCATTTGGAGGGTCAAAAATTTACCATTCATCCTGAGACTTTTCCAGGAGGGTTCTAGGAGGGTTCTAGTGGCCCAATCTACATTCCGGGAGAGTTTGGAGTCATTGGGAGCACAGGAAGAGGAGGACCGAATTCTTGTGTGTCTACAACCACCAGGATAGTGCACAACTCAACCAGTTTAGGAGTTTGGTACTACATAGGGCCAGGGTTCCATATTATCATTCATCTCTTGCAACTATTGTCCTTTGGAGGCTTGTATCTTCTCATCAGGGTTCACTTCTCATCAGGGTTCCTTTGAAGGCTATTATCATCAGTATTGGTTATTATTGTAGAAGCTATCATTCCAATTTGGATGTTATTGTGGTTTTCTTCCAGATCTACAGATCTCTTGTTATAGGATCTATCGACTATTTAAATAAAGGCCAGATCTGACATTGTTGGTTATATACTGGTGTTTCTTATTGTATCTTGTCTTTGTTTATGGTATATTCTTTAGATATATCACTTCATTGCTATAATCTCCATAATATAAACCCTAATGCACAACTTCATGAGTAAACATGCAAACACACATCCAAACAACAATAAACAGTGAACAGTTAGTGTTTCCAACAAAAAATTTGTCTTGGGAACATTACAGTGGTATCATAGCATTGATCCTCCTAGCCAGTGGGGATTAGCGCATGCAGAAGTTCAGTGGTATTTACATGGGCAGATGCAGAAAGAAGACAGATGAAACAAAGGCAGAGATGGAAGGTTCAGGTGAGGACGGTGAGCCACAGATTCTAGCAGGTTTTGCAAAGGAGTTACAACACTCCATAAATCAGACACAAAGTGCACTTGAACATCATCTACAGGAAAATCAGGAAACAATGTGCAGGGGAAAATTTGAAATGAGAGAGACCTTGGAGAAGATAAATGCCAACGAGGTGAATATTGTGCAACTCCTACTGCAGATGACCCATGCAGGGAAGGGACCATATATCTATGCAAACAAAGAAGCCAATGGGTCTCATGGGGGCAGACCTCATCAAGAGCATATCCCTCACTACCACACCGAGGGACAAAGTTATGGAGGAGGGGTTCCTCAGGGGCCAACACACAGTAGGACTACCCCTAGACCCTACCTACCTATATTCTTAGATAACCAGCCACAACGTAACTATGATGATGAAATTGAGGAAAATTTTGAGAAGTATGCCATGGAATATAACTCATTGAGTGCAGGGTTCCAGAGGTAAGTCACACTGGAACATTATTGTGGGATCAAATTCAGGGGTAGGCCCAAATAGTATCACAGGCATAACAATGAATTGGAGTGCAGGGCAGGGAAGATGGAAATCCCATACTTTGATGGATCTTCCAAGGTGACTGCACAAGCATGGGTGCAGAAACTAGATACCTACCTACAGCTTAACCCAATGAGAGAGATGGATGGCATCAAGTTTTCCACCATGTACTTGGAGGTAAAAGCTCATGATTGGTGGTACCATGGGTTAACTACACTAGGTCACAATCAGATCACTGCTTACACAGAGTTTACATAGTGGCTCATTGACATGTATGACCAGGGGGATCCAGAGCTACATTTTAGGGAGCTCACCCAGCTTACACAGACAGGATCACCAGAGGTATACATAGAAGAGTTTCATAGGATAGAAGTTATAGTGTAGGATGTGTCTCAAGTGAGACTTATGATTCTCTTCAAAGAGGGGTTGATGGAGCCCTTAAGGGGTTGGGTCAAGGATTTTAATCCTACCAACTTAGAAGATGCTATATGGAAGACTAGGGATTTGGGATCAGCAACAAAAATGAGATTTACCCCTACACCTCCTCTAAACCAAGGGGGTAGAGACCAAATACCTCCCATGAACCGAGGGGGGAGAGACCAAAGGAGGTTTGACTGAGGAAGAGGTAGAATGGATGAGAACACTAGGAGGGAATTGAGAAGGAAGAAGTTGTGATTCACCTGCAAAGGGCCTTGGGACCCAACACACAAATGCATGGGAAAGGGCAAGGCTCACTACATTGAAGTGATATCTGATGATGAGGAAGGTTTTGGCCATCTACAAAACATAGAGGAATATCCCACAAAAAATGCAGAAGAGGAGGATGCAAGTCATGGCCTTGCAACAGATGAGAAGGTAACACCAATATCAATCAGTGGGGTACCTAAATTCAACACTTTCAGGATGAGAGGGATGCTTCAAGGGAAAAAGGTTTTAGTTCTCATTGATGGGGGTGCTTCACACAACTTTATTAACTCATCCCTACTGCAAAGAAGACACATACCTACATTTGGATTTGAGGGGTTTCGTGTGGAGGTAGTAGGGGGCTCACTATGCCTTGCAACAGATACATTCCGGGAATGAAGCTTATATTGGGAAGGCATGATTTGGCACAATATTTATATGTAATGGACCTTTTAGAAACCAACATCATCCTTGGAGTTCAGTGGCTTAGTACGTTGGGTCCAATCACTACAAACTACAAGACCATGGAGATGTCTTTCACAGAGGAAAATGGGAAAAAGGTGGTTCTCAGGGGCAT
This sequence comes from Picea engelmannii, assembly GCA_009831015.1. Taxonomy (NCBI): domain Eukaryota; kingdom Viridiplantae; phylum Streptophyta; class Pinopsida; order Pinales; family Pinaceae; genus Picea; species Picea engelmannii. The sequence continues at coordinate 219,666 of ML789260.1, forward strand.
GACAGGAAACACACCAAGAGTGGTGACAACAAAGTGCATGGAGGCCTTATTCAGGAGGGAATACATTTCATATGAAAAATAATGTAGAATATCAGTTAGGGTGGATAAGAAAGGGGATACTCACTACTCATGAGAGATTCATAGAATCATTGATAGGAATAACAAGGTCTTTGAACCCATACCACCAGGAGCACCACCAGATAGGGGGTTTGAGCACATCATAGAGTTGGAGGAGGGAGAGAAACCCGTCATCACCACTCCCTATAGGCACCCAAAGAAATATAAATATGATATTGAGAAGGCCATTAAAGAAGTATTACACATGGGCCACATTAGGCCAAGTTCCAACCCCTTTGCATCTTCAGTAGTGTTGGTGAAAAAGAAGGATGGGGCCATGCACATGTGTATTGATTACAAGGATTTAAATAAAAAGACAATAAAAAATAGATACCCCATCACGAGGATTGATGAGCTATTGGATGAGCTACATAGTGTTGTATACTTCACAAAGATTTACTTGTGCTCTAGCTATCATTAGATAAAGATGAGGGAGAAAGATGTACCCAAGACTGCTTTCAGATGTTACTATGGTCACTATGAGTTCTTGGTGATTCCTTTTGGACTGAGGAATGCGCCAGCCACCTTCAAATCTTTCATGAACCATGTATTCAAAAAGAAACTAAGGAAGTTCCTCTTAGTCTTATTTGATGACTTGTTGATCTATAGCAAAACTTGGGAGGAGCATCTTCAACATGTAGAGTAGATCCTGGCTATCATGGAAGAGCAATCTTTATATGCTAAGGAATCCAAATGTGAGTTTGGAATGACAGAGGTCCTTTATTTGGGACACATCATTGGGGTGAAGGGGGTACAGGTACACCAAGATAAGATACAAGCTATACTTGACTGGCCCACACCTAATACCCTCACAGAATTGAAGGGGTTTCTTGGCATCTGTTGCTATTATAGGAGGTTTGTCAAAGGCTTCTCTCAACTTTGCACACCTTTGAACGATTTGACCAGGAAGGGGGCATTCAAGTGGAGTCCATAAGCACAATTGACCTTTGACAAAATGAAGAAGGTGATGAGTACTTGTCCAGTATTGGCTCTACCAGATTTCGCATAACCCTTTACAGTGGAGTGTGATGCCTTAGGGGAAGGCATTGGAGCAGTGATTATGCAAAATAGGAACCCTATTGTCTATGAAATCCAAAAATTGAGGGGTCTGGAGCTTCTCTACACCATCTATGAAAAAGAGATGCTAGCCATCATACATGCATTGGCTAAATTCAGGAAATATTTGGTTGGGGAAAAATTCGTTGTGAGGATAGATCGCAATAGCCTCAAGTACTTTCTAGATCAAAAGGACTTAAATGAGAGGAAACAGAAATGGGTGAGAAAAATTCAAGCTTATGACTTTGACATTGACTTTGTCAAAGGGAAGAATAATGTGGTGGAAGATGCCTTATCCAGAAGACCGTCAGTTTATGCCATGACCGACATCTCTATGGAATGGAAGGCCCATCTTTTGATGGATTACTCAAAGAACAGATTTGCATACGAATTTATGGATGGACAGGTACAAGATGACAACTTCAGGATTATGGATGACATCATATACTACAAGGGCCAAATCTTCTTGTTCCTCGAGTCAACCTTTAAAGCCAAACTGCTACAATCATGTCATGATTCACCAATAGCAGGGAATCAAGGGTTCATCAAGACATACTTGTAGATACAGAAGAGATTCACTTGGAAGGGTTGAAGGAAGATGTGATGCGCCACATCAAGGAGTGCACCACTTTTCAGGTAAACAAGGATGAACACACCCACCCAGTAGGATTACTGCAACCACTTCCCAAGCCTGAGCACAAATGGGAAAGCATATATATGGATTTCATCATGGAATTTCCCAAAGCCCGGGGAAAAGATTGCATTTTTTTGGTGGTAGATAGGTTAACCAAGTTTGCGCACTTTTTCGCCATTGCTACAGACTACAGTGCAACACAGGTTGCAGATTTTCTCTTCAGGGAGGTCTTTAGATTGCATGGTTTACCCAAAACCATTGTGAGTGATAGGGACAATAGTTTTATGAGCATCTTTTGGCAGGAACTATTCAGGTTGGTAGGTACGGCCTTAACCCCTAGTACCATCTATCAACCTCAAACAGATGGCCAAACAAATATAGTCAACAAATGGGTTGAAGGCTACCTCAGGAATTATGTGTCAGGGCAGTAGAAGGCATGGGTTAAGTGGCTTCATTTGGTGGAATATTGCTACAACACCACCCATCATATGTCTATTGGTATGCCACCATTTAGAGCCTTATACATTTATGATCCCATATCATTTGTGGAAATTGTATTTGGCGACAGTAGGGCTCCCATCGTTCAAGATTGGATTCAACAGAGTCAGGATATACTCAGAGAACTTAAGGACCACCTGCAAAGGGCACATAATTAGCAGAAGATATATGAATACAAGAACAGGGTGGAGCGCACATTTGAGGTTGGTGATTTGGTTTATTTGAGGCTTCAACCATACAAACAGGCATCCATTAAGAGGAGTGGCACAGAAAATCTCCAAACCCGCTTTTTTGGTCTATACAGGGTCAAAACAAAGGTAGGGGTCATGGAATATGATCTTGATCCACCACAAGGAAGAAAAATACATAATTTTTTCCATTTGTCATGCTTGAAGAGATCCATTGGTAAACACATCATTCCTATTGAGGAATTTCCACCTTTGGATGCTACTTGGGTAGGTGAACTGATGCTCCAGGAGACAGGTCCAAAATTTCTTGTGGGCAAGCAATTTCTAGCAGGGGAGATTGTAATGTCCCCCACCTCTTGATGAAGATGTTTCGAGAGACTCAGTAGTATTGTTTTCCCCACTAGTCTATAGTCTCATGCATCTTGGGGACAAAGTCAACCAGAAGCCATTGCCTAAGCACAACGTTATATTATTGAGTTGACTTTGGGAGGAAAAAGGTAACTTAATTAAAGAAAAGAACATGTGGAGAAAAGCTAGGAGCTAACCCTAGGGGTTAACTAACTCAACAAAGGAATAGACCAAGAGTATAAAAGAAAATAAGGGTGCACTTCTAAGCCATTCTGGATTATTATCATCTTTTTCATTTAGGCTCTTCAACACAAATAGTTTTGAGGGTTTTGAGACTAAAACCCTAGAGATCAACTCGGTGGTGAAAGATTTCACCTTCCTTGATCCAAGATTGGTCCTGGAGGTGCAACATTCCTCCCACACCATTTTACAGTACTACATAGATCACATCCATTGGAATAGGAGTAACAATGCACAGCATAAGGGGGTTTCTAGCAGGAGGGCACATCATCTTGTAGAGATCAGTTCGATCTGAAGAGAGAAGAAGGATCTTGGGCATAGGTATATATGGGTATTCTTTGTATGTCCTCAAGCATCATTTCTAGCCTATTCAGGAGGAGGTTTATTTATCATATTATTTCCTAGAGTAATGCATGAGTTGGAGAAGAGAGGGGTGCGCTGCAGAAGGAGGTTTATATCATTTGGTGGCTCAGATCTTCATTGTTCAGCTTGAGACTTCAACAGTGGGGTTGCATTGCCCCAATCTATCATCTCAGTGATTTTTGTAGCAGTTGGAGACCTCTAGGAGAGATGTTGAAATATTGGGTCTTTAGTCATTCAGGAGGGTGCAAACCAGTTAGGGGTTTTCTCATTTGGAGGCTCAGAACTTTACCATTCAGCCTGAGACTTTGCTAGAAGGGTTCTAGTGGCTCAATCTACATTATGGGAGAGTTTGGAGTCATGAAGAGGAGAACCAAATTCTTAGGTGTCTACAGCCATCAGGATAGTGCGCAACTCAACCAGTCTGGGGGTTTGGCACTAAATAGGGCAAGGGTTTCATCTTATCATTCATCTCTTGCATATATTGTCCTTTGGAGGCTTGTATATTCTCATCAGGGTGCCTTTGAAGGATATTATCAGTATTGGTTATTATTGTAGCAACTGTCATTCTAGTTTGGATATTATTGTGGTTTTCTTCTAGATCTGCAGATCTATGGTTACAAGATCTATCTACTATTTAAATAAAGGTCATATCTGACATTGTTGGCTCTATAATGGTATTTCTTATTGTATATTGTAAATTTTTATGGTATATTCTTCAGATCTATCACTTCATTTGTATAATATCCATAATATAAACCTTAATGCACAACTTCATGAGTAAACCTGCAAACACACATCCAAACAACAATAAACAGTGAACAGTTAGTGTTTCGAGCAAAAAAATTGGCTTGGGAACATTACAGTAAGTCATCTTGCTTTCCCCTTCATTTTCATATTGATTACTCATACTAGTTTAGATGCATTTCATTTTCATTTTTCTCTACTTGCATATTGATCTCATGCTTAACTTAGAAATTTTTGAAAAAATGTCAAATTTTTTCTTTTCTAGATTAGTTTTCATTTTGGATTTCAATATATATATGGATGAAGTGTAATAACACCACCCTAGACGCTCCGGTCCCTTTGTCTAAGTTTTTGGTAGGCACAGGTCTACCAGGAGATGTTGCGATTCTCATGCACTCTACGACGAGCACATGTCCCCAATTAGGAGCTAGATGTTATCCTCATTTTGTGGATAACTAAGGAGATTATGTCTCGAGGCCCTCAGGTTGCAGATATGGAGTGTCGAGAGACTACATGATTAATAATATCCTTTTTCACAATTGGATACCCTTGTCAACACCACAGAGGTTGTAGATTTTCATATGGCATTCACCACATCAGCTGGCTTCTGGAAGGCAGTGGGCCTTGCTCCATGAGGTACAATTCAGTATTATGGTGAGCATCATTTCAATAGTTAAGGAATTTAAGGATGTTTTATCTTAGATTTCTCTATATTTCATGATATATACTTGGACATTATGCCTTTTTCCCTGCTTCACCCTAATTTCATAAAATCCATCACTATTTCCCCCAATCTCCTTATCTCCTGTGATTTTAGGGTGTATTGACCCAAGAAGGGGTTGTCCCTCATTCTATGGGAAGAAGGGAATGAAGGCACAAAGGTATTGATTTTGGGTAAAAGATAAAATCCTATGTATGAACCTTCTATATGATTCACCCAGGGATCACCCAAGAAAGTAATGAAATGCTTATCTTTGAGAAAAGGGGGACCCACAATAAAATACGATTAAGAATGCTTAAAAGGTTACTTGGAGGATAGGAGGTCTCATCACGATCTGGCCTATCATGTCCATGGATATATAGTGGTATGACATTACCATCATTTGGTCACCAAGCCAGGTTAATGGCTCTCAGTTGTATGGCTAAGAGAAAGGGGGTCTCAACACGAGCCAACCTTCACATTTCCACTAGTTGTTTGTGGGTGACACTGCCATTATTTGGACACCACGCTAGGGAAGTGGCCTTCAACCTTTCCTTAAATTTATGAAAGAATAAAATAATGGAAAAATATTGGGCTTGGAAAAAGTGCATTGCGGACGAAGGTACCACACACCCTCTACAAAGGCACCCATGAATGAGACACTACGACCTCTTGTATGTCATGAGCCCTATGCCCATTGAGTCTTGACCCTAACCACTTCACCCACTTTGCATGGCTTAGAGAGGGATCTCTTCAAAAATCTCCTTGACCTAGCACACGATCTACCCAATAGGACACCTCGTCAACCCTCCCGTATTCAAGCTTGACAAGTCACATAATGTCTTTGAGCACTTAATTGTTTCACATAGTGATCTTTGATGCACATGCTTAGGTGGCTCATTTATTGATTGGATTCACTTATCATGATTTTATGACTTGAGATCCTTTGAGGGCATGCTCATTTGTCTTTGCAGGACCTAATTGGTGGATAATTTTGGAAGAACAGGCATAGCTTGGGCTTCCATGGGGCTTGAAGCCGACAAGTGGATGCCAAGGGCCCACATACCGGATGATAATGATCAAACTTGGAAGGCCTATAAGATGACTTGGACGACATAACCTAGCCCTCACATGCCAAACTTTTTTCCTAGGAGAGGCAAAAAATCACCTCTAGAGATATAACGTCACCTAGGGGGGTTATGGTTTGGTGGTGAGTTGGCATGCATTGGCACAAGAACGTTTTGTGGGGCTTGAGAATTGATCATGAAGGAAGTTGTTGGGATGCTTGACATGTGGATTTGGGAAGTCTTTCTACACTCCTACATCACCAATAACCTTATCTTGGTGCCAAAACATCCCCTAAAGGGGTGGCGTCCATATGATTAGGGTTTTTCTTTGTGCAAAAGTGAAATTAAAATGAATTGTTTAATATTAACCTGTAAAAGGGGCAAGATTAGGGTTGTTGACCCCTAGTCTTATGGTTTACCCTTAATTATGTGGACAAACTATCTTAGTGACATTTTGTATAAATAAGAGATCATAAGATCTCATTTTAACATAACTCTCCCTCTTGTGAGAAGTACTTGGTCTGAAATTTTCACTACACTTGGAGTATTTTGCCTCTTGTGCTATGGAATAATGCTTTTATGGTTATGGTTAATGATGATGATGGTGCGCTATCTCTTGGAGATCAATTTTTTATGTTGTGGAGGTTTACATTGGCATCTTAAGAGCTTTTTCTTGAATGGTATGGTTTCTTTACCTTGTCATTATCATTTGTAATTCAAGTTGAGGTTTTTTTGGCCAAGGATAAATAGGGAGTATAAGGATATACACCCCTATCCTAGTTTCCACCATTTTATCAAGATTTTTTGCAATGGTTTTGTTGAGGAAGCAAGAAGATTTACACCCCTCATATTCAAACCCTAGCTAGGTTGCTTACTTTGGGAAGTAAGAGGATTTACACCCCGAAGGTTTTAGTAACCCTAGATCTTTATTTTTTATGCCATTAGCTCATAACTAAAAGCACTAGTCTTGCATTGGAGAAACAAAATATTGCATTGGGAAACATAATTTCTTATTGTTTTTACTTCTTGCAACTTGGATTGTCTTCCTTGTGCCTTGGGTACCTCACAGCCACTAAGGAGTCCCCATCAAAGGGATAGTTCTTGGTACTATTATAAAATTTCATCTTCAGCCATTAGGGCTGCAGAAACCCTAACTCAATTGCTTGAATAAATCTCTTATCAACCATTGGAAATTGCCCAAACTTTTCACACTTGTCCTACTTGCTCCAACACACTTTTTGGAAAAATTTTGAGGAGTTTCAGTGGCTGATTTTATTTCCATAATAAATTGATTGTTACAGCCATAAGGCTGATATAATTTTCTGTAGAAAAGTGTTTACAACAGCCTTATCTTTTCATGCTAGTATCTTTGATTTTCATCTTGAGTTTTGCTAGTCTTTAGCTAGTCTTTCTCTTGTATCTTCTGCTTGATATCTAGCATTTATTTTGCAGATTGTGGTGCCATTTTATTGCTCATATACATTTTTATTAATAGTTGCGATTAGGGACAACAATATTAAATTTCTCGTTAAATTGATTATATTGCAATATATGCTTGTTTTTCTTGTGTCTCTGGTAGGTATTTCACCATTTGCAGGTTACTCAACAAACATGGCAACCCTTGGACCTTCCCAAGAATTCATTCCAAGACCTTCACACCATTTATATTAGACCTTTATGGACTTCATCTCCATATTCATCCATATTCATCTCATTCCCCCTAGGGTCACTGAGATTCCCCCCTTGAGGTGTCTGCCTCACCTCTAAAGTGACGGGGACACCTTCCTAAGGTGACAGTGGGTAGGTGACCTCTTAGTTGTCGCCATTTGGTATTTGGTTCGGGATTTTCCCAACCTACAAATTGTGCAATAGCACTATCTACAATGGAATATTTTCCACCGAAAGCACTTGAATAATTGGAGGGCACAATTTGCAGAAGAAGTTCAGGGTGACTCACAGAGAACAGTAAGAAATTTTAAGGAACAAACTCTAAGGAGAGATAAGTGGTATGAGAGAAACCAAGTTAGAGATAGATTTCCTCACCTTTTGTTAGAATCTTTTGGCATCCAAAAGCCTCCCATTGGAAAGGTGTGATCCAAATGGATCCCTAAAGAATCAAAATGGCTAAGTTATTTTCTTTGGTAAATGTTTGAGCTTAAGAACCCTTCTAAATTTCTATGTTGAAGTCCCTTATTCAATTTAGGTATCTTTTCTAGCTCACAACCTTGGGAGAAGCCTAAATTCAATGCCTTGGAGAAGTTCAGGAATTCTTTCGAAAATGGCTAAGGAAAACCATATGCCAAGCCTTGCTCATTCTGAGGATTAGATGAGTTGGAGTGAGGTTTTTCCTCCATGTTCCATGCTCCACACTCCATGTTAAAGACAAAGGCTAAGGAATGAGGATCAAAAGAGAGGGGTTATGGAAAGATGGGTAGTTGCATGGGAAACAGACCAAGAAGTAAGGAACTTGAGAGGTTCACACTCCATCTAAATACTAATATGGAGTGCAAATCAATAAAGGGTAGAGGATGGAAAACTTAAGCCATGCCCTTCTAAGGAGCAGATGAGTTGGAGGGAGGTGTTGCCTCCATGTTCCACACTCCACACTCCATGTTAAAGACAAAGGCTAAGGAATGAGGACCAAAAGAAAAGGGGCTATGAAAATCTAGGGAGTGGCATGGGAAACAAAGAAAGAAGTAAGGGACTTGAGAGGTTCACTGTAATGTTCCCAAGCCAATGTTTTTGCTTGGAACACTAACTAACCACTGAATTAATTGTTTGATTGTTTGTATATGCAAGTTGGTTCCTCAATATTTCGGCCTTAGGTTTATATTCAGTTATTCAGCACAAGTCATGAAGATATGCAAGATCTAATCAACACACAAGATATGGAACTCCAAAACACAGATCTAACCCTTTTATTATGAAAAGCAAGAACCTGATACAATATAGAAGCAGATATGCAATATCATCATATGGCTACAAGATAGAATATATGAGCTGCTACAAAATGCTCTCTATAATACAAAATAAGCCTCCAAAGGTTGAATATGAGATCAAGATCCAAAGACAGAAGAGATAGGGTTACGTCCAACCCCCCTAGCTACTGGCACGTCCTGCTGGATGGATGAGAAGGCCAAGATTTTGGCCCAGCTAAAGGAGAACCCAAAATGATGCCAAACTTCACCAAGAGATAGATCAGGACAAGGGGAATCCCTCCTTGAAGTATGAATCCGAAATACCAATTATCTCCCTTCCAACTGTTGAAACCCTAATCAAGACTGCGCCCTCCTAAAGCCCTAGAATGCCCAATAACTCTGCCCTGATGAAGGAAGCCTCCAACACTCCTGAAACTCCCTAGGATAATAGATAGGGCTGCCACAAGTAACTAGGAGAAGTCTCACAATCAGATCTGAGGTATAACCCCCTAGATCTGACAATATTTGAATCACCAATACACCCTCCTTCTCTCAAAACTATCCCAAACCTGTAGCCAACAATCTGGCCGAAGTAACTCCTCCAAAATGCCTCCAAACTAAAGATCAAGGTCCTGCAAGAAAAACGCAAGTGCTAGAATGTCTCTAGGCCCTATCACAATGTTGGTTTGAACTTCCTCTCAAGCAATGGTGCGCCCCTGCTGGAAAACTCTAACTAGTACGACCCTCCTGCCCTCTTGAATCAATGATGGAACTTGTGATGAGTGTAGAATGGTGTGGGTGGAGTATTTCATCCTCAATACCAAGCTTGGAACAAGGTGAGTGGAATATTTCACCACTAAGTTGTTCTCTAGGGTTTGTAAACTCAAAACCCTCAAAACTGTGTGCTTAAGAGCTCAATAAGCAAATACCAAATATTCAAGCTGAATGAAGAGTGTGCCCTAGCATTTCCTTTATAGTTCCATTATGTTTCCTTGTTGAGTTAGTTTAACCCCTAGTTTCAACTCCTAACTCAACCTCCGTCGTTATAATTCTTCATTGAGTTACTTTTTGCCCTTTTCCCTTTTTCTAAGTCAACTTCAAAATATAACATTGAGTTGGCTGAATTGTCCCCATGCTGCATGAGACTATGGTCTAGTGGGAATGGCTAGACCACTAAGTCTTCCCAAACCTCTTCATCAAGAGGTGGGGGACATTACAGTCTCCCCTGCTAGAAATTTCTTGTCCACAAGCAATTCCAATCCTGTCTCCTATACCACTTGTTCATTCTCCCATGTGGCATCCTTAATGGGAAAATCCTTCCATTTGATCAAGTATTCTTTGATGCTTCTCTTCTGGAGTTTCTTCTCCTAAACCTCCAATATCTCCTCTGGTACCAGAACCAACTGCCCCTCTTCATCTAGAGGTGGCAACACCTCCAGTGGGGTGATTTGTTGACCAATGGCCCTCTTCAGGCAGGACATGTGGAAAACATTGTGTATCCTGCTACCCTGTGGGAGCTCCATCTCATAAGTTGTGGCCCCTACCTTCCTACTTATCCTGTAGGGCCCAAAGAAGAGGGGTTGGAGCTTTTCCATGGCCCTTATTTTTATAGAAGCATGTCTGTACGGTTGGAGCCTTAAGTAGACTAAGTCACCAACCTCAAAAGTACGCTCTACCATGTGTTTTTCTGCTTGGACCTTCTGTTTATTCTGTGCCCTTTGTAGATGATCCTTCAATTCCTTGAGGATGTCTTGACTCTGCTATACCCAATCATGTACCATTGGGGCTCTGTTGTCACCAAAAGCAATCTCTACAAAAGAGATTGGGTCATAATTGTACAACGCCCTGAATGGGGTCATGCCTATGGACATGTGATAGGTGGTGTGGTAATAGTATTCCCCCAAGTTTAGCCACCTAACCCATGCCTTTTGTTGCCTTGCTACATAGTTCCTGAGATATCCTTCCACCCATTTATTGTGTTAAGGTCCTAACCCACACATAGGTATATCAATGTATTCAGATGTAATAAAGGTCAATATTAATAAGACCTTTCAATAAAATAGAATAAGTCGGATGTAAGAAGACCTAATAGAATCTTTCGCTTCTAGAAGGATCTTCCTCTAGATGCTTCTCTTAATAGACACATTTACTATAAATAAGGGTCGAGGGTATGAAAACCCTATCTTGGAGATTATTGTAACAGAGTGTTGCTCGACTGGAGGTTGCCCCTCGAAGAGGCCTGTGAACATTGCTTTCTGAATCGAAGTGCTTTTCTATTGCTATTTCATATATCATTTCGGTGTATTGTGAAGATTATGATGGATATTTTACTGTTATTCTGCCATTTCTAGCATTTTATTTCTGTTCTGCATATTTTATATATCTAGTATCTTGCAAGTGGTATCAGAGCACTTTCCTTGACAGAAATTGTGGGTATTTTTTTTTCAGGGTAGAGACGTATTCCAGCGTCTTCAAGCCACAGAGATCTGTCATTACGTGCATAAACCCGCGGTTGAGGGATTCATACACGCAGGAAATACAAGTGGTTCTTAAGCGCACATCTGTTGGCCACCCTTGTAACCCCTGTTGGTACCCCTTCGAGTGGTAGCGCATCAG
>ML789260.1:236098-288435 GCA_009831015.1 Picea engelmannii
TAATAGAAGCTTTCGCTTCTAGAAGGATCTTCCTCTAGATGCTTCTCTTAATAGACACATTTAGTATAAATAAGGGTCGAGGGTATGAAAACCCTAGCTTGGAGATTATTGTAACAGAGCGCTGCTCGACTGGAGGTTGCCCCTCGAAGAGGCCTGTGAACATTGCTTTCTGAATCGAAGTGCTTTTCTATTGCTATTTCATATATCATTTCGGTGTATTGTGAAGATTATGCTGGATATTTTACTGTTATTCTGCCATTTCTAGCATTTTATTTCTGTTCTGCATATTTTATATATCTGGTATCTTGCATATTGACTATTTTGGTCTACCTATCTGTTTGAGGATGATAACTAGTGTTAGGGGTCAAAGACGTACCAACCAGCCTGAATAACTCCTACCAAAACGTACTCATAAATTGGTTGTCCATGTCAGTGACAATGGTTTTGGGTAGCCCATGTAGCCTGAAGACCTCTCTGGAAAACAAATCAGCCACCTGTGCTGCATTGAAGTCTATAGCAATGGAGAAAAAGTGTGCAAATAATTTCAACTTGTCCACTACTATGAAAATGCAATCCTTACCCTGCGCCCTTGGCAACCCTGTGATCAAGTCCATGGAGATGCTCTCCAATTTGTTCTCTGGAATGGGTGAGGGTTGCAACAGTCCTACTGTGTGAGTGTGCTCATCCTTATTCTCCTGACAAGTAGTACACTCCTTGACATGATTCAACACATCCTCTTTGAGGCCCTTCCATGAGAACATCTCCCTTACTTGCCTGTATGTCTTACCAATCCATTGGTGTCCTGCCACCGGTGAGTCATGAGATTCCTGTAATACCTTGGCCTTGAAGGCCGATTCAGGAACCAAAAAGATTCATCGCTTGTAATAGATTATGTCATTGATGACCCTGAAGTTAACATCTTGTATTTTCCCATCTACCACCTGGCAAGCGAACTGATTTTTTGAGTATTCCATCACAAGGAAGTCCTTCCAATCAACTGATACATCTGTCATGTCATAGATCGATGGTCTCCTGGATAAGGCATCTTCCACCACGTTGTTTTTCCCTTTGACGAATTCAATGTCAAAGTCATAGGCCTATATTCTGCTGACCCATTTTTGCTACCTTTCATTTAAGTCCTTATGCTCCAAGAAGTACTTAAGGCTATTGTGATCTGATTTCACCACAAACCTTGCACCTACCAAGTTTTTCCTGAATTTGGCCAAAGCCTGTATGATGGCCAACATGTCTTTGTCGTAGATGGTGTAAAGAAACTCAGGTCCCCTGAGTTTTTATCTCTCATAGGAAGGAGGGTGCCTATTCTGCATCAGTACGACCCCAATGCCTTCTCTGGAAGCATCACACTCCAAGCTGAAAGGTTGTTTGAAATATGGTAAGGCTAAAACTGGGCATGTGCTCATCACTTTTTTCATCTTGTCAAATGTAAATTGGGCTTCCTCACTCCATTTGAAAGCTCCCTTTTTGGTCAAATCGGTCAAAGGTGCACAAAGTTGTGAGAACCCTTTGATGAACTTTCTGTAATAAGTGAAAATGCATAGAAATACCCTCAACTCTGTAAGGTTCTATTTACCGCCTCTTCAACTAGGGGGTCAACTCCATGTACCATGAAAATATGCATCAACAGATGCAAACATATCGAAGACTAATTGGTTCTACAGGGCATTTGTTTGCTCCAACACATAGTTTTGTAAGCGGGATTACCACACCCCTACATGGGTTAATATTGTAATAGGTATACATGGATCATGTTAGGTCAGTTTCCTTAGGTTTTCTTCATTAGGAGAGTTCCTTTCACTGAGTTTTTTTTATCCTCGAGAGGTTAATGTGGCCTAACCAGCCGGATTAATCTCCCTTGAGTTTTTCACTCCCACCCAATAAATCCTCCAAAGTGGTGAAAGGCATTATAATGAAGTCATTCCTATATATCTAGTGTTTAGGAATGTTGTAAATTACCATGTAAGACAACACACGAAATTTTGCGGAATTCCGTCAAGTCTAGCTAGGTTTTTTTTTAAGTTGGGAATTAATTAATTAATCAATTATGGGTATTTAATGTAAAACTTAGGTCCTGGAATTTTTTGATAGGGGTATTTGTACTAAAAATAAATATAATGAGACCCCCTAAACCCATGGACCAAGTTTCAACTCAGTCGGACAAGTTTTGCTAGATTTTTTGTCCACTTGGAAGTTTTTCGGAAAAAAATGACAATTTTAATTGCCAAACCCAGGACATGGGAAAATGTCATTTTTGTAATAATGTTCCAAATCAAGTGAAATAAATAGCATTAATAATGAAAGGGAGAAGCATACAACCTACCTTCCCTTTACCCACTTTTTAATTTATTACTTACCTTTTATTTAATTCCCATATGAGGGATGCGTCCCTCTTCTCCCACGTGAAGTTTATAACTCACTTAATTAATTAGTGGGTCCCCTCTCCACCAATCACTTGCCTTTGAGGAGTGTTCCAAAACATTCCCAACACACTCCTCCATACCTACACGTTCACCTCACCTTATCTCATGCATTAATTAAGGATTACGTCCCCCATTTCCCTCACATAATAATTGGACTCTCACTTAATTAAGAGTGTGGGTTCCCATTTCCCTTCCTCCACCTCTCACATGCCTCTTGAGCATGTGATTCTCTATTCCATCCACACTCCTTCCACGTACCATCCCTTACCTCACATCTTTCCCTTCATGCTCATGCTTTCCTCTTTAAAATTCACGCTTTCTCTTTTGGTAAATGGGAAGAATCTCACGTAGAAGGAGAAACATCATTTAATTTTTGGGAGATGTCTCACGTAGACTTGGAAAAAACTCCTTTCCAAGCAAGTTACTCCTCCTTCAACTCATGCGTGGACCTCCTTGCCTATTTCTCCCCTTCCTTACTTGCTTTATCGCCTCCACTCCAACTCTTCTTTCCATTTCCCTTACCCTAAAAGCCTCTTCTCTCATTGGTTGCTTTACTCTTTGAGTTGTTTCTGCCCTTGGATCTTTAACACGTGTTGAAGATCCAAGTGGGGTCTCCTTAGCTTCTCAAGCTACTTAAGAGACCTCTCACTCCCTCATTCTTTACCTTTTATTATTGCACTGTTATGCTACTATTTTCTCACCATCTCATTCTCTCTCTCTCTCATTATTATTGTCATGTTTCTTCATTGGTGTTGCTCTTGAAGAACTTGTAGCAATTGGTTGCTACAACTTCTTCCATTTGGATAATAAAAGGGAATTCTTTGGAGGATTCAAGGATCTCAAGATTTGTCTGGGATCTTTACATGCATATGAGGTGAAATCATTTAGTTTTAAATATTTGTGTGATTATAGGTAGATTGTTGGGTAAATTAGTTTACTTAACTAAGTTTAGTGATTGTATAATTGCTATCTTATTTGACCTGCATGTACTAATGATTGAAATTAGTTTCGATTATTAATGTATGCCATCATTATCTATTTTTGTCTCACAACTTCAAGGAGAGGCTATTGGGATAAGTCCAAGCACGAATTTGCCCTTATTTCTCACTTACACTCCAAATTATTTCTGATATTATTCTCCTTCTTTCATTCTTGATTTTAGTAGCTAATGTGTTTAGATAGGTCACCTAAAATCATATAATTTTCTGGTTTTGTATGCAAGGAATTTCTGCCTAAAAAACTGAAATTCCATAACTTTCTCGAGTGTGTTGCAACTCAAATCAGCAAGCAATAGCTTGCTGATTTTTGCATATTATCGCCAGGACAAGAGGGCATGCTTCCCAAATTACATGCACAACACACCCTCCAACAACTCCTTTCACTGTGGTAACATTTTATTCTTCTCGATCTACTCTAAATCATTGTAAAAGCAAGCCCAAGGAGTTGTACGCAAGTGGCTTGCAGTTCCTTTCCTTCAGTCTTTACTTTGCAAGTTTAGATTAGTTTTCTTTTATGTCTTTCTTTGCTTAGTTTAGATAGATTAGTAGTGATTTCTACATGCCTGCTTAAAGCTAAAATAATCTAGAGTAGATATCACACTTAACATATGCTAGCTTAGAGCCTGTGGAGGCATTGTGGTTTTTCTTTTCTACTTCTCATTCAGTAATCTTTGCATGCAATCTCTAATTATTAAATCTTAATCCAACACACATGCATCAAATAAATGGTTAATTAATCTTTCATTTCAGTCATTTACATCACATGCAATAATTTCTCTTAGATCTATATTTTAATACATGCATGCAAGTATTGGTACCTCCAAGTGATAATTAACCATATTTAATTTCCGCAAGTTGTATGTTTTGCTTTAAGTTTCATATGCAATCTAATCTTTTATAAGTGAATTTAACTTGTGATATTGTGTTTCAAAGGCTTCAGCCTTCACAACTTTTTTCAGCTCTCAATTTTACAAGAATTTTAGTTCTTACATCTACATGCAATAATTCAAACAACTTAAGAACTAAAATCTGCAATTTCATTGTTAAGAGTTCACACTCGTCTTCAGCATTTTGGCATTGTTGGGCAAGCTACAAGCATTCAGACATTTCACAACATTTATATCATAGGTCTAAAATAAATTAATTATACTTAATAGGACACCATAACTCACCATCTTCGCCATTTAAAACGGGGTCTTAAGGAAAGCCAGGAAAGGTGATATCCCGGGGACGGTCTCATGGCGCACGACGTCCTTTCTAGAGTATTCATCCTTAGGGTTGACCTATGAATCTAGGGTGGGCCTCGTTGCCTCACTTCTTGAGCATCCAACAACCACTTGGTAATAGGGGGAGGAGAGTTTTTGGGTCAACACCTAGATAGGGATAAAATCAATCTCACACTTAATCACTTAATTTAATTTTCAATCTACAACATCACCAATACAATTACACACTTGCAAGCTCACTGATCTCATTGTTTTTCAATTTACATTCATATGCAAGCTATCTTTGATGTGTTGTAGAAATAATATCTAAGTGGTTAAATCTTTCATTTGGAATATTTGGCTCTCCACATTTTTCATCTATCCTTAATTCTTGTACTTGTGGTGTGACCCTTCAAGAAGTGGGCATCCACCTGGAGGCATTCTCTTGATTGGGTCTTGAGTGCTTTGCATCTCTTGGCTATTGAAAAGCAGTCCAACAGAAGTCTATCTGTTGTGAGCATGCTTGGATTGATGTGTTGATGGTTGTTCATCTTTGAATATCTTCTTTCCTGCACATTTCAAGCACTTGTTAATATTTTGTATCTAGTCTTAATCTGTATATATTAGATATTCTTTTGTATCTAGTTGTATCCATCTTTTTGTAAACTTTTGTAAACCTGTAATTATCTTGTAACGAACATCCCCTTAACTTAGTTGACCCTATTACCCAATCTTAGACACTAGTCTTAGTTTCCCTAGGAAAGGTCTGACTTTCATACTTAGATAGTTGCATCTTGCATTTGCTAACTAACATCATAGGCTAGATTCCCCTTAACCTATTAACCAATTAAAACCAACTCCTAGAACATTAAACTCTAAATCTCATCTAGTAACTAGGGTCTACCCCCCTTGGCTTCCCTAGGAGTTAGCCTAGACGGAAGAGGTTCAAGTCAAAGTGACAGCGTGGACTTTGAACCTAGGCATTGTGCCTCCGAGGACACACTAAGTGAGCAAGACTTAGCTCATGTTTGCAAGTGTGTATAAGGATGACAACAGGTTCTTAGGTGTAGGCCACTCCATTATGGCCTGAATCTTCTCTCGATGTACCTATACTCCCTTAGCTCCAATAATGTGTCCCAAGTAGAGGACCTTTGTCATTCCAAATTCACATTTGGACTCCTTGGCATATAGTGATTTCTCCTCCATGATAGTCAAGATCTGGTCCACATGTTGTAGGTGTTCCTCCCACATCTTTATATATATTAGCAAGTCATCAAAGAATAACATGAGGTGCTTCCTCAACTGTTTGTTGAAGACATGGTTCATACATGATTGGAACGTGGCTGGGGCATTGGTTAGACAAAACGACATCACTAAAAACTCATAGTGGCTGTAGTGACACCTAAAAGTAGTTTTTGGGATGTCCTCCTCCCTCATTTTGATTTGATAATAACTAGAGCACCGATCAATCTTAGTGAAACAAACAACCCCATGGAGCTCATCCAATAGCTCATCAATCCTTGGAATGGGATACATGTTTTTTATTGTCTTCTTGTTTAGTTCCCTGAAGTCAATGCACATGTGCATGGTTCCATCCTTCTTCTTGACCAACACCACTGAGGAGGTGAAAGGGTTGGACCTTGGTCTGATGTGCCCCTTGTCCAAGATATCTTTGATTTCATTTTCTATTTCATCCTTATACTTCTTTGGGTGTTTGTAAGGCATGGTGATGATTGGTTTTTCTCCTTCCTCCAACTCAATGATATTCTCAAATCCCTTATCTGGTGGCACACCTGGTGGAATAGGTCCAAAAACCTTACTGTGTTTTTCAATGATCTTGTGAATCTCTGGTGTGTAGTGAATATTCCCCTTCCTATCCACACATGTTGAAATATTTCACTCAGCAGCATACACAATTTCTTCCCTCCTGAAAATGGCCTCCATCCTCTTGGCCGTGACTACCTTGGCTAAGTTTCCTGTCATGCCTCTGAGGAATACCTTTCTTCCACTCTCCTATGTGAAATACATCTCCATAGTCTTGTAGTTGGTGGTGATATGCCCCAACGTGCTGAGCCACTGTACTCTAAGGATTATGTTGTTGTCTGTAGGGTCCATCACATAAACATCGTGTACCAAATCCTACCTACCCAATGTAAGCTTCATCCCTGGAATGTACTTGTTACAAGGCATGGTGCTTCCACCTGCTACGTCCACCTTGAATCCTGCAAATTCAATCGTGGGTATGTGCCTCCTCTGTAGCAATGTCGAGTCAATGAATTTTTGAGAGGCTCCCCCATCAATCAACACTGACACCTTTTGTCCTTGCAAGACTCCTCTCATTCTGAAGGTGTTGTACTTGGGAAACCCACTGATGAATGCTAAAGTATCTCTCTCCTATGTCGTACTTCCATGACTTGTAGCCTCCTCCTTTTTAGTTTCGGTGGTGTCTGCCTCTATTTTATGGATGTGGCTTAAATCCTCATCCTCTTCATTGTCTGATGTCACCTCTATGTAATGCACTTGGCCACGGACCATGCATTTGTGGGATGGGTTCCATGGATCTTTGCATGTGTAGCATAGTTGCTTCCTCCTTAGTTCTCTTCTAGTATTCTCGTCCATCCTACCTCTCCCCCTATCCAACCCCCTTGGGTCATGCCCTCCTGGGTTTATTGGAGGTCTCTGGTCTCTTCCTCCCATGTTAAGCGGTGGTCTAGGCACACATTTTGGTTTTGCAGCTAGTCCTAGGTCTCTCATCCTCCAGATAGAATCCTGCAGGTTGGTAGGCTTAAAATCCTTCACCCAACTCTTCAAGGGTTCCATCAACCCCTCAGTGAAGAGAATCATGAGTCTGGTCTGTGACACATCCTACACCATGACTGCTAGCCTCTGGAATTCCTCAATGTACACCTCTAGTGCTCCTTTCTGTCTGAGCTGTGTGAGCTCTCAGAAATGTAGCTGAGGATCCCCCTAGTCAAACCTGTCAATGAGTTTCTGAGTAAACTCTGTGTATGACACTATTTGATTGTGGCCAAGTGTGGTCAATCCATGATACCACCAATCATGAGCTTTTCCATCCAAGTACATGGTGGCAAAATTGATGGTCTCCATCTCCTTCATGGGGTTAAGTTGCAGATAAGTATCCAGTTTCTATACCCATGCTTGTGCAGTCATCTTGGCTGACCCATCAAAGTAGGGGATCTCCATCTTCCCGGCCCTGCACTCAAACTCATAGCGTCTCCTGCGGTTCGGCTTAGGTTTGTTTATAAATTTGATTTGATAGTACTGATCTAGAGTCATCTGCCTTTGAACTATTATACTCAAATCATTGTACTCCCTGGAACATTGCGCCATCTGCTCAACAAAGTCATATGTGGGTGCATGTTGTGTGGGTTCATCTGTGAATGCGGGAAAATATGGTCTAGGAGTATCCCTACTACCTGCCTATCCATGTGGTGCTCCCCCTCCATGGATCCCCTCAGACTAATGATAGGAAGTATGCTCTAGATGATACTTGTTCCCTCCATGAGATCCACTCATTTCCCTGTTGTCATATGCCTCAAGACCTTTCACCTTGTGACTCATTTCCATCAACATTGCTACTATCCAGGTCTGGTTTTCATCTACCTTCCTCAAGGTCTCAGATATTTCGACCTGTCCCCTATGACTGGTCTCCTGGTTTTCTTGTAAGTGGCAGACCAATGTACTCTCTGTCTGCCCTAAGGACTTATGGAATTCCTGTGCTAAGATTGTCAAACCCTGTGGCTCACTATCATCACCTGAACCCTCCATCTCGGCTTTTGTTTCACTCGTTTGTTTCTTCCTTCGGGCCATATAAATACTACTGAATTTTTTCATGTGCTAATCTGCACAGGATGGGAGGATCAGAGCTCTGATACCACTGTAATGTTCCCAAGCCAATATTTTTTATTGGAACACTGACTAACCATTGAATTAACTGTTTGATTGTTTGTATATGCAGGTTCGTTCCTCAATATTTCGGCCTTAGGGTTATATTCAGTTATTCAACACAAATAATGAATATATGCAAGATCTAATCAACACACAAGATATGGAACTCCAAAACATAGATCTGACCTTTTTATTATGAAAAGCAAGAACCTGATACAATATAGAAGCAGATCTGGAATCTCATCAGATGGCTACAAGATAGAAGATATGAGATGCTGCAAAATGCTTCCGATAATACAAAATAAGCCTCCAAAGGCTGAATATGAGATGAATATCCAAAGACAGAAGATATAGGGTTACGTTCAAACCCCCTAGCTGCTGGCACGTCCTGCTGGATGGATGAGAAGGCCAAGATTTCGACCCAACTGAAGGATAACCCCAAACGATGACAAACTTCACCAAGAGATAGATCAGGACAAGGGGAATCCCTCCCTGAAGTATGAATCCCAAATATCAAGTCTCCCCCTTCCAACTGTTGAAACCCTAATCAAGACTATGCCCTCCTAAAGCCCTGAAATGCCCAATAACTTGGCCCTTATGAAGGAAGCATCCAACACTCCTAAAACTCCCTAGAATGATAGATCAGGCTACCACAAGTCACTAGGAGAAGTCTCACAATTATATTTTAGGTATAACCCCCGAGATCTGACAATATTTGAATCACCAATATGCCCTCCTTCTCTCAAAAGCGTCCCAAACCCGTAGCCAACAATCTGGCCAAAGTAACTCCTCCAAAATGCCTCCAAACTGATGAGCAAGGTCCTCCAAGAAAAACCCAAGTGCTATAATGTCTCTAGGTCCTATCACAATGCTGGATCGAACTTCCTCTCAAGCAATGGAGCACCCCTGCTGGAAAACTCTAACTGGTACGGCCCTGCTGCCCTCCTGAATCGATGATGGAACCTGTGATGAGTGTATAATGGTGTGGGTGGAGTATTTCATCCCCAAGACCAATACTGGAACAAGGTGAGTGGAATATTTCACCACTGAGTTGTTCTCTAGGGTTTGTAAACTCAAAATCCTCAAAACTGTGTGCTCAAGAGCTCAACAAGCAAATACCAAATATTTGAGATGAATGAAGAGTGCGCCCTAGCCTTTCCTTTATACTTCCATTATGTTTCTTTGTTGAGTTAGTTTAACCCCTAGGTTCAACTCCTAACTCAACCTCCATCGTTCTAATTCTTCATTGAGTTATTTTTTGCCCTTTTTCCCTTTTTCTAAGTCAACTTCAAAATATAACATTGAGTTGGCTGACTTGTCCCCATGTTGCATGAGACTACGGTCTAGTGGGGATGGCTAGACCACTAAGTCTTCCCAAACCATTTTATCAAGATGTGGGGGACATTATATTCACACTCCACCTAAGTACTAATGTGGAGTGCAAAGCAATAAAGGTAGAGGCTGGGAAACTTAATCCCTACCCTTCTCATACAATAGACAAGAGACTTATGGATGCCTAAGAAAGAAGTTGGAGGCCCACTCATGGACATGATGGTAGATGAGAAGCAATTATAGGGTGACACATAAGCATCTCATCAAATCATAGACTGCCACATGTGCACCATAAAGATAGCCTACTTCTCAAGTTCTATAGGATTTGAAACAACAAAGGGTTTTTATAATTGAATCTTGGGAAGTTGTTTGGAAACCATTGCAGATATTGTTGGCCTTCCAAATACATACAAATACAAGGTTAAAATAGGGGTATGTAAAGGCACAAGGGTTCGATTGGATGGTTCAAAGGTTTGTTCGTTCAATCAAAGGTTCGATTGTTTGACTAGAGTTTCAACTAGAGGGAAAGAAGATTGTCCATATGTCGAAGTCACATCGATTTTGGTAGGTAATATTTTACATTCTTTATTATTTCTCATTTAGGAGATGTGTTGGTGAGTCATTTTGACCATAGGCCATACAATTACAGATCAAGAATGATCTCATATAGCATTGATATATATAATTATGTTGATTCATTTGGTAAGAGTCACTCATTAATTCATAATGGATTTAAATTTCTTCATCATCCATGACAAAGACTTGTATGTTAACATAGAAATCCATATCTTAATGGGAAAGCACCAGTCTTTAGCATCCAACTAGCCTACTAAATCCATTCTTACTCGATCCATTCAACGTGTTTCTAATTTATTCTATTACAATTTCTAGGTTTAATTCAAATCAGGAACAACAAATAGGGTACTCCCCTTGAGCTAGAAATGCACCATCCCTAAAGAGAGAAAAGTGGGGTTTGTGACAAGAGCTCCTTTCTAAGTTACCTTGGGTTTGCCTCAATCATATGGGTTTGGACTTGACATTTGTAAAGGTAAGTTTGGGCATCAAAAATTGGCATCATTCTTGAGAACAAGTCTAATTCCCTGGAATTGGTAATTTAGCTACAACATTTGATGAGCATAAGATTGTTGAAGATCTTGCTTCTCATTTGATGAATCCACAAAGACAAATCCATGTTCCTTATGAACAAAAATGTCCAGTTGTTCGCATGTAGGCTCTCCTTTTGGGTTTCAATGTCATCATTTACTAGCCTGTGTTTCCTCCTTTTGTGAGCTTTGATGCCTCTTTCATAGGCATGGTCAAGAGGCATGGTCCTCCCTCACTTCGTCCAATAGAAGAAGGAAGATTTAAGAGAATTAGTCAATCCATGCGGTGAGGCCAAAAAAGTGTATGTCATTGTTGACCTTCCCAAAGATGACAAGGAACCCCCAACTATTGGCAGCATAGAATACTAAAAATACCCACCTATAATCATATGCCTCTTATTTGGTTTATTGCTCTGAAAGTATAATTAAACTTAAAGTATAGTTTGAAAATACCCACCTATAATTGTATTCCTTTTATTTGGTGTCCTGCTATGAAAGTATAATTAAATTTAAAGTATAGTTTGACCTTGTTACTGTCTAGAACATTACATTTCTCCTTATTGGGCATTTCATTGTCTACTAAAGCAAAATTAAAGGAATTTTTTCCATTGTTTCTTTGACCCATTGACCTTGTTGTTTTTGGATTCTAAAAATGTAATCAAAGAGATTTGGGAAAAATAATTTGTATTCACCTTATGTGCACCAAGAACAAATCCCTGTCTTCCTATTGTCTACTCTTTCCATGAGACTGTCCAAAGATAAATAAGGTATTGCAGTCATCTGGCCCATCAATGGGGAATCAAAAGGATCGCCCATCTTCTGGCTAACAGTCAGTCCAATTTTTCCAAATGTAGCCATGAAGGTGAATGAGCATGAATTGTACTCAAGGGAGTCCAGTCAAGCATCACCCTTTGCTTCAAGGAAGAGAGAACCATTCATGTGGGGAAATATATGCTTATGCCATAGTGGGAAGATAGTCCTATAAGTGGAAGGGGAAGGGAGAAGCGTTACACACAAAATGGAAAAGGGTCACATACGTAAAGGTCATAGCGGATGAGTGGTCCTACTGGGTATAGGAGCAATGCATACCATTCCACTACACAAGGGGATCTCCCAACATTCAATCCAATATTTGCATAAATTGTATTCACAGAGTCCGCTTAAGCATTACTCATCACTGCAGGGAAGAGATAACCATTGATGCAGTGGAAATATATGTCGTAAAATACTCTTCCCCTATTTGTCCTAACATTTCACTTAGTAAATGATAGCATTAGTTGTATATGCAATAGTTCAAATTCCTCACTTACTCCCACTCTTCTGTGTGAACTATACGTGAACATTTCCTCTTCCTTTCTCATCCACATACCTTTAGTGATTTTATTAATGTACATATTCATTAGTGTTAGAATTAGAGAAGTAATGCAAAACAGAAAATTCTTTTTGTTTTTTCAGTTAGAATAACAACTAAGTCTCATCCTCAGAACAATAAGCAAATACAATACTACTTAAAAAATCTGAATGGAGAAAAAACAATTTGATTTGAGTTTGTAAACAATTTCTGAGTGTGTACAACCACTCAAATCTAAGCTAGCAGATTTAGATATAACTAAGATCCAAAGACAAGATCATAGAAGTAGATCTAAATTAATCAACAAACATTCTTTCTGATCTAAACTAAAGAACAGTAAAGATATAGATCAATATCCAGATCTAATCTACAATGCTGATATAGATCTATACAGATCAAAACTCAAACCAATATCCATATCTGATATAGATCTAAGTAATGAGCAACCTATAACATTTAAACAACTTCAAAAAACTGAATAGGCCACTTACCTTGTAGTCTTACCTCTGTAGGAGTCCATGCCACACACAAGAGATGTAAATCCACTTGTAATTATGCTCAGAGAAAATTCAGGATCATAGATCTACCATATAGGTTAGATCTCTTGCCAAGAGATGAATAGACTTACTTGCCACCAGGAGGAGAAACCACTTAAAACACCACATAGAAATTTATGTGATTAAACCCTCACACACACAGAAATTCCAAGGAACCAAACTCTCACACAAGACAGGGATTACAAGAAGCTTAGAGGGGTCGTGACTCAATGGAAAGGGGTCAGATCCGTGTTTAAGGAGTCATGGATCAATGAGAAGGGGTCGGATCTGAGCTGGAATAGTCACGGCTCAAAGAGGGGATTAGATCTGTGCTAGAGAGAGGTGACAGAAGCTTCAGTTTTCAATACATAGGTCACAAAAACATCAAAACAACTCTACAACAACCCTTGACACATTCCAAACAAGAGGCATACAAGCTGCAAACACTAGGAGGCAAAAAACTTGGAGGGTTGAACTGTCACAATACTCAGCTACTGTTGCAAAGGAGGGTCGCAGGACACTAGAGGAGATCCACTCACCTTTTGGAGGATAGCATAAGAGTACATTAGAATGTGTAAAAGGTAAGGGAGGAGGTCTATATTTATACTTTAGGCTAGGGGGTTAGTAAAGATAATAATTAAAATGATAATTAATATTAACATATTTAATTAATATAAATATTAATTAAACATGTTATAATTTAAACATTTAATTAATATTTTCACATTGACCCCTAAAGAAAAAATACAAAACCCAAATAAACACAAGCAAGGGTGAAGGGGGTTTAGGTGGGTTTACTTGGGGGAAATACTTGTCCATTCATTCTCAAGGTGAACTTTTAACTTTATCATCATTGCATATGGGATACATCCCTCATGTGGTCATGCCAACCTTCAAAGAGGGTCATACACCAACACACACCTGATCAAGGATCAAGTTGCCCCAGAACATTTTTGGGGTCTTACCCACCAAGGTACATGACCAAGGATCAACCCATGCCCCAGGCATGGGTACCCCGGAACATTTCCAAGGGCCCTAGACATATCTAGGGACTTTAACTACTTGGTCCTAGACCAAGAACCCCAGTCATATAATGGGGCCCCTCTCAGGGGTATTTACTGCTTGGTCCCAGGCCAAGAACCCCAATAATATATTGGGGGCCCTAACAAGGGTCTTTTTACATGGCACTGACTGTTTGGTCCCAGAAAAAGAACCCCAGGAGTGCATTGGGGGCCCTATATCTTGGCTAGGGTCTTTTCCATCCTCCTGGAGAATGGCTCTTGCAGTTGCTTTAAATTCAACACTCCCTCTCAGCAAGAGAGGCATTCTCAGCTACACCAAGCTTGTCACGAAAGTATACAAACTTTGTTAGTGACAGTGGCTTAGTAAAAATATATGTCGTCTGTTCTGTCGTCAGAACATACTGAATGCTGAGAAAGTTCTTATGAACCATGTCTCGGACATAGTGGTCTCTCATCTCAATGTGTTTCGATCTGTCGTGAAACATTAGATTCTCGGTGAGATTTATATAGCTCTGATTTTCACAGTGAATGAATGTGGGTTCAAGCTATGAACTGAACAAGTTTGAAAGTAGCTTCCTAAGCCACACTGCTTATCTGCCAGTAACACTTGCAACAATGTATTCTGCTTCTGCAGTGCTTTGGGCTATCGAGCCTTGTTTCTTGCTGGACTAGGAAATCATTGCCGAACCCAAACTGAATCAATATCTGGAAGTGCTCTTTCGATCCATTGTACTACCCATCCAATATGAATCTGTAAAACCATGGAGCATTACACCTCCACTGGAAGTGTATCTGAGACCATAAGCTATAGTTCCCCGAACATATCTCAGAATATGCTTCACAACAACCATATGTATATGCTTTAGTTCACACATGAACTGGATGAGAGAATTTACCGCATAACAAATGTCTGATCTCATATGTATGAGATATATCAAGGATCCAATGATCTGTCGATATAAGGTGGGATCTTCAGGATCTGAACCTGTAACTTAATCTTGTAGTTTCTTTAGGTTAGAGATCATTGGAGTAGTCATGGACTTGTAGACCAACATGCCAAATCTGCAGAGCACATCAAATGCATATTTACCTTGTGAGAGAAAGATCTCACCTAGTTTCTGCCATACCTCCAAGCCTAATAAATAATTCATGAGCTCCAGGTCTTTCATTTCAAACTCTGCATAAAGCTCCCTCTTAGTCTGAGCTATCAAGTTTTCCTCTCCAGTGAGGAACATATCATTCACATATAAGACTAGGATAACTGGATGATTTTGAACAATATTTATATAAATATTTGGATCTGCTATGCTCTTGGTGAATCCAAGACTTTGTAGAAAACTGTTTATTCTACCATACCAAGCTCTCAGAGCTTGCTTCAACCCGTACGGGGCTTTCTTGAGTTTTCACACATGAGATCTTTTATCATGTACCATGAAACCTTCAGGTTGCTCAATATATACATCTTGTTCAACTTTACCGTTAAGAAAAGAAGTCTTAACGTCCATCTGGTGAAGTTTCCAACCAAATACTGCTACAAGAGAGATAATAATCCTAATTGAAGTATACCTGGAAACTGGAGAAAAAATCTCATCGTAGTCAATTCCTTCTTTCTGAGAGAAACCACGAGCTACGAATCTCGCCTTGTATTTCTCAATACTGCCATCTGCTGCATGCTTTATCTTCTAAAGCCATTTTGAAGTTACTACTGATTTTCCATGAGGTCTAGGAACTATGGTCCATACATCATTCTTTAGAATAGAATCATATTCTTCATTCATAACATATTTCCACACTTGATGTTTGGAGGCTTCTACAAATGTGGAAGGTTTTGAGTCAATCACATTATTTAAATTAGCTATTAGACCGGAGTACTTATCTAGTTTCTTGGTTTCTCTTAAGGTGCCCTTAGGAGCTAAATGCTTTTTTGTTTCTTTCAATATTTCCCGACACCAGGCTAGTTTCCTTTTAACAGGAGGTATCTCCATTGGAAAATCAATAGTATCCCTTGACGAATCCACTGGGAGTTCTGAGGTTTCCTACCTCTGCTCATCTAGAAGAGGAGAATCTGGAGAATCAAGTGGTGGAGCTTCCTGCTCCTCTAAATCACATGGAAGTTCTCTGGCCCAAGGAAAAGTTACTTCTTCATGAAAAGTCACGTCTCTTCTTACTTTGATGAACTTTTGACCTGGGATATAAATCCTGTAAGCTTTTGAGGTCTCACTGTATCCCACAAAAGTTCCTTTCTTTCTAGAGGGCTCTATCTTAGTCCTCTTCTCTTTTGGAATGTGTATATAGACTGGACCGCCAAAGATTCTCAAGTGATCAACTAAGGGCTTGATTTCGGTGAAAAATTCTTCATGAGTTTTCGCTTCAAGGGCTTTGTGTGGACATTGATTCTGAATGTAGACTGCAGTACTAGCAGCCTTGGCCCAGAGAGATAAAGGTAGGTTTTGGTCATACATCATGGCCCTGGCTGCTTCACAAATAGTTCTATTCTTTCTTTCAACAACCCCATTCTGCTGAGGGTTGTATGGCACAGTTAACTCCCTCTTAATTCCAGAAGCCCGACAGAGTTCGTCATATTTGAAGGAATCAAATTATTTACCATTATCTGTTCAGAAAATTTGGATGTGTCTGCCTATTTGATTTTCAACAAGATTCTTGAAATATTGAAATCTGCTAAAAGATTCATCTTTAGTCTTTAAGAAATAAATCCAAGTTTTACGCAAACAATCATCAATAAAAATGATATAATAAATACAACCATTCATAAAAGGGGCAGTCATGGGCCCACAAAGATCAGAATGAATTAGGTCTAAAATGCCATTTGATTTTCTATTACTGAGAGGATAGGGCTTCTTTGTATTCTTACCAAGTGAAAAACCTTTACAAACACTGTCATGCTCAAAATAAAATACTGGCATACCTGTCACCATATTTTGAAAACCTGGAAGTGTGTTGTAGTTGAGGTGTCCAAGTCTTTTGTGCCAAAGCTCACAGGGATTTACCGTCTCGTGAACTAGAGCTTGAACAACCTGACCTAAAAATTTATAGAGTCCACTCTCACGAGTTCCAATGGTTATAGCAATGTTTATATCTTCATTTGAGGACCACAAGAAGGCCTTCCCTTTGGAGAAAGCTATTGAATAACCTTTAATTTCTAAAACTGGAACACAGATTAAATTTTTCTTTAGACCAAGAACATAAAGAATTTCATCAATGTGAAAGATATTACCTGAGTGAAATCGAAAAGAGGTAGATCCAAAACCTTTTATGTCATAGGTGTCATCATCACCTAGTTCTACCTTTTCCTTGAATTTATTGTCTTGATAGTTTGCAAGGTTTTGTTTGAAACCTGTCATGTGTCTGGAAGCACCACTATCTATTAACCAAATCTCCTCTGACTTGGTAATAGTGCCGAAAAGAGCCGAGATAAGATAATATTCTCTTTGTTNTGGTGGCATCCCTGGTTTGTCTTCTTTGAGGCTCCTCTTGAGGTTTAGCCTCTTTAGTGGCAACTGAGGCTTGGAATCTTCCTCTTCTTTTCTGCTGAGAGGGAGGATTCCTCCAATCTCTTGTATAATGTCCTAGCTTATTGCAGTTAAAACATTTAACGTTAGATAAATGAGGATTGAGATGAGATAGCTTACCTTGAGGTTTCTTAACTTTGCCTTTAGCTTGAGGGAACTTCTTCCATTTCTTGGTTTTCATTGAAAGGGCATGATCTCTTAGAAGTGAAGACTCATTTCTACTTTTAAGTCTTCCTTCTTCTTATAAGAAATCATTCCATAATTTTTCAAAGTTAGGCTAGACTTCTCTTCCATTTATTGATGCAAGAAAAACTCCCCATAACTCAGGAATTCCATCAAAGGCAGTTTATACAAGGTCATCATCATCTACCAGAACTCCTATTGCAATAAGATGATCTTTAGTTTGAGCAATTTTAGAGAAGAAGGTAGCTACTAAATCATATTTTCCCATTCTCAAAGTATGTAGTTGTTTCTTTAATATTATTTTCTGAGTTGGTGCATTCTTTTCATAGAGGTTTGCCAAAGCATCAAAACATTATTTGGTAGTCCTTAGGTGACCAATGATTGGCATCATGCTATCCTTAATAGAATAAAAAATGATTCTCTTAGCCTTGGCTTGTTTCTTCCTATATGCTTCCCTGGTTGTGTTTGAAGTGGGTTCTTCAATAACCCTAGTAATCAACTCTTCTAGTTCATTCTTGTCAAGAATGTTTACTATCCTAGATTTCCAAGCATTGAACTTGGAGGCCCCTATGAGTTTGTCTTCAAATTTTACTGATGTGGAGGCCATGCTGAGATCTGAATTGGTTTAGGTATTGTTGATCTATGCAAAACAACCCTAACTAGTCGATCTATGTAGGCTCAATATTATATCCTTGAGCTCTCTTCACACCCTTAACTCTGATACCATATTAGAATTAGAGAAGTAATGCAGAACAAAAAAGTCTTTTTGTTTTTTCAGTTAGAATAACAACTAAGTCTCATCCTCAGAATAATAAACAAATACAATACTACTTAAAAAATCTGAACAGAGAAACATCAATTTGATTTGAGTTTGTAAACAATTTATGAGTGTGTACAACCACTCAAATCTAAGCTAGCAGAGTTAGATATAATTGAGATCCAAAGACAAGATCATAGAAGTAGATCTAAATTAATCAACAAACATTCTTTCTGATCTAAACTAAAGAACAATAAAGATATAGACCAGTGTCCAGATTTAATCTACAATGCTGATATAGATCTATACAAATCAAAACTCAAACCAATATCCAGATTAGATATAGATCTAAGTAATGAGAAACCTATAACATTTAAACAACTTCAGAAAATTGAATAGGTCACTTACCTTGTAGTCTTACCTCTGTAGGAGTCTATGCCACACGCAAGAGATGTAAAGCCACTTGTAATTATGCTCAGAGAAAATTCAGGATCATAGATCTACCGTATAGGTTAGATATCTTGCCAAGAGATGAATAGACTTACTTGCCACCAGGAGGAGAAACCACTTAAAACACCACACATAAATTTATGTGATTAAACCCTCACACACACATAAATTCCAAGGAACCAAACCCTCACACAAGACAGGGATTACAGGCAACTTAGAGGGGTCGCGGCTCAATGAAAAGGGGTCATATCTGTGTTTAAGGAGTCATGACTCAATGAGAAGGGATCGGATCTGAGCTGGAAGAGTCACGACTCAAAGAGGGGATCAGATCTGTGCTAGAGAGAGGTGATGACAACTTCAGTATTCAACACACAGGTCACGACAACATCAAAAAAACTCTGCAACAACCCTTGACACATTCCAAACAAGAGGCATACAAGCTGCAAAGACTAGGAGGCCAAAAACTTGGAGGGCTGAACTATCACAATACTCAGCTACTGTTGCAAAGGAGGGCCGCAACACACTAGAGGAGATTCACTCACCTTTTGGAGGATAGCATAAGAGTACATTAGAATGTGTAAAAGATAAGGGAGGAGGTCTATATTTATACTTTAGGCTAGGGGGTTAGTAAATATAATAATTAAAATTAACATATTTAATTAATTAAATATTAATTAAACATGTTATAATTTAAACATTTAATTAATATTTTCACATTGACCCCTAAATAAAAAATACAAAACCCAAATAAACACAAGAAAGGGTGAAGGGGGTTTAGGTGGGGTTACTTGGTGGCAATACTTGTCCATTCATTCTTAAGGTGAACTTTTAACTTTATCATCATTTCATATGGGATACATCCCTCATGTGGTCATACACCAACACACACATGATCAAGGATCAGGTTGCCCCAGAACATTTCTGGGGTCTTATCCACCAAGGTACAAGACCAATGATCAACCCATGCCCCAGGCATGGGTACCCTGGAACATTTTCAGGGGCCCTAGACATATCTAGGGAATTTAACTTCTTGGTTCCAGACCAAGAACCCCAGTCATATACTAAGGCGCCCTCTTAGGGGTCTTTACTGCTTGGTCCCAGACCAAGAACCCCAATCATATATCGAGGGCCCTAACAAGGGTCTTTTTCCATGGCACTGACTATTTGGTCCCAGACCAAGAACCCCAGGAGTGCACTGGGGGCCCTAGATCTTGGCTAGGGTCTTTGCCATCCTTCCGGAGAATGGCTCTTGCAGTTGCTTTAAATTCAACAATTGGTATGGTAGGAAAGGGTAACTACTTTTGTAAATGTTTTTTGAAAGTGCAATAGATTTTAAGATTGGGTCCCTTTATAACTACACTTTATTTGATCACTTTATACATTTGTTTTAGATTTAGTCCCTTTATAACTACACTTTATACATTTGTTTTAGATCCA
The DNA here is from genome assembly GCA_009831015.1 of Picea engelmannii. NCBI lineage: Eukaryota > Viridiplantae > Streptophyta > Pinopsida > Pinales > Pinaceae > Picea > Picea engelmannii. The sequence continues at coordinate 256,350 of ML789260.1, forward strand.
GTCTCCTTATAACTACGCTTTATTTTATCACTCTATACATTTATTTTGAACGATGTTGTCTCTATTGTTTGTTTTGAGCGGTGTTGTTGATGTTGTCTCTATTGTATGAGTAGAGTAAAAAATCAAATATAATACAAAACAAAACTTGAAAGATATGGTAAACAAAAATCTAGTATAAGAGAATTGTAGTTAACTTTATGTATACATCTAACTTGTCAATGTGCATATTCATCAATATGGTAGTAAAGGGGCACTATTTTTGTAGAGACTTGTTGAAATTTATGTTATTGTGGATTAGAGTTCAAAATCAATGTAGGATGTTATATCTCTAGTTAGGAATCTTATCTCCTTATAATTGCACTCTACTCGAGCACTCTATACATCCACTCTCTGTTATGATCAGAGGTTATACATAAGGGATGTTGTGTCCCCTGTAGGAGTAGAGTCAAATGCAATGCAAAACGAAACTTGAAAGAAATAGGTAAGTAGCTCCAAAAAAATTAATTTAAATAAAAAACCATTTTTGAAAATAGAAACCACTTATCTTTGTATACAACAACACCATTCCTCTAACCATTCATCTAAATATAATATAGCATATTTCATAAAGGTAAATTTTCCAAATCATTTTCTTCACATATATTTAAATAAGATAGTCATGATTTGTTTCACATGGAGAAGAAATTTCAATACAAATTAAACTAGTTTTCCTTTTTAATAAAAGAAAAATGAGAATATTACTCAGACTTGAAATAGTAAAATTTTGATAATATCAAACATTATTTGAGCTATGAATAATTTCTAAAGTACCTGCAAGTTGTGTTTCTATTAAAAACATCAATTATTCCCCATGTGCGCTTGATTCATTGATTAATTCTAGTGGTTGGAATGGTTTTCTCTTCCTAGTCATAGATAATTATAAAAAGACAAAAACACACATATCAAAGTAGCAAGGAAAAAAAAGAAAGTTACATCTAATATCAAGCTACTAAAGTTAGATCAAATATAGATTTTAAAGATAATTTAACTTTTAAAATAAAATGTTGATTTACAAAGTAATATAAGTAACAATAATGTGGAATCCTTTTTAAATTATTCATTGCAGTTAAATATTGTAATTGAAATAACAATATTTTGAAATCTATTCTAAAATATTTAATGTAAACTTCATTGAAAAATTAGACAATAAATATGTATTGTGTACTAATAAGAAAAACAACATCATAAAACATAACATTATATAAAAATCCATCATTTAACCTTTAAAAAACTCCAAAATCACATAAATAAATTAATTGAGAGAATAAAGTAAAAAAATACACCTTAATAAGGTGATTGAGTAATTCAAATAACAATATTTTGGAATCTATTCTAAAATATTTAATCTAAAAAATTAGACAATAAATATGTATGTGTACTAATAAGAAAAACAACATCATAAAACATAACATTATATAAAAAACCATCATTTAATCCTTAAAGAACTCCAAAATCACATAAATAAATTAATTGAGAGAATAAAGTAAAAGAATATACCTTAATAAGGTGATTGAGAAAGGAAGATAGATATTAGTGAAGTTGGAAAGTTTTTGAGATGAACACTTAGATAGATTTAGTAATTGTAGTTTTATGAGTAAAATCACAATCCTCTTTCTTTATATAGTTTATACTTTAAGTGTAGTAATACTCTACTTTTTAGGTGGAAAAAACAACAAAATTTTTATCACCCATTTTGTAAAATTAGATATGCCAAGTGCATCTAACAATATTTTGAATAGAAAATATGAAGGGAGGTGCTTATAGAGTATGATTATGTAAGAGTAAAATAGGAATAGGTTGTGAAATACAAGAAGTAAATCAATAAATTGATGTTGATCAGTTCATTATCCATTTGTATTTCTTATTGATCATAAAGAAGATTAATATTATCAATGTAGAAACCTTTCTCTTAGTATTGTTCATTCACTTGACAAACTATATTCATAATGTTTACTTATCTAAGTAAACCAAGTATAATTAATTGTGAGGTAGGAACTATTACTCCTTATCACCTTATATAACAAATCATATTAATACAACTATCTTCTTAAATTGCAATTTAGATGCATTTATTAACAAGTGCATTGAATAATGTTAGGATAAATTTGATTACCTGAGATGTTTGGATGGACCAAATGACTTAAGTGTAATTGTGCCCCAATCACATCTTATCTTAACAGGAAACTAACTAAATACTCTACAACATTTAATAATTAATTATTATTATAACAAACTAACATCCATAATTTAACCCTCACTATCATCAAAATAAAATAAAATTTTAAATTTAAACTCATTTAAAATATTATTATGATTATTATAAATACACAATTTCAATTTCTTGAGATTTCCTTTTTTTTTTCATTTATATAAAAGAAAAAGTCTAAACCTATGTAAAAGCATATTTAATAACTAACCCTTGAAATAAAAAAAGGAAACAACTTTTCTAAAGATAAGTCTAACTCTCGGGAGATGAGATAGCAAGGCTCCATTCTCAAAACAAGTATTAGAATTATGTTGAAGACGAGGACACGCTGGAAATTCAATTCAATAGATAGAGTTTAAATTCGATTTCTTTATTTTATAATAATATTATTTGTTTATAATAATTAGTTAAAATTTGATTTCTTTATTTTATAATAATATTTATTTTTAATAATTAGTTAAAATATTATTATTTTATTTATATATGTTAATGTTTAATGAATATAAATTTTTTTAATAAAAGAATGTGTTGTAAAACAACGTCCTATTAAAGATTTATTAGTTATTTATTAGATTGATTAATTATAAAAATTTTAAAACATATTTTAAGAAGTTGTAAACTTATTTGAAGAAACGGATTTAATATCCTTCTCAAATAATCAAATAAATTTATTTTATTTAATAAAAAAGTGTGTTGTCTTAATTAAATCATTTAATTAATTATTATTATTTAAAAACACATTTTAACAGACGCTGTAAACTTATTTCGAACCTTTGAATGCAAACTTATTTCAGACGGCACCAGACAGGATTGCGGGATGGTTTTGATTTCAGTTGGTTAGAATTTACAGATTTGAAGAGAGAAAAATAAAAATTTTAAAGCAGATTCCGATCATATTTCAAAAATAAGGATTTAGGCCAAAATTAACAGGGCTGATCAGTGAGCGTGTGAATAGACTCCTCCAGGAATTTAAACTTGTACAATGACATTTACTTTATGTATGACTGACGGGAAGCTGTATCGTTCAAGTTTTTTTTATCGATGCACCGACGGGAAGCCCATAAGGGAGCTTCGTGGGTCAGTTGGAAAATTTTGGGCATTTTTTAGGGCCGGTCCTCTGTCTCAACCACCGTTAAATCTAGTCTAAACGGCACAGACTGAAGGACCAAACAACTAAGGGAAAGGATTCGTCAACTTCTTTTATGGAGATATTGTTTATGTATAAAAAATAATTGGGCATTTTTTAGGGCCGATCCTCCGTCTTTTTCTTCAATCGTTGATTCACATATTTTTCTTAAGTTTGTTGATTTTAGCTTGATGCAAAGTATGATATTCTCTTCTTGCAAAGTACGAGTTCAATTCTTATCAAGTTTATTCCTTGTATGCATAATATCTTTAGGCATTTCCCTTCACGCACTTCAGGGGTATGTTGGTTGGGATTATTTTCATTGTCCTATTTTTACCAGAGCGCAGTTTATCATTTTTGGGTAATGTTTTTAGCAATCCTTGCCATGGTTAAAGTTGAATTGGTACATTTTAAGGGACATCCTACGAGTCATTCTAAAATTAATGGTGTGTGTGTTTCTAAAAGAAGATAGTGTGTAAGTGAATATGCTTCCAATTTCATTCAATGTCAGGATATTTTGACCCACAATTGCACTGAGTAGATCTGTTTTTATGCAGATAACAAACAATTGTATTTTCCCTAATGTATCACAAAAACTGTATTCAGACCATTCAAAAAATAGAAAGAAGCTAACAAAAGAATTGTTGAAATAGATGTTATAATTGTCACAAGAAGAAGCTAACAAAAACATTGTTGAAATAAATGCTATAATTGTCACAAGAAGAATATCACATCCCACAAGAAGAATATCACATGCCACAGTAATTCAAAGGAAATCCAATCTGTGTTTTTGAAAGTAATAATTCGTTTTAAATTCAAAGGCAAACATGTCACAGTTTTGGAAAATTTTGATACATAACTCACCTCACTTCGTCTAATGGAAGAAGGAAGATTCGAAAGCATCAGCCAGTCCATACGGTGAAGCCAAAAAAGTGTATGGCATTGTTGACCTTCCCACAGATGACAAAGAACCCCCAACTATTGGCAGCATAGAATACTATTGAGCATTTCATTGTCTACTAAAACAAAATTAAAGGAAATGTGTCCATTGTTTCTTTGACCCAGTGATCTTGTTGTTTTTGGATGCTAAAAATGTAATCAAATAGATTTGAGAAAAATAATTTGTATTCACCTTGCAGCACAAACCCCTGTCTTCCTATTTTCTACTCTTTCCACTAGACTTTCCAAAGATAAATAAGGTATTGTAGTCATTTGGCCCATCAATAGGGAATCAAAAGGAATCACACATCTTCTTGCTAACAATCGGTCCAAAGGGAGGAGCATGATTTGTACTCAAGGGAGTCCAGTCAGGTGTCACCCTTTGCTGCAAGGGAGAGAGAACCATTCCTGCAGGGAAGATAGTCCTGTAAGCTGAGGGGAGAAGCGTTACATACAAAATGGTAGAAGAGGGTCACATACGTAACGGTCATAGGGGATGAGTGGTTGTGCTGGGCATAGGAGCAATGCATACTATACCACTACACAGAGGGATCGCCCAACAGTCAGTCCAAGATTTGCATGAATTGTACTCACGGGAGTCTGCATACGCGTCCCTCATCACTGCAGGGGAGAGATAACCACTGATGCAGTGGAAATATATGCAGTGAAATATTTTTTCCTTATTTTTTCTAAATATTTCACTTAATAAATAATAAATAATAGTATTAGTTGTATACGCAGCAGTTCAAATTCCTCATTCACCCATGGCCACACTCATCTCAGAACTGTATGTGAACTTTGCCTCTTCCTTTCTCATCACTCTCCTCTCTAAATTGTAAGTGAACATTTCCTTTTCCTTTCTCATCACATACCTATAGTGATTTTGTTAATGTGAATATTCGTTGGTATGGCAGTAATGGGTAACTATTTTGGTAAATGCTTGTTGAAATTTATATCTATTGGGTACTAGAGTTTAAGATCGCGTCTCTTTATAATTACATTTTATTTGAGTATTCTATAAGTATGTTTTTATGGATAATGTTTCTATGGTATAAATAGATTAAAATATGAAATGTAATACAAATCAAAACTTGAAAGATATAGTGAACAAAAATCTAGTGTAAAAGAATTGTAGTTAACTTTATCTAGATATCTAGTGATTTTGCCAATGTGCATATTTATCAATATGATAGTAAAGGGACACTATTTTTGTACATACTTGTTGAAATTTATGTTATTGTGGACTAGAGTTCAAAATCCATGTAGAATGCTATATCTCTTTAGTGAGGAATCTAATCTCCTTATAACCACAACACTCTATACATGAGCTTTCTATTATGATCAAAGGTTATGGGAGATGAGTGAAGCCTACACCAATGTGTCCCTTGTAAGAGTAGAGTCAAAATGCAATGCAAAACAAAACTTGAAAGATACATGTAAGAAACTCAAAAAAAGTTAATTTATAAATCCAAACGACATTGTATAAGCACTTTTTGAAAATAGAGACTACTTGTATTTGTATATAACAACATCATTTCTCTAAATATAATATAATGTATTTCTCTAAATATAATATAATATATTTGGTGGAGGAAAAATTTCAAAATCAATTTTCTTCAAATATATTTAAATAAGATAGTCATGATTTGTTTTATATAGAGAAGAAACTATGGTTGCCTATAAAATCACTATCATAGAGAACAAATTTCAACATGAATTAAACTAGATTTCCTTTTTAATAAAAGAAAAATGAAATTAAACTAGATTTCCTTTTTAATAAAAGAAAAATGAAAATATTACTCAAATAGTAAAATTTTGATAGTATCTAACATTAGTTTATCTATGAATAATTTCTAATTTCCATTATCTTTCTCTGGTTCTTTTTCACATTTTCATTCTATGTTTAGAATTTTAGATTAAATAGTAGTAATAAATAAATCTAGTGATATATAAATAAATAAATTATTGAAATACAAAATTTACAACAAAACTATAGATACTTTAAAAGTGTTATATAGAAACTAGATTTAGATTAAATAGTAGTAATAAATAAATCTGGTGATATATAAATAAATAAATTATTGAAATATAAAATTTAAAAAAACTATGAATATTTTAAAAGTGTTATAGAAATTCTATTTAAGTAAGAAGTTCCTCCAAGATATTTGTAAGTTGTGTATCCATGAAAAAACATCAATTACTCCTTATGAATAGTTGATTCATTGATTGATCCTCTTCCTCGTCATAGATAATTATAAAAGAAAAAAAAGCACAATATTAGAGTGTCAAGGGAAAAAAGAAGAGTTGAAACTAATATCAAGGTAGTAAAGTTAGATTGAGCCTTATATATTTCAAAGATAATAACTTAAAAAAATAAAATATTGATTTACAAAGTGATATAAGTAATAATAATGTGGAATTTCTTTTAAATTATTCATTACAACTAAATCTAGTAATTCAAATAATAGTAATTTGGAATATATTCTAAAATATTTAATGTTAATTTCATAAAAAAAAAATTGTTAGACAATAAGTATTTGTTGTGAGCTAATAAAAAAAGGAAATATTTAATCTTAAAACAACTCCAAAGTCACATAAGTTGATTGAAAGAGGAAAGTAAAACAATGAACATTAATAAGATGATTGAAAAAGGAAAATAAATATTAATGAAGTTTGAAATTTTTTGAGATGAATACCTTAAATGTAATTGATGTAATTTCATAGGAAAAATCACAATCATCTTTCTTTATGTGTTTCTCTTGTAGTATTTAGATCTTCTTATGTAATAATATTTTTCTTTAAATGGAAAATCCAACAAATCTTTCATCACTCTTTTTGTAAAATTAGACATGCGAAGTGAACCCAACAAAACTTTGAATAGATAATATGAAGGGAAGTGCTTCTAGAATATGATTGTGTAAGAGTAAAATAAGAATAAAATTGTGAAAATCAAAATGTCTACTTGAATTCAATTTAATTTAGTTCATAATCCATTTTTAATCCATTTTTATTTTTTATTGATATTATTAATGTAAAAACATCTCTCTTAGTATTACTTATTCACTTAAGTAAACTAAAAATGTTCATATATAATTAATTCTAGAATAAAAACTAATACTCCTTATAACATTATATAACAAATCATTATATAACATTATATGAGTTGAGTGTACTTGTGACCCCAATCACACTTTATCTAAAGAAATTAACAATAAATTAATTAAATACATTATAACATTTAACTATTAGCTTTTATTATAACAAACAAACATCAATAACTTAACCCTCACCATCATCAAAATTAAGTGGCCTTTCAAATTTTAACTCATCTAAAATAATAACAAAAATATTATTTTTATTTTTATTATAAATACACAATTTCTTTGTCCCCTGAGGTGTAAAAAAAAAGATAACTAGGCATCTAGAAATTCTAAGCTAGAAGTTCTAAGCTATTGCAAAAGAACAATTAATTTCTTTGTCCCCTGACTTGTAAAAAAAAAAAAGATAACTAGGCATCTAGAAATTCAAAGGGGTTGCAAAAGAGCTAATCCTTGATATTAAAAAGAGAATAATTATGTTGAAGACAGGATAAATACACAATTTTTTTCTCCCTTGACTTGTAAAAAAAGAAGATATCTAGGCATTTAAAAATTCTAAGCTGTTGCAAAAGCACATTTAATTTCTTTATCCTCTGACTTGTAAAAAAAAAATAACTAGGCATCTAGAAATTCTAAGCTCTGCAAAAGCACATTTGATAGCTAACCCTTGATATTAAAAAAGGAACAATTATGTTAAAGACACAGATATAATATCCTTCTCACAACCAAAAAGCACTATGTTTAATGAATATAAATTTATTTTTATTTAATAAAATAATGTGTGATCAAAAAACTTGCTGTTGGGATTAATTAATATTTTTTAAAAACACATTTTAATAGTAAACTCATAGTTAGTTAAGTTTAAAAGTTAATTCTCAACTTTTTGGAAACTCAAATGTAAACAAAACTTCATTGAACGCAAACTTATTTCAGATATCAGACGGCACCGGGGCAGAATTCCGGGATGGTTTTGATTTCAGTTGGTTGGAATTCATAAATTTGAACCGAATAATAATTTTAAAGCAGATTCCGATCAAATTTCAGATTTCAGAAATAAGGATTTAGACCAAAATTAACTGAAAAATTCGAATGCGAGGGTTGATCAGTGAGCGTGTGAATAGACTCCTCCAGGAATTTAAACTTGTACAATGACATTTACTTTATGTATGACCGACGAGAAGCTGTATCGTTCAAGTTTTTTTTATCGGTGCACCGACGGGAAGCCCATAAGGGAGCTTCGTGGGTCAGTTGGAAAATTTTGGGCATTTTTTTAGGGCCGGTCCTCTGTCTCAACCACCGTTAAATCTAATCTAAACGGCACAGACTGCAGAAGGACCAAATAAGTAAAGGAAAAGACTCGTCAACTTGTTTCAGGGAGATATTGTTTATGTATAAACTAGCACAACAGCTAAAATATCCCTTATCGATGCAACGACGGGAAGCCCATAATCCCTTATGGCTCACTTGGAAAATTTTGGGCATTTTTTTTTAGGGCCGTCCACACTCTTCTCGTGTTGGCATCCCCCGTCTCAACCACCGTTAAATCTTATATCTAAATGGTACAGAAGCCCAAACGACTAAGGGAAAATACTCATCAACTTGTTTCAGGAGATATTGTTTATGTACGACCCTGATAAAAAAATGATCTCTTATCATTCTAACACTCAAAACCTACATTAACAATCAAAACCAAAATAGAAGAGATTTTAGTTCAGCAGAGAAGAACACCAAATTGGAAAGGAAAGGATTTAAAAAATATCTTAATTAGAAAGGACAACGTTATCTACTTGTTGGTTATAATGCATTTTCGATTTTCTTCTCAATCGATAAGCATTTGCAATTGTTGTTACTCAGCTCACCAAGCCATGCCCAATATAGTAATTCCTTCTTCCCGTGATTACATATTATTAGAAATTCACAAATCAGAAATCAAATTTTATTGAAAAAATTGATTTTCCAATGCATCAAATAAAATCTATTAAATTAGAATGACAAGCGTGAGGGCCTAATCTTACTATTGATGGAATATTGTTATCCATCAATGCTCCTATAATCTTACTATATTGAGTACAGACGGGAAGCCCATAACGGAGATTTGTAGGTCAGTTGGAAATATCTGGGCATTTTTTAAGGCCACCCACTCTTCTCATGTAGGCGTCGTCTGTATCAGCCACGATAAATCTAATCTAACGGCACAGATGACAGAAGGCCCAAACAACTAAAGGAAAAGATTCTTCGACTTGTTTCAGGGAGATACTATATATATGTGGAATTATAGATTAAAAATAATTTTCTATCAATCTATTTTTATTTTTAAATTAAGTAACTTATAACACTCAAACCCTACTTCTAACAATCAAAACCAGAATGGATGAAAATAGAAGAAGTTCTAGTTTCACGGAAAGGAGGACCAAATTGGAGAGGAAAAAGGTTAAAAAACCCTAACACAGAAAGAACAACTTTATCTACCTGTGATGATGATGCCATTTTCGATTCTCTTTGTCTGACTTCTCAACCGATGAGCACTTGCAATTGCTGTTATGACCAAGCCCAATTGCTGTTACCTAGCTGACCAAGCCATGCCCAATGCAGTAATTCCTTCTTCCTGTAATTACAAATTAATATTAAAAATTCACAAACCAGAAATCAAATTTTATTGGAAAAATTGATTTGCTAGATGCATCAAATAAAATCTACTAAATTAGAATGACAAGCGAGAGGGCCTTGTGGCACTCTGCCACTCTAAGATCATTTTAGCTTCCCAAAAATTTGGATGTGAGCTGCTAGATGAAAACAGAGCAATCATGCTCTACATCTAAATATAATATTTCTAGGCTTACCAACAGTGCAACTAGAGAGGAGGTCAAATTTAGAGGGCTGAGGTGAAGCAAATACTAGATAGTGTCCATGAAATATTTTTATGAAGATGCATATCAGTAATTGGACATCATGTAGAAGATATCCAATTAGCGCAAAATCATATTATAAAACAACTGGGTAGAACAACTGGGTAGAACAAAACTGGATGGACAACAAACCCACCTAATATCTCAGTTTTTCGTTCTTAAATGGGTAGAACCAGGGAGCTTCGAGCGGAGGGATGGATATAGACACAAAAACGATAACGGTTGAGGGAATAGTGGCTGGGGCCATTCATACTGCCAAGTACCCACAGATCATTATTTTTACAGGTTAATCTCAAGCACGCAATAGTAATGGAAATTTCTCTGGCTTGGATTCATAGAATCAATAACAACTGTAACATTATTCCTGCATTGCTTGAAAAATTTACCATCATAATGGAGGCCTAAAAAAGAAGTCAAATTAATCGTAACACACAACATCTGTTAAACACCTTAATACTCAGCAAATTAAATAGCAAGAACGCCAGGAGTAGCTTTGAAGTTTGAATAACTTACATGACTGGGCAAGAACCAAACATGGTGGCTGGAAGGTCTTTAAAAGAAAGCATGTGGTAATGATAATGCACGATAACTACTGGTTCAACCCCACACCTTTTTTCTTTGCATTCAAAGGTTTCTCTGCCAGTTTCGTCTCTCAGTGATCAAACACTCACAGGCATTACAAAATACAAAATTACAGAACATACTCAAACAAACAGACAACACACAATTATAGAACATCCACAATCAAACATACACCGCACACATAGACACACAATATACACAGAAAGTCATACACACAGAGCGCTCCACGGGACAAACATACACAGAGCCTGCCTAAGACAGAACATGCGAGCAGAGCATACAGAAATGAGTGATCGAGAAGAACGCATTTGCTTTATGCACAAACTGCTTGGTCAATCGATCAAGATCAAACAACTTCATACACCCGCTTGCTCGGTTGGATCTTGGCCGTTCAACCAAGTTTGTTAGAATCTGACGGCATAAAAGTGCTTATGAAAAATTTTAAAATTCAGTTGCGATGCTTTTTGATTTTGTGAAATTGACGGCTTCAGAGAAAATTCGAAATTCTGTTGAAATGCTTTTTGTTTTTTGAGAATGATGCTTTTTCCTTTTGTGAGACTGATGGCACAAAAACATAGACGTTGCAGGTTGCGGTAGAACATAGTTCGGTTATGAGAGATCTCAACCTGCAAGCATGCGAAGGGGTCATTTTTATTGTATATTTAAAAAGTTAAGTGATTATATTATATTTTAAAAATATATATAATTTATATGTTTTAAAAATATAATTTATATATTAAAAGAGTATTATATTCGTGGTCATGATATTGAATTTTAAAATAATAATTTATTATATTTTAATAATTAAATTTATTGTAAATGATTCATGAATTAAATTATTATAATTATTATCGAATTAAATTATTATAATTATTATTGATGAATTAAATTATAATAATTATTTAACTCTTTTAATATATAAATTATAATATAATTTATATATTAAAAGAGTTAAATGATTATATTGGTTTTCATGATATTTTAAAATAATAATTTATTATATGTTAATAATTAAATTTATTGTAAATGATTATACTTATTATTCATGAATTAAATGGTAATCATTAATATTGTCATTTTTTAAAATATATATATTTAGAAAATTTAAGAGTAAATACCTTTAATTAAAGGCTGTGAATTCAAATTAATTATAATTACTACTCATTCAAATTAGTTTAATCCTCATTATTATTGTCACAACTCTACAGGATACCCAATTAGATCATGCAATCATTCACCTCTTGAGGGCATGCGGCACCACGATAGTTCTTATTTGGTTGCTTGGTACACCAAGAATACTTCGTCTAGACTACGCCTCTTCACATAGAGAATACCCATACTTCGTTCTAGGCTATCGACCAGTCACACTCCTACTCTAGTGCAACTCTTGCTTACTTAGACAATTGTTAACACAGTTTAACACTTAGTCTTATTTAAGCATGCATCCATGAACATGAGAATCCAAGAGAACAACTGTGGAACAAAACGAAGACAAACACATAAATAGTGTAGGCGACACAAACCATGCCTAACATCTGGATAAGTCTTTGTTATTGCAAAACAATTACAATATGAGCACTATTGGCTCGGTTTACAAATTCAACGAAGTCACATGACTCGCCTCACCTCACCATGGCACTCAAGAACATATTTTTCACACCAAGACTTGTTGTTGTAACCGTCTCCGCAACCACCTGTGGTGCACTTTAGATGTGCCCACAACCACATACTTGTTGTCCCTTTGTTTCCGTAGAATTTCACCAAGCTAACATAGATTTCAGTTCTGCATCACATGCCTCCACATACCTAGCATTTTAAGACTTCGCCAAAACCTCCCAAAATGTCCAACTCTTGGCTACTTGTCTTCCATCTTGGAAACTCTACCTCAATTAGTTGCCTCAGACTTGATCTCCAAATCTCTTTCCAAAATGCTTTATATCCTCCTTTGGTTTTGTGCCCTTGCTTTTATATGGACTCCAAAAGTCACTTATGTGAAACATCACATCTCTTTGGTTCGTCGTGCCCCTTTGCAAATCCACACTCAACTGAACGACACATCCTTTTGTGGACCCAATGTGCCCATCTAAGCCTTCACGAGCATCAATCATTCGTCTCTTGGAACGATGCATCCCATCGTTGGGCATGCACCCCTTGCCTTGTGCACTCTTCTTGTGTCGATCACCATGACTCCTCATGGATGTGTCGATGAGGTCGTCCAACCTCTTCGGTGTGCCCATGTTGTCGATGGAAGATGAATCCACTCCTTGAGCATGTTCCCAAGTTGTCCCACCCTTGCCCAAACGCAACCCAAGTATTCATCAATCGTTCTAAGACAAGTAAGGTGTGTAGCCCCTTGGTGTCGCATGTCACCATCGTGCACCCAAGGCGCCCTTGCTCACACCCAAACGTCTTCGTTCGCCCAACCGATTGCTTCCTTCCTTGTGCTCTTCATCCTTTCCATTGTCGAATCTTCCCAAGGAGTGTACGTGCTCGGTGGGTATCATAGGAGACCCTACATCCTCCCCCACTCTAAGTTGTTGATGTCCCCAACAACATCCGTCGATCTCTATGGCGTCTCTGCCCCATCTCCAGATCTCATCACCTCTCAAGGATTGTTGTCTCCTCAACTATTGTCATCAAGGAAACTCTCCCTAGGAAGTTCTTCAAAGTGTGCCCAAGTGTTGGATGCTCTTGATCCATGATGGTTTTGATACTTCGACTCTATTTTTTGTGTGTCATGTACATTGGATCCTCTCAAGTTTCAAATTGGTTGAGTGATCAGTCCAACTATTGCGTTCGTCACTAAAGAATGCATGTCTCCACATCCAACAAAACTTTTTATGTTTGTCTCATTGTCATCGTATCCAACTCCTCTTGGTCTTGTTGAGTCGCCCACTATAGTCTCAACCTATTCTTCTCACTTAGTTGAACCCCTTTGGTTCTAGAAAAGGTCTTTCCCATTGTCTCAGTTTGGCAAGTCGCCTCTTCACTAGAGCATACACATACTTCGTTCTAGGTTGTCGGCCAGTCTGGACGAAGTATCCTTCGTGTTGCCAAGCAACCAAGTGAGAAACATCGTTGTGTCGCATGACCTCAAGAGGTGCATGATCACAAGGCACATTGTGGGGAAATGAAAATTATATATATATATATATATATATATATCAGAAATACTCAGAAATTTTGAAGCACGCAATGGATGAGTATAAAGGAGTTTGTTCGCCAATTAAAGAGGTTCAAAAGGCCCATTGAGATATTCTGATTTAACCAATAGCCATTGAATTAAAAAAAATATAGATATCCAAAGGAAAATTATGAAACAACTGAACCTAGATAGGAAAATATATACTTCATAAGCTATACTAAATAAAGGATATCTCAAACTAGTTTAGATTCGGGGGGGGCTACATGTGTTGAGAGGCTTTTGTGGGGCTTCACCATGGAGTCAAGCAATCCATCAGACTGTTGTTGATCTTCATGTATTCAAGAGGGGCTAATTGAAGTTGGAGCCTCTTAGAGTCAAGTGCCAATGAGGCTCTAGTCTTGTCGATAGGTGGATGGCCATGGTCTCAATACGTGTCCCTGATGATGGATTCTAATGTTTCCAGTATTTGTTTTTTCTACCTTAAAATTTCCATTGTGATTATGTTCTCGAAATAATTGCTTGTTTCCTACTTTCCAAATGCTTCCTTGCACTGACGAAAAGAGGATGGCAGAGTTGTGAGGGTAGATCAAGGAGATGTGAGAGAAGACCAAAGTAACAAGTTTAAAAAATCTACAGCTCTAGGTGAGACAGACATGTCTAGCTTGAGAACTACATGTAGGTCCCTTGAAAGGAATGAAACATTAGAGGACAATTTCAATAAATAAGGAAGAGAGCAGGGCTGAATTGAGGAAGGAAGAATGGGATTCAAATGAGATATGTATTCTAAGCTTGCAGGTCGAAATACATCGGACCCTCATTTCTGATAGCCAAATGGAAAATGGAGATGAAATTTCCTGAAACAAGAGGGGATAAATAATTATCCCACCGTGAAACCGTAGAAACTCCTTGAAGCATTCATGGGACGTTGTGTGGATGAGTTGGGGTGTGTAACGAGTAACTGCATGTATTTTCCTCATCGTCCTTTCAACATGGGCAAAGAACTCATTGAAAAGCTCCATGTATTTTAATGATCCTAAGATGGACAATATGAAGTGGATATCCCGAAGGTGCTTGCTCATCATATCCTCAAGTTATGATATATATATCCCCCCTTTTCACCTTGAGGATTGAAATGTGGAGGAGAGATGACAATAAATTAAGGGACCAAGGTGAAACAAGGAAAAAATCGTAACTTCTAAGCAGTCATAATCCATTATCTGAATTCAACCCATGATCCTCACCTAAATGTTTGATTCATTAAATGTGACACTTTATATGAAACAATGACTAGTGTACCTCATGTGTGTTGGACCACCATTATCCAATGAACCCTATTGATCAAGTGAAAGAGATGAGTTGAGCAATGTTGAGAATCCATCTTAGCATTTCATAAAAATCAAAGATTCTACATTTGTGCTTAGTTATGAACCCAAAAAAAATGCACCAAGCACAAAATAACCATGAGCTAGTAAGGTTAAACAAAGTCATGATGAGATGTGTCCCTGTATGCTTGTTCTAACCATCTCCAAATAGGTTTGTGATGAGATAAAGGCTCATAAGGTTTATTCAAACACTTCAAAGAATGGTCACTCTAGATTTTATCACTCCCATAGGATAGAAATGAAATCATAATAAATCTAAAGAATGCCCGAAGATTACCCAAGGAGAATTTGGATGAAAAATGGGACATGAATTTAGATCTTAAGAAAAAAAATTCTCCCAACTTAGGGTTTGTTGATATTCTATATTCGACTAAAAATCCCTGCAACAAACCATAGGTTGAAAATGCCTTTCCCCTATAGATAATTTAGCATCCAAAATGTAATTCTCGGTCATATATTCAATGATATATCAAGATGAGGAAAAATAATTCCGGAGATTTCCACTATGAAGTTCTTGTTGTACTGGGCGAATCATGGCATCATAAGAATGTTCACCAAGATTTGAGCATAAAGGTGGTTGAAAATATTCTCCATAGAATAACTCCAAGTGCTCAAAAAAATATGTATCATACCTTCTAGGATATTGTTGGAAGTCATCATGAGAATATTGTAATGGATCACTCCTAGATGGATGAAACAAATCTGTGAACATTTCATCTTCATATTTCCAAAAATTTGAATCAACAATCTACATAGATGCTTGTTCTAAAGGAAACAATTTTTCATTCTTGATTCTAGGGATCTCTATCGAAATGGAAGCAACTCATATCTCATATACATATTCCAATGTGTATAAAATCATCAATACAATCATAATTCTCTTGATGAGATGAAAAATTCACTACGTCCAAGGGTTCCTCCAAAATTTCTTCACTTTTTGAGTGATGAAAGGATGCAACATAAGAATCAAAAACTCAAGAAGGAGTACAACTTACCATATTCTTGTCTTCATATGAAGGAGGGAAGGAATCTTGGATGACTTCATATTCATCAAATGGAGGAGAAAATACCAACGTCTCACCCTCATGAGGAGGAGTGTTCTCAATGGGGCCTTCTTCATGGACTTGGTATTCAACATGATGTGCTTCATTTAAGTCTTCTTCTTAAATATATTCATGAGGTAACACTTGTTCTATTCCATGTACTTGGTGACTTTCCTCATGAATTTCTTCTCCACGCTCTTGTTATTCAATCAAGTCTTCATAAGTCATCAACATGTTTAGAGAAAAATCCCTCTTCTTGGAGGGATACTATGAGATCATGAAGAATATCTTCATACCCTTGAGATCTTGGGCCCCAACTCTTGAGAAACTCTTTAATGAAAATCGTGAGAGAAGATATATTGTTTGGACATAGAGAATGATTGACCCAATTCTTTTGTCTCGCTTCTAGAGATATTGAAAACAATATTATTAGCACATATTCATGTATCACATTTGTCTCTTAAGTGTATTCCAAAAAAATTACAACATATGTAATGGCCAAATTCGTATCACCATCAAATTTCGGACGATTATCCCTTAAATCTAGAGAAAAATGATTTGGGTGTCCAGAATCCTTAATATCAAGAGAAGGGAATGCTTCATGAAGTTCCCATGGCACCATAATTCCATCACTTGATAATATGCAATCTCATACCAAAGTTGAGAAGTTGAGAATAGAATGACACCTCAAAACATATCAGTGGAGTCGCCAGATTAACTTGTTAGACAAGGCTCATTGAAATGTGTATAAAGTAGAGGGCTTCTTCCCTCAATGGATTCACTAGGTAAGATATCTAAGAAAGGATTTGATGTAAACTCACTAAAAGAGTGATGAAGCATAGAATTCTAATTTAGAGAAGAATGACTCAATTTTGCCCAAAAATGGTGCCAAAATGTTATCACAAAATATAGCACTTGTGCAAATCCTTCATAAGGTGCTTGATTAGTGTAACATATGGAAGTATTTTCCACTGTCACCTAAGCAATTAATTCCCTCATTTTAGTGAAGGATAAATATGCAACACAAGGGAGCTTCCCTAGTAACCTCAAAGGATCCTATAGCAAGTCTACGACCCATTATCTTGTTTACTTTCACTAGCTAGGTCAAGGTTCAAGGCAAGGTCAAGGTAAAAGATGATATACTTCAAGATATAACAAGTTTATAACAACAAGTAAAAATTTCTAAAATTAACAAGGATATAACAATTTCTAAAAATTTCTAAAATTAAGATGATATACTTCAAGATATAACAAGTTTATAACAACAAGTAAAAATTTCTAAAATTAACAAGGATGCAATGAAAGATATGCCAAATGCTAAATGAAAGACTAACAAACCATAAACTAATGCTTGTTGAAATAAAATAGCATGTAACTACCTTAAATAGATGCAATTTGTTAAACTCTAATGGTTGATAATGCAATTAATGCAACAATAAATGATGCTAGAGATTATTTCAAATAATGAATGTAAGGAGTTAGGTTAGAGATGATGAAAATGAAAAATTTCTAGAACTAAAACAAGGCACTGGGAGAGGGAGAGAGCTAAAACTATGGTTTTAGGTCACTTGCAACAAGAGAAAGACTAGTGCCTTATTAAATCATTGGGATTATAGAGTCAATGCAACAACTTCAAGGATATTAAAAGGAAAAGAAAACTAAAGGGTTAAATTCCAAGGGGATGTACAATCACAATCCCTAGGTTTATCCTTTAGGAAGACAAGATTAGGAGGATGTACAATCACAATCCCTAATGTCGCCCTATGTCTTCTATGAGTTTAAACAAGATATCAAGGTGGAAAATAGGTAAACCCTAGAGTAGTACAATCACAATCCCTAGAATTTAACCAATAAAGACAACTTCAGGGGGATTTGCAATCAAAATCCCTAAATTTGGCCTTGTATGCTTCAACAAGCTTAAGATGAATGATAATAAGGGAAGGGGATGCACAATTACTATCCTTATTATGGTTTCAAACAAAATTATCCAAGGGAAACAAGATAACATGCAACTTATCAACAATTTGATAGAGCATCGACTTAAAATACCATGAATAAGCATAAATACTTGGAAATAACACTTACTATACCAAGTCACTATGCGTGAAGAAACCCTAAATCATGAATCATCCACCGAAAACAAGACAAGCATCCACAAGATCACTCTCCAAGAGGTGTGCATGAGTACCTCACGATGAGAAAAGAATAAAAGAAGACTATAGAACTGGTTCTCCACAAGTGTGAGTTATGATTTTCTAAGGATTAAAACACTAGCCTTTTATATGATAAATCCCTAGCACTTTTCCTCTCACAAATCCCCAAAAATATAGAATATTTATGATACAAGGTGGATAGGTCTAGTGATCCAGGAGGTTTCACAATGCTCACAGAGGTCCAAGAATATCTGGAACGCTCATAAAGGTCCTTAAGGATTCATAAATGATCAAAATTTGACCTTCTCAAATTCTATTTAAAACTACATCAATGCATATAGATCGACGATAGCTTTCCAACGATGCAAAAATCACCTCAAACAGAGTTCGTATGCAAAAGATACGGCTGGTCAAATTTTAGGTCAAACTAGGAAAAAAGTCAAAGGGTCAAAGGTGACACGTGTCACCACTGAAAGGGTCACATGTGGCACGATTGTACATTCATATGGTGTTGATGTGGCACACTATACATCTGACCAAGCACGTGATTTGGAAATCCGTATGGCATAGGTGGACCAATTGTAGTTTGACATGTGGCTTGGTCGTACACTTGGTTGGTATAGGTGGACCAATGAGAGACTTCCACGTGGAAGTCCCTTATTGACCTATTATGGTTAATGTTTATCAAAAGTATAGGAGTCAACGAGAGTCAAACCCATGATCTCCTATAACTTTACAAATGCATCCATCTCCATTACCCCACACATTTGTTTCTTAACCATACATACAGTGACTTATATTTAAGTTTTTTGAAGTGTTTAAATGGGTGTAAAAAGGGTTGAGGGATAAACCCTCGACCCATGGTTTTATTCAAATACAATGTAACCATAACCCATATCCCATGAGGGTATTAAAACTATACACCAACCAACATACTATTTATATGATATGGTTTATAACAAAACAATGCAACAATTGGTGGTCGGTGGGGCTCGAACCCTTGACCTACCATACAATATGCCAACATTTTAACCGTTGTGCCATAGGTGCCACACATTACGAGATGCCAAAAAAATTGTGTTTAAGTTTATGTCACGGGTTATCTTGAAGCTCAGATGGAGGTTAGGGCCCATGCCATATTTAATGGGTGCGTGGACCGAGACAAGGAAACACATTTGCAGAGTATGGATAGTCTCGAAGTTCATGGTGAGGAGGTATCAAGACTTGGGATTGCACCGTAATGCATGCCAAGAGGTTCTTTGACTAAAACATATGAATTTTATACTCATTTTTCTCGAAATTTCACAAGGAATTCGATGGTGCACTCTGTTTCTGAGTTTGAGCAATGTGTAAAAAGGTCATTGTAAAACACAAGTATTTGAGCATTGATAAAGAGGTCTCTATTGGAAGTGGACTAGGAGACGTAGCCCAAATTGGGTGAACTCTGTTAACAAACATGTGTATGTGATTTTTGTATTGTTGTTCTATTTTACTTAGTTATGCTGCAAGTTGTTTATCATTAAAGTGAATTTGGATAGATAAGTAATTTCACATGTATTTTGCAATCAATCAAATGATCAATATTATTTCAAAGATCAAGTAGATGTGTATGTCTATTCAAGAATAATTAGAATATAAGGATTTTTCTGATCAATTTGGTATCAGAGTAATGTTTTTACAAGTGGTTGCAAGTGAATTCTTACAACGTCCAAATCCAAGTGAGGAGAAGGAAAAATTGCAAGTTATAATCCATAGATTGGTTCAAGGAGTTTTACTCGAAGGAGAGAGATGACTTCACCAAGAAAATTGGTTCCTTATGACTCTGAAGATGATTTCTTCGAGGCTTTTAATTTAATGAAATCCATGGTAGAATAAATGTATGAGGGTCGAAAGAAGGCCAAGGAAGAAGATACATCAGAGAAAGTTGAACCAGATAAAGATGAAGGAGGAGGTGAAGGAGGTGGACCTTCTGAACCACCCTCACCATATTCATCATCTGCAAGTGAACATTCTTCAAATAAGAAGAAATCCACTATGAACACTTCTCATGCTCATAATTTTAATTTATTAAAATTGGATGTTAAGTTCGAATTGCCAATATATGATGGAGAATTGAATGTCGAGAAGTTGGAAAATTGGATCAAGCAGATAGAAGTATATTGCAGGGTGCAAAGGATCATGGACAACATTGCAAAGACACAATTGGATACTCTTTGTATGGGTAGTACAACCTTAATACAGTGGGAGAGTAAGACAAAAGTTGATCTTGTTCAACAGGGTACACTAATTTCTTCTTGGGATGAATTTACCATTGCAATTAGAAAAAAACATTATCCATTGGCTTATGTGCAAACAACAATTATGGAATGGAAACATCTCAAACAAGTCAAGGGGAAAAATATCCAGGTATATACACGGGAGTTTAAAAGGAAATCATTATCTTTAGGAATTCCAATATATGCTCGGGAAACTCTTCTAAAATATATTAGTGGCATGCACTCATATCTTCGACACACTATCATGATGTTTAACCCTACTAACATTGATGACGTATCAGTACAATATACTCATATGGAGGCTAGTAAGGGGAAGCATGTGATTGAATATAAGAATCCACACAAGTTCTAAAAGAAATCGAACATAAAATGGAAGAGTAAGAAGCCAACAACTATAAAGAAAGACAAAAAAATACCTACATGTTCCCATTGTAAGAGAAAGGAGCATGA
Source organism: Picea engelmannii (assembly GCA_009831015.1). Taxonomy (NCBI): domain Eukaryota; kingdom Viridiplantae; phylum Streptophyta; class Pinopsida; order Pinales; family Pinaceae; genus Picea; species Picea engelmannii. Next base: position 277,695 of record ML789260.1, read on the forward strand.
GGAAGCATAGTGTTGGAAGCTACATCCAAAATTAAGAAGTTCTAGGATAAAGGGAAGCAAAATATTGCTTCATTAGCTCGATAAGATCTAGGATCAGATTCAGGCGATGAATCTAAGATCATGGAAATAGGAAGCAAAGGTATATCTAATACTAATTCTTTAGTTCAATCTGCTAAATCAGAAAGTGCTATTTATCAAAAGAAAAGAAGCGATCTTTTTCATGTCAAGGTTATAGTAAAGCATACAAATATAGATACTTTGTTCAACAATGGATCTCAAGTTAACCTAATATCTGAAGCAATTGTCAAGAAGTTGGGTTTGAAGATGACACCTCATAAAAAACCAGATCCACTAGGTTGGGTGTGTGAAGATGCTAAGTTGAAAGTAACGAAGCAATGTAAAGTCAGATTTGCAATTACATCCAACTTTTTTGATGAGGTTGAATTAGATGTTGTGCCTCTTGACATTTGGGACATTGTCTTAGGTAGTCCATATCTATTTGACAGGAAAGCCATATTCTACCACGAAGAGAACAAATATCACATTTTCAAGGATGGGATTGAATTTATTGTCAGAGCTCATCATATCAAAACTAATGTTTCTTTAGTGAGAATAGTGAAAATGAAGAGAATCATGAATGCAAGTAAATATTTTGTTATCATGATAGTGAAACAAAAAGAAGAAGAGATAGTCAATGCTTTATCAGGTTGTGATCCAGATCATAAATAGGAGTTGGTAAAAATCATATCTAATTATGATGATTTATTTCAGGAACCTTCAAGGTTACCTCCTAAGAGTGAGGTTGAACATGAAATCTATTTGAAACATGATGCTCCTCTTCCTAACATTGGTATGTATAGGTCATCGGTGCTAGAGAATGCAAAGATAAATAAGCAAGTTCATGAGTTTCTCGATAAAGGAATCATAAGGCCAAGTTCCTCTCGGTGCGGATCTCCTATTATGTTAGTTTCGAATAAACATGGTACGTGGAGTATGTGTATTGACTTTCGAGCACTAAACAAGGTCACAATAAAGAATATATGTCCTCTTCCTAGGATTGATGATTTATTGGATCAATTAAAGAATGTTGTTTACTTCACTAAGATAGACTTGAGAAGTGGTTACCATTAGATCATGATTACAGAAATTGATATATGGAAAACTGCTTTCAAGAAAAAACAAGGATTGTTTTAATGGTTAGTTATGCCATTTGGTTTATGTAATGCACCTGGAACATTTATGGGTGTAATAAATGATGTTCTCAAGCCTTACATAGATGATTTTTTCATCATCTACTTAGATGATATTTTGATCTTCAGCTGAAGATGGGGAGATCATATAATGTATGTCAGGACAATATTTGACCTCTTGAAGAAGGAGAAGTTGTATATTAAGTTTTCTAAATGTGAATTTGGAAAAACTTCTTTGGTATATTTGGGTTACATTGCAGGGAATGGTCAGCTAAATATAAATCCTGCAAAAGTATAAGTTATTGTGAAATGGCCCAAGCCAACCACTACCACAGAAGTCATAAGCTTCTTAGGAGCAATACAGTACCGAAGGAAATTCATTGCTGGTTTCTCTTTCATATCATCCTCTCTGCATGCATTAACAAGTGTAAAACAAGTCTTTCAATGGGGAGGCTAGCAGTAGAAATCCTTCGATACATTGAAGGAAAACATAAGCACTACACCAATTATGGTTATGTCATGTCTACAATAACCATTTGAGATTCAAACCTATGCAAGAGGATATGCCATGGGAGCAGTCTTGATGCAATGAGGTAAACCTATATGTTATCATTCTGAGTCAAGATGTGATTAACTATCCAACATATGCTAAGGAATTGTATGTGTTGGTACAAAGTGTGAATAAATGGAAGAATTACTTAATGGGGAAGGAGATGATAATTCATACAGATCATCATCCATTACAGTATTTTCAGTCATAGACCAAGATACAACAATGACGACATTTCAGGTGGATGATTTTCTTACAACAATTTCATTTGGTAATCAAGTATAAGAAGGTATTCATAACAAGGTTGCAGATATGTTGTCAAGACCAATGATCAATGCATCTACAGTACTAAGGTATAATCCCTTATCTCATGAAATTTATGATGAAGAATATACAAGGGATGATACATGGCTTTGATTCATGGAAATCAACAATTAGATTATCATGTGCACGATAATTTGTTATATCATCTTGGAAAGCTTTGTATACCCAGGGATGAAAGATTAAACATAATTAGAGAAGCTCATACATCTCTCATTTATGGTCATTTTGGGTTTGGTAAGACAATATCACAGTTACAGAGATATTGTTATTGGCCTCGAATGAATGAGACAATTTCCAAGTATGTAAAAGGGTGTGTTAAGTGTGCCACAAGTAAGCTTAGCAACAAAAAATTGGCATTATATAGGCCACTTCCAGTACCTTCTCAACCATGGGAAAGTATTTCTATGGATTTTGTAGGAGGTTTTCTGATGTCCAAGATAGGTAATGATTACTTGTATTTCACCGTGGATAGATTCAGTAAGATGTGTGTCTTAATGCCATGCAAGAAATAGGTCACAACTGAACAAACAACACATATGTTATTTGCTACTGTGTGGGTTCATTTTGGGTTACCTACATCTATTATATCAGATCAAGACTCTTGATTTTTGGGAAAGTTTTGGTCTCATTTATGGAAGATAATGGACACCAAATTAAAGGAGAGCACAACTTTTTATGCAGACAGATGGACAGACAATGGTGATAAATAGAACAATGGTACATATACTTCGAGGATACTGTAGCAAGAATCCTAAGATATGAGATGAACAATTACCTTATGTACAACTTTCCTATAATCATGCCATGCATTCCTCTACTCAGAAAACTCCTTTTGAAGTATGTTTGGGGTACTATGATCACCTATGGAGTTTACTTTTGGAGAAACAAGTAAAGAGAATGGAAAGGATGATACAAAAAAAGTTGAAAGGTTCATTCAAAGGATCCAGTAGGTACATCAAACAATACATGAACAATTAGAGAAGATCCAAGCCAAATACAAGGCTAGGCATGATAGGCATTGGGTTGATCATCAGTTCCAAGTCGGTGATCAAGTATGGTTACATATCAACAAGGGAAAAATGATAGGTGAAGGTAAAAATCTCAGGCCAATCCAATATAGTCCATTCAAAATCTTAGATAATATTGGTACTAATGCTTTTCATTTAGATATCCCATCCTACATGAAAATGTATTCAGTTGTAAATGTTGATAATTTGAAACTTTATAAGCCTCCTATTATTATGGACGAAGATAGAAGCATTTAGGCTATGACAGTTGATGATTTTTCTCCAGAATATTTAGATGAGCTAAAGGAAGATGTTATTCTCGATAGAAGAATCATGAATTCACAATGAGGTGATGTGGAATATCTTTGATTTTGTCTTAAAGGGGTGAAACCAAGAAAAGAAAAGTGGATCGATATCGGGAAGGTGAGGGAGATTTACCCTCACTCAGTTGTTGAGTAATCAAAACATTTGGTGGTCCAAAAGGCTTCCAATGGGGAGGAATGATCAAAGAGGATCCAGAATGCTCACAGAGGTCTCGAAATATCTAGAATTCTCATAGAGGTCTAGAAGGATTCAATGCTCAAAATTTGATCATATCAAATGCTCTCGAAAACTACATAAATGCATAGAGCTCGACAATAAATTTCCAACAATGCAAAAATCGCCATCAAATGTATTTTGTATGCAAAAGATATGGTTGGTCAAAGTTCAAGTCAAACCAGGAAAAAAGTCAAAAAGCAAAGGGTCAAAGGTGACACGTGTCGCCACTAAAAGGGTGACACTTGGCACAACCATACATTCATACAATGTTGACAATGTAGCACCCCAAGGTTACACGTGGCACACTGTACGTCTGACCGAGCAGGTGATTTGGCAATCTGTATGGCACAAATGGACCAATTGAAGCTTGACACGTGGCTTGGTCATACACTTGGTTGATATAGGTGGACAAATGAGAGACTGTCATGTGGAAGTACCTCATTGGCCTATTATGGTTAATTTTTATCAAAAGTATAGGAGTCAACAGGGGTCGAACCCGTGATCTCTTGTAACCTTACACAAGCATCAATTTCCATTACGCCACACATTTGTTTCTCAATCATACATGGAGTGACTTATATTTAAGTTTGTTGAAGTGTTTAAATGAGCATAAAAAGGGTCGAGGGATAATCCCTCAACTTATGGTTTTATTCAAATATAATGTAACCATAACCCATATCCCGCGAGGGTATTAAAACTATATTCCAACAAATATAATATTTATATGATATGGTTTATAACAAAACAACATAACAACCAATGGTCGGTGGGTCTCGAACCCCTGAACTACCGTATAATATGCCAAAATTTTAACCATTGTGCCATATGCACCACACATTATGGAATGCCAAAAAAATTGTATTTAAGTTGATGTTGCGGGTTAACTTGAAGCTTGGAAGGAGGTTAGGGACCATGCCCTATTTAATGGGTGTGTGGATCGAGACAAGGAAACACATTTGCAGAGTACATATAGTCTTGAATTTCATGCCAAGGAGGTATCAATACTTGGGATTTCACCGTAATGCATGCCAAGAGGTTCTTTGATGAAAACATATGAAGTTTATACTCATTTTTCTCGAAATTTTGCAAGGAAACCGATGGCACACTATGTTTATGAGTTTGTGCAATGTGTAAAAAGGTCATTGTAAAAAACAAGCATTTGAGCATTAATAAAGTGTTATCTATTGGAAGCGGACCTAGAGAAGTAGCCCAAATTGGGTGAACTCCATTAACAAACTTGTGTATGTGATTTTGGTATTGTTGTTCTATTTCACTCAGTTATACTACAAGTTGTTTATCATTAAAGTGAATTTAGATAGATAAGTAATTTCACATGTATTTTTCAATCAATCAAACGATCGTTATTATTTAAAAGATCAAGTAGATGTGTATGTGTATTAAAGACTAATTAACATTTAAGTATTTTTCGTATAATCTAGGTCAACCCCAAAAATAAACTCTAACATAAAGATAAAATGAAAATGCATCAAAATGTCCCCTAAAAAGTGACATGTGTGAGTCTCAGAGCCTCAAAGGAAGGTGATGTTATCCTCTAGAAGGGTAAAGGAGCCTCCAAAGGCCACGTCTCTCCATCAAAGGGTGAAAAACATCGTCAAGGGTCACTTTTCCTCATCAAAAGGTCACATCTACAATATCTAAGCTCATCTTTCCAACATCCAAGGTTTAGGAAGTGTGGAAAAGGTGTCCCAGGGAAACTCAAATCATTACAGGACCCAATGCTTTGCATCAAGGGCCCAATGTTCTCTAAATAGTGCACAACATCTTGGGTATCATCATAAAAACATACTCCAAGGACCATATCAAGAGTGCATCAAGATCAAACAAGGTTAACAAAGTAAAGTGAGCCCAACCATTACAAGATACAATAGTCATTAGAATCATATAAAGTAAGACACAACTTAATAGAAGAGCCACCTAAGAAATTCACATTAGGTGTCTTCTTTAAACTGCACATTAGCTCAAGATTTTATGTAGTTTTCCAAGTTTAGGTATGGGAGGGTCATCAAAAGATATTATTGGGTGTGCTAGTACCCATGTAGAGAGGTATTTCCCAAGAAAACATTCAAAGTGTATGTAATGTCCCTTTCCAAATAGGAGCTCTAGAGAGGAGGCTTAATGGTCTAAACTACCCTGTTAGACTATAGCGAGGGCCAAAGAGGGGTAAACAAGGTTACTAGAGGTCACTCCAATCACAGGTGTTATATTCAAAAAGTGGCATTGAGCTAAAAATGGTTAAAAGCGGTTTTAAGTCATTATGAGCTAAAAATAGAAGTCAACAGTGAATTAGGGTTTCAACAGTGATTTAGGGTTTTGGAAGTCAATAGTGAATTAGGGCTTCAACATGATTTAGGGTTTTGGAAAGCTATAAAGGAAGGGTCAATAGCCTAATTCATCATTATGTAGATTATGACTTATCATTGAGGAGAAGAGGCGCATCTCAGGAGAGATAGTTCAGTGTATTCCAGGAGGAAGACACCAGTTGGTTGATTTCGGTGTTGAAAGACACACCCTAGTCACCAGTGTTATCACCCCATAAATTATGGGAGTCAGTCTTCTGACTAATATATATCTATCTCAGGCATATGTTTTCGCTCATGAAGCATGGCTCAGGTGATTCTGTTTCCTCCCTCCACTCTTGTCGCTCAATCCTCCATCACCTTGCTGCATCCTTCATCCGCTGCATCCTCTCCCCCTTTGTCTTTCGTCAGCCTCCATTATCCCGCCTTCCATCCCTGCGTAAATGGACTTAGGATAAACAAAATGTTAGTAACAAGGTTAGTCTAGGTTAAATTTGATTAATAAATGACTATTTAATAATTAATTAATTATTAATTAATTGTTAATTAATTAATTATTAAGTTAGTTAAAAAAGACTAGGTTAGTTTAACATTAAATTAAATAAACACAAAATTTAAAGTATATTAAAACATTTTATAAAACTTATTAAAAAGCTTTGAAACAAATAAAAATTAAAAATATATAAAATACATTAAAAAACATAAAACAATATATAAAAAAAACATTTAAAAAAGAAAAACATAGAAAAACGTAATATATGAAACTTATTATAAAAATATTAAAAAAGAAAAAAGAAAAAACATAAAAAATAAACTAACAAATCCTAAGTCTAAACCTCACACTCCCCCACCTACCTCCACTACCCCCATCTCCCTACGTCATCCCCCCCTCATTCTCCACTACCCACTCCCCCTATTCTCCACTACCCACTCCCCCTATTCTCCACTATACCCCCGTGTACTTCCCACCCACGCGCCCCCATCCTCCATACATAAAATAAATCCACGCTCCATATTTCATATCGGACCCCCGTGAGTTCGACTTTTAACGAGGGGGGGTCCGATATCATAATTAAAAACCCATGCAAATTCCAACGCCTCACAATTTCCCAACCAGATCCACGGCCCAGGTTTATTTTCGGACCCCCCCGGGCAGTCTGCATTTAATGAGGGGGGGTTCCGAGATTTTTCCCGCCAAAAACCCATTTTCCTTCATTTTCACCATTTTTGCCTATGTTACCATGTCTTCTTCCGACGGAGATCCTGAGAAAACGGAGGTGAATTTTAAAAATCCGAGAGAGGTTTTTGGTCAGCACAGGATGAGGAGAAAAACCCTTTTTTTGGTTTTTGCAACGGAGTTAGGAGCAGAGAGAGTCGAAGGCATCTTTGAGGCCTATTTTTCCATATTCTCCATTTTTAGTTTCAGTCCCGATTTTGCAGGAGCTGCCACGGCCAGCTGGAGATGAATTTTGCGAAACCGAAGGAGGTTTTTGTCCAGAACATGCCCATATACAATAACCTCTTTCATTTTTCTCCCAGGTGTCATATTTGAAGAGAGAATCACGTCTGAACGGACCCCTTTTTCGCAGAAAAACGGTCCATCTCTCATAACAGAAAACTCCGAATTTGATGGGAGTGGTGGCTATTTTCGGCCGAGACGGTTGAACAGACTCTCGGAACTTGATGAAGAGATGTATCTTATATATTGAGATTATTTTAATGTAATAGGGTTGGATCTTCACGCCCTGGAGGCGACCGAGCTGTAACATTTTTAAATAGATCTGCCATTAATGAAAGAGGCTCTTTACAGGATTCCTGCGCATGTTTACTGGTGATGTGATTTCTCAGTAAATGTTTTCTTTCTCTGTAATCACTGTGTTTTCTGAATCTAATCTTTATGAATAGCGTTATGTCTTAGGATTTATCTTCGATACCCTGGTTCCGATTCTAAAGATTTCAGTGTTCATCTTCTAAAATATCTTCAATTAAGAGATTCTTAAGTGCTTGTTAGTTGGAGTTGTTTCCCTTATCTTTTCCTCTGATCATCATTTAAACTATTAAAGATCCAGTGAGTGTGTTATCTCGCCCTGTGAAGGATTTCTTTGGCATTTCTGGTTGTTTCTCAGATTTGATTAAATACAGACCCCATAGCCCAATGGATGTGTAAGCTGTCTCAACCAATTTATAAACCCTTTTTCACAACAAAACCCACTGTTCTCATTACCTAGCCTAATATCATTTTCAAACAAAGCTACATCATACAAAGAGATCCCTCTCTGAGTCTTGGAGGGCTAGATCCAGGACTCAAAGCGGTTCTGATGTTGCCTCTGTGATTGCCTTTTCAGCCTTGGGCAAATTACAGAGTGCTAACATAATGGCGACTCCACTTGGGAGGTCTTCCCCAGAAGCACACTTTAAAGCTCCAGCTCTGATCACTGATGGTGGACAGTGACCAGACACAAGAAGGCTGAGATCATTCACCTGGCGACTCCAATCAGCTCCAGACAGTGCCAACTCGAAGACTCCACTGGAGGAAGAACCTGAAGCATGGCCAAGCAGCCAAGAAAGACCAGTTATTCAAGCTCAAATTGCATTCAAGACATCTTTGGTTTTATCTGCAATCATGTCTTGTCTTTTTCTAAGCCTGATCAAAAGTTTATTGTTGAAGAGTATTTTGACCATCAGTCAATTGATGAGTCTCAAGAGATCATACCCACAACTGTAGAATATGTACATGCTAATACACCTGTGCACATCCCAGATGCACCTGTAGAAACCCCAGTGAGACATAAGCCTCCTGCTTTGTCTCCTACTCCTGCTGAACCTCTGGATGTTTATAAGCCTCCTGCTTTATCTCCTACTCTTGTAAAATCTCTAGATGGCAGTACAGCTCTGGTTACATCTCCTGTGCTTGCAAAATTCCTAGACAGATACAAGCCTCTAGACCTGCCTCCTATTCTCCATGACCTCCTTGCCAACTACATTGATAATCTGCCTAGGTTTGATGGAGAAAATGAGAAGATCACTGCTGAAAAGCACATTCAAAACCTTGAGGATTTCCTTGACCTTTATGAGGTTGAAGATGATGATGTCTACATCAGAATGTTTGCCCTGTCTCTAGGAGGTAAAGTCAAAGATTGGTTTAAGAACCTTCCAGCTGCAAGCATCAGAAATTTTGATCAGTTCATGCAAGTATTCTTGGATAGGTGGGTGATCAGGGGAAATGTTTTCCTCATCCTAGAAGAGTATGAACACTTGAAAAGAAAGCCAGGGGAGACAGTACAACAGTTTTCAGCCAGATTCAATCATGCAATACCTGCTGATATAAGGCCACCCCCAGGATCTGCTCACTTGCATTACCCCGATGCATTCGATCCTGAGATGACATTTCAGTTAAGAGAGAGGAATACTGCAAGCCTCGAGGAAATGCAGCGCATTGCAGTTGATGTGGAGACCAACTTGCTGATCAAGAGGTCACAGTTGAAGGACAAAGAAACGGAGCAGCTGAAGTCATCAGAAGCTAAACTGGAGATTTTGGCCAGTACCATGGAAAAGCTGATGCAGAGGATTAACATAAAAGATGAGCTTGTTGTCCAAAGACACCATGATCCTCTGATCTCAGAGAAAGAAAAGGTCTTTGTTTCCAAACGTTTTGCTGCTCGTCCCGGGCATCATAGTTTGAATAATGATTTGTTCATGAATTCAGTTCACAGCACAGTCAAAGATGGAGCTCCACCTCCACTGGCAGAGGAACAACCAGCTGATATGATGTGCATGTTTGACGAGAGTCCTTACTTGGATTGTCCACCCAAGTGGGATCAGTATGATGATGATCATGAAGCTGAAACAGAGGTTGACTGTACAGAGAAATTGACAGCATGTCATTGGCAGGAAGAAGATCATTTACCTTTCAGATGCGACTATCAGCCCTTGCACAACAGTCAGGACAGCGATGAGGAATGTGCAGAAAATGTTAGAGTAAGTGAAAGCACTTTGCCCATCTGTTTCTCATCTCTTCAATTCCTGAAAAGCAACTCTAGGCCAGTTGTAGACAGTGAAGACAAATATCCCTCTGACCAATCAATTGATGATACCATTGAGGATATGGAGGTTGTTTTAAACCCAGTGTCCCAGCCCTTGACCTACATCGATCTTCAAATTCTTGATGATAGCTTAGAGCCTGAGGCAAATTCTGAGTTAATCCCAAAGAACTCTGTACCATTGTGTTTTAAATCATTTCAAGTTTTGAAGGAGACTCTTAGACAAGTGTTGAAGGATGAATACAGAAACAAGCAGGAAATTTCATTTGAGTCAATGCAGCAGTCTTGTCAGTCCTTTCAGGATCCAATAGCTGATCAGTTGGATGGCATGTGTGGTCAAAATTATTCTTCATTCTCCAATCATGAGATAAAAAGTTGTTATGATATTGACATGGTCATGCAATCAGATTCTGTGTCTTTTGCAGCAGAGACATCATTTCAGAAACCATCAGAGCATCCACAGTCAGATGAAGAAGTGTTGAAAGACACATAATGCATAGCTGAAAATTCGAGTCTTGATGTTGAGTTGTTTGAGGTTGAAAACCAAAGGATAGGCCAAACCTATACTGATTTTGTAGCTGCCTATATGGACAAATTTTTTAATACAGGGTGTTTTTCTGTTGCTGATATTTTTCCTATTGTTTGGGTTGATCAAATCTTATGCAAGGGAAAGCAGGGTGGAAGTTACTCTCGAGCACGAGTAACAGACTTATTTCTGAGTCTCCTCGCAGACGGTGAAAGAACAGAGCCACTAAATCAACTGCTGGATTGG
>ML789260.1:295864-317295 GCA_009831015.1 Picea engelmannii
CTGTGTTTCAGCGTCTGTGTTTGCATTTGTGTTGCAGCAGTTCGCATTTGTGTTGCAGCATCTGTTCTTCTTAAACAATCGATTGCCATCAATGACAACCTTGATCATCTGCGTCATCTTTGCTGTAGCCATATTTCCAACACTCATTACCTAGCCTAATATCATTTTCAAACAAAGCTACATCATACAGAGAGATCCCTCTCTGAGTCTTGGAGGGCTAGATCCAGGACTCGAAGCAGTTCTGATGTTGCCTCTGTGATTGCCTTTTCAGCCTTGGGCAAATTACAGAGTGCTAACAACCGGGAAGATCATACAGGTCTTCCATCATTCTTCATTGATTCCGAAGTGCTCCCATATTCCGGGTATTATCTTTTAGTTCCTTATTTGTATTCCGGCTAAGATCCTTTTGTCTTTTGATCTAGCCGAGTGTTGTTATTTTATTCAGCCGCAGTTGCTTATTTGTATTTCGGCTAAGATCCTTTGTATGTTGATCTAGTCAAGTATTGTTAGTTTATTCAGCCGCATTCAACCATTTTGTAATCCACAGATATATCTTAACAAAAAATTTGCAGTCCTTTGTCACATTTATTATTTTTATGATCATTTATATGTTGTAAACCTTTGATCTTACACACACATTAGTAGTGTTTCCTAGACTAGCAAAGTCAGGAACATTACAGTGGTATCAGAGATTTAGTCCTACCAGCCTATGACTAAAGACAATGAGTGCAAAAGAAGACCCAGAGGGTCGTGAACATGTAGGTGACGAATATGTCACTTACAATAGGCATCAGGAAAGAAGGCATAGGCCTGATTTTGCCCCTTTTCCTCCTAGCTCAGAGGAAGAGGAAGAGGCACACCGAGAAGCAGAGAGAAGGGCAAAGCGTGAGGTTGAGCACAAGGTAGAGAGGATGCTAGGAGACAGATATGAGTGACCAAAGGGTAGTGGTAAGGCCCCCGTATATCCAGAGGCATCTTTCATGCAGGTTATCAATGATATGTTAGCTAGTCAACGGACCATGTCTCAGTCCTTAGCACAGGTGGTTGATAGATTGGCTAGAGTGGGCACCCCAGATATACAAGTCCTGCATGAAGCACAAGGGAACTTGAGAGCAGGTAGTAGACCCCAATCACCCTCTCGCACATACACCTCTACGAGTAGGATTCCTATACCCTTGTTTCCCAATTTCTAGAGGGCACCTGTGGTAGCAACACTGCCACTGATAGCATAGAGGACACCCACTCATGCCAATGACAATGAAGAGTATAGGATGGAGTACGAAGCATTGGGTCATGACTTCCATCAATACATGACCTTATTCGAGTACTGTGGAATCAGACTCAGGAACCTCCCCAGAGAGCCGTAGAGGGGAGGACCACAACAGCAACAGGGGCATAACCACGATTTCATCCGAAAAGTTTGGAAACTCACCATCCCTTGTTTCAATGGATTGTCCAAATACACCGCCAGAGATTGGGTACAGAAGCTAGAAATGTATTACAAGATCAACCAGATGACCGAGACAGAGGCCATCAGTTTTGCAACCTTACACTTGCAGGGTGAGGCACACGAGTGGTGGTATCATGGACTGGTGACATTGGGTCATAGTCACATCACCTCCTATAGGGACTTTATAGATAGGCTCATGGACAGGTTTGAAAGGAAGGATCCCAAGATACACTTCAAGAATCTATCCCAGTTGATACAAACTGGCACAACAGAGGCGTTCATCACAGAGTTTCATCGGGTAGCCATGGCAGTGACAGATATATCAGAGCCCAGGCTGATCATGCTATTCATAGAAGGAATCACAGAGCCTTTGAGAATATGGGTGAAGGCATACATGCCTCCCACTTTGCAAGATGCCATCCTTCACACTCGAGATCTGGAAGACTCAGTGCCAAAGACTAAAAATTTCTCCAAACCATTTGTACCCCAGTGGGATCGAGACAGGAAGCCATTTCAGAGAGAATGGAAGGGCAAGGAGAAGTTTGTTGATGAGACTAGGTGAGAGATTATGAGGAAGAAGCTTTGCTTCAGTTGCAGAGATCCTTGGGTCCCAGGCCACAGGTGCATAGGCAAGGGAGAGATTCATTATATAGAGGTAGCAACAAACAGCATGGATAGTGAGGAGGAGGAGCAAGACAGTGGATCCACTAGTTCAGAGGAGGAGTCAGCACTAATAGAGGAGTAGCCTCCCCATAGACCACCGACACTGATAGGAGCCCATCCTCTAGTAGTCCTACAACCGCCAGAATAGGCTAACAGGAGGAAAACAACAAAGGGAGGTGTCATAGTGATCCTTTCTGGTGTTCCCAGGTATGATACCCTCCGTATCAGAGGGATTATTCAGGGGCAATGGGAAATCGCCCTAATAGATGGTGGGGCCACCCACAACTTCATCAACGCTTCACTAGTATCGAGACAGACACTTCAGACAGAGGAGTTTGAGGGGTTTGATGTTGCGGTAGAATATGGCCACATAATGGAGTGTTTAGACAGAGTTCCAAACTTAGAGATGAAGTTAGGCAACTACACAGTGAGAGACACATTGTATGTGGTTGACCTATCGGATAAATATGTGGTGTTAGGAGTTCAATGGATGATTACCTTGGGAAAAATCACTACCAACTGCCAAACCTTGGAATGGGATTCAGAGATCAAGATGGGAAGAAGGTTGTTCTAAGAGGTATTTCGACAGGAGCACCTAGGACAGTTTCAACCAAGAGGATGGAGAGGATATTTATACATGGGGAGGTAGCATATTCCATAGAATGCTTGATCACTACTCAAAAGGATTCATAAGGTCGACAACAATACCATACAAAGATCAAGAATTTATTGGGATGACATCAACAGGTCTTTGAGGAAATTCCACCAGGGAGACCACCTAACAGGGAGTTTGAGCACACCATTGAGTTGGAGGAGGGGGCCAAACCTATGATCACCCCCCCTATCATCATCCTAGGAGGTTCAAGGATGATATAGAGAAGGAAATCAAGGAATTGTTGGCGATGGGACACAAAATATCGAGCAACAACCCATTTGCTTCTTCAGTTGTCTTAGTTCTGAAGAAGGATGGCACCATGAGGATGTGCATCGATTACCGAGCCTTGAACAGGAAAACCATCAAGAATCGGTACCCTATCCCACGCATTGATGAGTTGATGGATGAACCCAAGCATAGACTCAATGATGAAACCATGAGATGCAAGAGACATCAAATGAAATTCTCTGTAGGGATTGGAAGAGTAACCAGTCGGTAGAGAAGACTCTGTAACGAGCTTAGCTTCCTAAGGCCATGCTAAACCCAAAATTATGATGACAAATGGACTCAATAACTTTGTGCTATGTTCAAAGGTGACATGACTGCTGCCAATATAAGATAATACTCCCTTCCTACTCGTCTTTTTTTTTTTTCATAGACAAATGAATGTTATGATACAAAGGAGAAAATGAGTGTCGCAAGTAAGCAAAACTAGTTCTAGCACTGGAACATACCTATGATCAATTCAAGGAGATGCAAGTGGGAGATGGACACTCGAGGGAATGTTCCCTCCTAGGTATAAGGTGTCAAATTGTGAAGGATATAAACGAGGCTCTGCTTGGTTGAGGATGCAAAAACTGCTGAGGCAAACGGTTTATAATGCAAAGCGAGAACTAGATATAGGCTCAATAATGCAAGAAAGGGAATGAGATGCAATCACAAATCAACGCCAAAAAATGTCCTTTTTCATGACATTTAGTCTACTTGGTGTGAAAAAGGGATAAATGTGTGCCAAATAGATGTCCCTTCAAATCCAATTTACGAGTGTGAAAGAGACAAGTTCACTCGGCAATCTTTTTCTCTTTTTGAAAATGAGTTGGAAAAGAGCTTAACTAAGACTCATGACCTTTCAAGTCCAACTTAATGAGTGTGAAATGGACAAATCACTCGACAATATTTTCACTTTTTTAGACAAGTCAGAAAAGAGCTTAACTCGGACTCTCTAAGATGTCTCTAGGTGGCATGTCATGGGGGAGGCCAAGGCTCCCGTGCTGGACTTCTATGGAATGTCAGTATCTTACGAATAGATGACATAATATTGGGAAAACCCAAAGCTCTCCAAGTCAAGGAGGATATACTTCTAGCAGAGGTTGTCATCTTTGTGATATATTGGATAAAATCTCTTACTAGAAAGGACATAGGCGGGGGCATTGGATACCCCACAAGACTGTCCCAATCGAAGGGAACTTCCTCGGGATTTAGAGGGAGAGTAATCGGGGAGAGAAGAACTCTCTCATGTTTATAAGGATCATTATCAGGGATGTTGACAACATGGTTGGAGGATGCATCACCCTCCACAAGGAGAGTAGGATTGACCAGAGACTGCACTAGTATGACCACTTTTTCAATTCTAGGTTGAAGAGGATGCACGATAATAGGGATAGGGGACACATCACCATCAACAACGGGGGTGTGGTCATGAGAAGATTGCAACAACATTACTTCTGTGTCAATCAAAGGAGACACAAGATGTGGGGAAACCATAGACACTTCAGAACCCAAAGGGCCCTCAGGTGAGAGCCACACTTCTAGTATCCCAATAGTAGTTGGACACAAATGAGTAAGGTGATATCCTTCACAAGTCCTGCAAAGGAATTTAGGCTTACGTCTGAGGTGTCTAGGCTTCTCGATGCCCCCAGCGTCATTCCTAGTGGTTGGTGACATGCTCTCAACATGACTGGAAGAGGTGAGAGAGTCATATCCTACATGATGTACCTAGGTTGGATATGTGACATTGACATGACTCATGGCAACTAGAGTGATGCCCCCAACATGACTAGCAGTGGTTGGGTGAGGGTTGTCAACATGACTTGCAGAGGTTGTCTACCCATATCCAACATGATTGGCAATGGTTAGTGATGGAGCTCCAGTATGATTGGTAGTGACTGAACTAGAGTCGAGTTATGTCATTTGATACCAAGGTCTAGGGAAAGATTGGCTTTGAAACATTGCATGCCAGGAAGGGTCCTAGTTTACCCCCTGTCCCTGTCTGGAAAGGTAGTATCCTCCACCTAACTGATCAAAAGAGGTGTGTACGGGCATCATCACTGAAGTCTGGGAAGAGACAGAGGTATGATAAGGACTATTCAAGTGAGTCTATATGTCTCCCCCTTATGAAGGGGTTCTGTGAAGAGGGTAGCCCGAACTGTAAAAATGATTCTCCCTGAATGAAACACCCAGGGATATATGAGGACCCACCATGGGAAAAGTGTTCGAATGATTATGCATGGTGGATGAAGGATACACAAATGGGGTGTAATAAGTAGAATAAGAACCCATTTGAGAACTGGCTCCTGAAAGAGCATAGCTAGGAGTGGATTCGTAAGAGGGGAGGTTCCAACCTCCCACAGTGAGGGTTGGTTGAGGGACATGAATCACATCAAACAAAGATGTAGGAAGCGGGTCCATGGTGCCCTAGAATCCAATGATAGGATTCATATAATTGGGCCAAGTAGAGGATATAAAAGTTGAAGGCGCATTCGACATATCAACAGGAAAATGACTAGAGACCCAAGGCTTGGACTGAGCATCATAGTTCTGCATACCATTATGAAAAGAGGATGGATTTTCCCCCATGAAATGAGTTAAAATCATGGGGGGGTAGAAGTAATGAGGGAGCCAAAGGAAATCCACTATCCATGATAATGAAAACTCAGTAAAAACTCCTAAGGCCAACTAGTAATCAAAGAGCACACCAAAAATAAAACGACCAATATGCACACAAATAAGGTGAAGTGGTTGAAAGTGGCCTCTCTCCCTAAAGAAGTTATGTCTTGCCCAAGAGGAGCCTGATAATCCCTACTAAATATCAGAGGTAATAGAATCAATTATAAGGGCCCTCATGGGCTTAACAACTAGTCAGTCAGATCCCCCTGGAGAGGTAATCCTCCATAAAGGTTGTGTGTTGTCCGACCCTTATCTGACCAAGGGTACTTTTAGAATAATCCCTGCAAGTAACCTATGTGGCACCTAAGTCAAGAAACTAAGCATCCAATGTATAACCGATGCACAAACGAGCAGTCGTAAGTCAGGTCCACCGTATGGGCAGGGTAGCAAAGCTTGAATCCTTGAAAGTACCACCTCTCACGGAGGTAAAGGCACTAGAAAAATCCCTAGATATGAATAGATCCCCATAAATATCTCTGATGCTAAGAAGGTATCGGGGGGATATCCCTTCGACCAACCTCGTGCAACCTCGTGATTAACTCTGGTGTGAGCGAAGACTCCTGATATTACCAATTATACAATGGATTTCTCCACTCCCTTTGTCAGACATATATGTTGATTTAATTTCCTTGGAGAAGTTTACCCACAAAATCCTATTCCAAAGCACTAAATCCTAAGCTAGTTTGTGCACCCTAGAAAATAAAATCGTGACTAATCAATTTTAAATTATAGCATTAATTTTAGTGGTCGTGCTTACTAAAAAAGGTATGGTAGTGAAACTCATGATGTTATGACTCATCAAGAAAAGTAAAATATGAAGATAATGCAAAGTCATAACTTCAATTTTCAATGAATGATATGCTTCTAATAACAAATTCAATTTTCAATTTCAACTCTACAATTCTGAAGTAAAAAATGCAATCTTTCTTTACATGCACTAAGATAATGACAAAGACTCAAAATATTAAAATGACAAGCAATGAAAAATTCCTAATATTTTTGTATTTTCAATATAGGAAAAATGAAAATGCATGTATTGAACAACAACTTGATATATAAAACTCTACTATGTATAGAAACAGACAACTCAAGTAGGATACCAAGCAACAAGACACCCAGTCCAATGTACAAGGACAATCAAAATGAAAAGATGATGAGAAAGACTCTACCCATAAATTCAACCAAAGAGAGGTTTCCTATCATCCCACAGACACTTAACAACCACTACAAAGACCTAAGAAGACTCATCAATCATCAAAACCCGCCCAACAACCACCAAACCCATAAAAAAAGAAAAGAATTCTGATGTAAGTGATTGTTCAAGGAAACAAAGAATATGTACGTAGCTTACAGAGGGACAACCCACGTATATATGCGGCTGTCAAACCAAAAACCACGTGTATGTTTCAAAAACAAAGCCAGGAAAGGGAGAAAGATGAAAAACTCAGACCCAGAGTGAACAGAGGTTGTCAAGCAATGATACGACAAGAAATGAAATATGAACAAGAGAAATATAAGGAGAAAAGTACTCCAAACCCTAAGAAAGAAGATCAATCCCCAGTATGGTCACCAATTCTATTACGAGAAAAATCTCTCTATGGCTAGGGTAAACCACAACAGACGGAAATGACTGCAGAAATCAACTCTATAATCAAGTATGATATGTAAACAAATATGCTAGCAAGACAAGATGAAATGCCTACCTCGTCCAGACGTTCGATGAAGTCCACCATTGAGCACTTGACCCAAATAAATATACCTGTAACTAGTCCTCAACAACCAAGCAAGGAAAGAATATGGTGATAATAAATGATGTTAGCACATCCAATAGCATAATCCATTAATAAACATGACAAATACACCCATGGAATAATAGTTCAAATATTTTCAATATATCAATTGGACGGAAAAAGAGTATTTCTATTAATATATGATCAACACAAGTGAAAATGTTACATACTTCCATGTCGGCACAGTTCAGAACCGAGAAACTAAGTTCCTTCCAGCTGGGCCTCCACCACTTCAATCCTCCACCAAAGGCAATCCCATAGAAGAGAGACAATAAAGTTATCAATCAATAAGGGAAGAGATTGGGGGTTGAACACTGTGTTCAGACTTAAAGGACAAAGGCATGCAGACTCAATATGAAGTAAATAATTTCTCTATAGTAACTTTGCTCTCAAAATTGAATTCTTTCTCCTCTTTTCCATAGCTCGAAATTGGCCCATTTATAGCCTTCAAATGGAAATGAAGGGTCGATTCAGAATGTTTTCAGTATATGGAAGGCCAAGGATCATATATATCCTATCATGACATGGAAACCCGACACCAATTTTCATTTTTGGGCACAAATCCTAATCTACGTGGGTTGTAGTGGTGCAGCCTGCGTATACGCATGTTGTATAGTAGGCAAGGTGCGTACATGTGGAAAAAATATATTTTTTAGCTCTGGGATTTTGCAAAAAAAGATGAAAAGTTTGCATAGGGAAATGGAAAAAGGCATTTTGTGCAAGATTGCATAGGGTGAGGAAAATCTTTCTATAACACCTTCATCAGCAAGGTCTTCTCCTCCTCCTTCTGCCTTCTCTGGTGAAAGTCCAACTACTAGTAACCGGAAGTATAAAAAAAATATAAAGAGGAAGAATAGGAAGAAGAAATCACCAACCTCTGCAATTCATGTTGGAGATAGTTCCTCAACTTCTGCTAGTCATGTTGAAGACCAACACCCAACCTATGCAATTCATGCTGGGGGAAAAGGTCTAGTCATTTCTATTCATACTGGTGATATGTCTGTAGCCTTTATGATCATGTTATCAACCAATAAATAACCTCTACAAGCTATGTTGGAGATTTGCAACCAAACACTGCAAGTCATGCTGGGGGAACGAGCCTCATCAATGCGATTCATACGAGTGATATGTCAACAACCTCTACTAGTCATGTTGGGGACAAGCAACTAGCCACTTCCAGTCATGTTGGGGGCATTGATTTTGTTCAGAAACCTATATGGATAGGAAGTAATCCTAATTTCCCTTGTAATACTTGCTAGGGAGATCACTTTACTCATTTATGTCCTTTCCTTCCAAAGGAACGAAGATTTTGGTCCCTATCTGCAAGCTCTTCTGATTCTGAGTCTTCTGAGGTTTCTTTGTAGCCTATTCAGCTAGTGGTTGAGAAAGTGGTCATGTTGATGCAATATTCGGTTGATCCCACTCCTTTTTTTGGGGGTGATGCACCTTCAAACCATGTTTTCTCGCAGTCTATTAAGCCATTGGTTGAGGAAGTGATCATGTCAATGCAATCTTCAGCTAATCCCACTCTCATATTGGACAGTGTCGAGTCTACGATAGTGGTCACGTCGATGCAATATTTGATTGATCCCACTCTTCTCTTGGAGAGTGTCAAGTCTATAAAAGTGGTCACATCGATGCAATATTTGGCTGATCCCACTCTTTTGATGAGGAGTGATGTGTCTATCAACTATGTTTTTAGCATTTCCAGTTCAGTACTTTCAAAACAATGAGGCATTCCGCTCACTTCGAGCACACCCCCTTCAAGTCCTAGGATGGTTTCCTTTGATTGAAATAACCTTGTTGAGCCTATCCTTCCTTCTTCTGCACCTTTTCATTTCAAAAAAATTTATCGATGTATTTTGGATGAAGGAGCCTCTGCAAATATTTTATCCTCCTTGAATTGGTTAGGAACTATACAATGGGATGAAACTGCCCCTTTTTGATAATAATCTGGGGAGAGGGAATCTTACTGGGAGGATATAGATGCTACTGAGAGAGATGCTTGAGTAAGGATCGATGGAAATGTATGATAATGATCCAAATCTGTGTGGCTTACAAGCCCGCTCTAAATTGATAGATAACCCCGTTTCACTCCCTCCAAAATTTCCAACGAGTCATGCTCACATTAGGGTAGTATAGAGGGGCTAGATCATATTATTATACTTCGTTTGATGCTCCAACTCAATTTCCAGCTGTCTCACCGGTTCTTTTGTTCAACAATGATTTTCTAGCTGTGATTGGCAAGATTTAGTTTATCCCGAGCTTATGTATGCTTCTCATGAACTATTGTATTTTGACATACATCCTAGTGAATATTTGGGGTTTATTTCTCAGTTACCTATCTCATTAGCTAGGAATACTTTCCTTCTCAATTTTATAGTGGTGCAAGTCCTGTTAAATTTCAATATGCTTCTTGGGCGTGATTATGTATATGCTATGAACGTTGTGGTGCCTATGCTCTTTCGGGTGATGCATTTCCCTCACAATGGAAGCATTGTCACTATCAACCAGTTGGATTCTGATAATCACCATCCTAATTCGACATTATTTCAGGCTTCCCATTTATATGTTCTTAGTGTTCATGTGGACTATACCACACCATGGGTTAATTATGTGGTGTCTTATCCTCAATGTTCAATTGCTTCTGAGAATGAATCTATGAAATCATGTTTTCCTTCTCAATACATGGTATCGACAATTGATCAATTTTGTTGTCCAACGGGGGCATGGGATCCCTTTCTTCCTCCTCTTGGTCCGAGTGATATTGAGTCTCCTTTTGAGTCTGATCTCATTGTTTGTAGATCCTCAAGCCCTCGTGATTTTGATTCTTCGTTGATAGACTCTTCCAGTCCTAGCTAAAACCTACATCGTCATATGGAATATGGTCAATTTGCTTCACCCTTTGGGACTGTCGACCCTCCTTGCTTGCATGATTTATCAGATATTGAATTGCCTTCAGATAAGGATATCCTTAAATCCATGATTACGGTTTCTATACCGCAGGAATACTTACACCGTGTTTTGTGTTTTCTTCTCTTTTGGGAGACTTTCTAGGTTGACTATCGAAGAGACTCTTGGTCAGAGCCTAGGAGTGGGATATACCTGAACTACTACCATGCATGAGCCAGAAGGTTGTGTAGTACCTTGTACATATTGTGCAGTCCAGGTTTTTTGTTTTCAAGTTTTTTATTCAGTAGCCTCTTATTTTTTCAAAGTTTCTATCTATGTTGGATCTATTAATTTTTGGATGAGTGTTATTGACCTTATATGCAAGATCTTGGAGACATTTTTCTTTGAATTGTTTTCATCGTATTGATTTGTTACTTACATTTTTTCATTGTATGTTTCTTGGCTCATTTGGCCTTAGGATCGACCCCACTAAATTGCGATTCTAACCTTCCTTGTTGATAAATGTGTCATACTTTATGTGGTAGATCCTTCCTTCCATGGGAATCCTAGTTATATCCTTGTTTTCCATTTGGTTCCCATGCCAATGTACTTTATAGGCTTGGGATTCCTTGTTAGTCCCCACCATGATTACATATTGAAGTGTCATTCCTATTTCTAGTCATCATTCTTGTCCTTACCCACGAGACTCCCTAAAGAACATGGTTTATTGTCTTTCAAGCTCACTTAAACTTTTAAAGCAATATCTAGAGAGAATTTGTTTATTCTTTTTGGTATCGCCTAGATTAATTGAGAAAAGAAACCCCCTCGGAGTCCATAGTTAAGATTTTTTCAAACTCCCTAAATATGAAAAGATCACCGAGTGACATTGTTCCTTTCACTCTCATTAATTGGTCCAAAAAGAACATCTATTTGGCATGATTTTAACCCTTTTTCCAGCCAATAGATTATTCCGAAAAAAGGTACACCTCAGGAGACTTGTCTCGCCGAGAGAGTTCTCCTAAGTTATATTTTATACTTTTTCGAGCTAAGGAGACTAAACCTAGAAAAAGGTTGTGAGTGTATATTTAAGCTCTTTTCCAAAAAGACAGAAAAATAAAATATTTCAAAAGGAGGGGACGGGATACATTAATTCTTTTCTCGACAGCAGGATAGTCTCCCTTGGAAAAATCACATCCTTCCATTTGTTCGCCAAGCATTGGGATCTAGTATGACCTTAGAAAGTTGTTCTCACTACATAGATATGTGTCCTCCTCTGTTTGGCTACTCTTCCAAACATATGGAGAGTTTGTGTTGCCTCCTGCATCACATACTTATGTCAATATTACGCTTCCTAAGTTTGATCATCTTTCGTTCTTTTGTCCAAGGGAAGTTTTGTCCAATCTGAGTCAGCCATTCTATATTTTGTCTCTTGACTTTAATGAGTCGGCCATCCCGTAAGTCTAATCAAGTCTAGATTCAAAATCAATGAAGTTTTGTGCCTAATGATCGAGATCCTCCAGTCTTTCCCAAACAACATGTCGAAGACCTCAGGGTAGTGAGTATTACACTCCTATTTTACTCCTACCTGAGCGATTAAAGATCTTGAAGTTGTTGTGTGATCTATGATGTATTCATCTCCAGCCACAGGCATCGATACTTCTTGACGATGCATATTATATTGTACTTGAATATCATCGAATGATTTTGAGATGTAGATCTGTTGTGTGTTTCTCATGGTTACACTTTATATAAACATTTCTATGACATGGATCTGCAGTGTACTTAATTGGCAGCCATGATTAGTTCATCCCAAGCATGGGTATGGTTTCCTCGAAGACATTATTATTGTTTTGCAGATTTTGTAATGTATTTCAGCCATCAGTTTCTCTTATGACCTCACACAATAGGGGGCATCTGTTATAGCCCAAAAATTCCCTACCTATGCATGCATGGCATTGGCCTTTCTACTTACACAATTTTCCAAATTACTATTGAGGATCTCTCGTTAAAAAACCATTTTTGGAGCATGTACATGCCCTGTTGCACTATTTCCCACATACACACGTTAGTTGCATACTAGACAGCCCGCGTACATACGTAGGTTGAATTCTAAAAATATCGCATTTACCTCCAAAAGTTGCAAAAAATAAAAAGTTGCAAGGAATTCGGCGGATTTTACGGGCTATCAAGGGTTTCCTAACAATTTTACCTATAGTATCCCATCCCCAAACCGAATAACCATATTTTTGTCATATAAAAAGAGTTATTGGGGTATCATTCCATGAACAAGCGTTAGAACAAATAAACTCTGCCAAAATTCATTCCCCTTCTAGCACAAGCTTTGCAGCTCTTTGTGAGATTTGGCCTCAACATTCACCCTCCATCTCTCTCCCTATACAATCCCTTCCATTTTCCCAAGGATATAAGTTCATTGTGAAAGATATCATGGGAATGATGCATTTGGAGCATCAATAAGAGGAGCCTGGACCAGGTTCGCAGAGCGTCTGCCGATGATAATGTTGTAATATTTTAATCTTCAGTTTGAAAAAAATAGTTCTTTTCTTGTCCCAATTCATTGCATATTTGTATCTACAATGATTAATTCATCTACATTTATATCTGAATGATAACATTGATAAATAGAGATTTCATATTTGTAGCATTATTTTCTTATGTGTTCTTGCAGGTCAACTTTGGGAGGAGACCCACAGCTTAGGAAGCTACAAACTTGAAGGAAGTCTACATCGGATGTTAAGTCATAAGGTACACTTACCAATATCCATTGTTATATTTTGTCTCTATGTTTGGGTAGTTTTGAGATAGCTTAGGATTAGGACTATCTTGCCAGGGAAGTCTATTCTCTGCCTATATTCTGACCCAATATAGTAATAGGTGGATTTTCCCTGCTAGCATTCCCCCAAAAGGATTAACTCTAGGAGAAGACATGTACCCTAAAGGAAAACTATCCCCCTGACCAAAACAAGAACCAAAAAAGTAAATTCCAGGACTCGACATGTGGATGAAGGGATAACCACCCCACTTTAGAATAATTTCCCCAGGGAAGAATGCCCCTTGTAATAGTGGGATAGATAGAATTTCCGTTACTCCCTAGACCATCAGTGGCCCCAGTAGGATTTCCCCTAGAAACATATGTAAGCATGGAAGGAATAGATCTTCCATAAATCAGTGTACTACCCCACGATTTGTTAAATCCCCTGGAAACATTACTTTCCCCATAATAACTAGGAACAACCCCAAATCCACTAGATATCTTCCAACCGAACAGAAAGCCAACATTTCACATCATCAAACTACCTATAGGGAAACTAGGAGTGGAAGAAGTTCCACTCCAACACTGAAAGAAAGTCCAGGCCCCCCAATGGATGGAGATGTTATTTGGTTGTTATATTCTTTGTGGTGAAATTTGAATTTTGAAGTGATCGATCAAGGAAAGTTGAATTCGAAGTGGTCAACAACAATTTGAGAGGTCAGTTGAAAAGAGGTCAACAGAAGGTTGTGTGGCAAACAAATGGAGACCAAATGTAGGTCGACTGGTAGTCGATGTCACATACCCACCACGGTGATATAAATTTTTCGCCTATTTCTCGAGGGATAGAATCCCCGAAGTGCCTACGGGGGTATAACGTAGGATAGTTCTTCCCTCGTCTACTCCCATAGGATCACGGGTCACGACCAAAGGTCAAAAAAATATGGCACTTCTTTGCCTTACGTGACTCAATGCTACAAGAGCGTCGAGCTGTGTCAATTCTACATACGCTGAACTTCAACAGGGCTAGAGAGTGGTCAAAGGAATGGGCCCCATCACGCGGTTAAGTGGAGAATAGGTGGCAGGGGGGGAAATAAACGACACTGAAGGCAACACGATAGGAGGGGGGCCCACATCAATAACACACCATTCTGGAAACCCCCCCTTGTTAAAGGCAGAAGGGCAAAGGGGGTCCAAAATTCGCCTGAGTGTCATTGATCTAGGTGCCTTAATCTTGACCGTTCGAGAGATGCGCGCCTGATTCTGGAACCTCGCCCCCTCGTTAAAGGAAAAATGACAAGGGGGCTCTGAAATGAAACCTCAACTGTCAATCTGGGCACGCAGATCCTGGCTGCCCAGACTTGCTCACCATTTCTTGCAAGGGAAAAAGGGTCGTGGCATTAATGCCTGCATCTCTTCCTCAAATCTAATGGTCGTTACAAACCTTGGATCCTCCGAAGGGATCATGTTCGTGCATTGATTGAAAAGGAGGAGAGGGGTCAAGGAACTATCAACCACGTTCCTTCCCCATATCTAACGGTTGTTACAGGCCTTAGATCCTCTGAGGGGATCTTGTCCGTTAATCGAGACTTAATCATATGCTAACATTTCGAGAGTTCACCAGTCGAAGTTTCGGGACTTGTGAGCACAAGAGGAACATGCCCTTCGGTATTCCGGGTACCGAAATGCCGAAGTGCCGAATAGGCTTCGATCAACAATTATCCCTATGGGCTATGACTTGGCCAGTATGACCACTTCTCATAAGACCACAGTCTTATTCCCATCGGGACTTATCAAGACGAGAGCCCGACCTCTTGTCAATGGGACTCTTGAATCCTCGATTCCCGATTTCCCGAAGTGGGTAATCTCCCGACACGTGGCCTCCCTTAATCGGACGGTCCAAATCTATTTCAGGGCTTCCACCATGGAGCGTCCCGATCTCTTGTCACCAGGACTTCCGAAACTCCGAACCCCAAAATCTAGATACCGACTCCTCTTTCGGGACTTTCACCCATATTCATGAGGGCTTAACCCTCGTGTATCTCCTGATAGATCCAACGACTGTTGGGTTTTCTAACCAACATCTAACGGTTCAGGTCGGTCCCCACGCTGTACACTCTCCCACGGCTTCCTGGACGTGCAGGTGATGCAACTGCTGAGAGGGGTGATCGTTTCTACCCAACCGTAGGCTCAACGAATCCCAACGGATTTACCACTAGCCACCCTCGAGCTGAGACCACGATGCTGCGAGACTACGTTTATGTTTTCCAGTGATAGAGAATGAAGGTTACTCTCCTTCTTCTCTGCTATCACTCACTCTGCATATCTCCATAGTTCTTCTCCTCTTCCCTTCTCCTACATTCCCTCGTGTATGCCCTTAGCACTTCTCCCTCATGCCTTTTCCTCTTGCGAGGTTGCATGTGGCACGACTTTCCTTGCACAGGTTAGGCCTGAGACTCCTACAGATGAGCGGTTCACCTCCCCCATCCCTCATTAATTCCTAAGGAGCCATCTACCTACCAGCCTGTGAGACATTTAATTTGGGCCAGTGAGCCACTCTTGGTTCTCCGGGCCAGTGAAGACCAAATACGGTATTGGTTTTCGGTGGAAGTTCACGCCACTATTCCAGGTGCCTTCCACCACTTTTATTCAGCCATCGTGGTCTCTTTTTCAGCACTTCCCCTCTCATCAGTCCTGCAATATATACATTCATAATATTATTTACATTCATCGACCTTTTTCATAAGGTCCATTCACATCATACATTCACATTTCCGAGTTTTCCATGGTTCTTGGCCAGTATAGTTATTTTTACAGACTGGGGGAAACAGGGTGTTACAATTTCCTCCCCCTTAAAGGAACATTTTCCTCAATGTTCTTATTTATCAACACGAAATGCATGTACAAAAGTAAACAAAAATGGATATGCCTGTCTCATGGCATCCTCCATTTCCCAAGTAGCCTCATCTGGGAAAAAATGTCTCCACTGCACCTTGAATTGTGCAATGGTTCAGTTCCAGAGCGGGGTTTCCTTTCTGTCTAGTATGCATTGAGGTTTTGGTAGAAATTCTCCCTTTGGTTCCACTTGGATCATAGACCAGTCAATTATATGGTTAGCATCATGTACATATTTCTTCAATAACAAAACATGAAAAACATTATGTTCTTTTACGGTGGGAAGAAGTGCTAGCCTATAGGCTACAAGTCCCACTCGATCCAGAACCTCAAAGGGTCCACAATATTGCGGTGCTAACTTGGCACAAGCTCCCATTTTCAGGGAACTCTTTATGGGCCTAACTCTGAGATATACATGGTCTCCCGTTTTGAACTCTCGTGGAGTTATCTTTTGGTCCACATAGCTTTTCTGTCGGTTTTGAGCGACCTTCAGATTTTGTTTTATCTGAGTCACTTGTTGTTCCATTTCTTTCAACATGTCGGGTCCAAAAGAAATCATGTTTACGGGATTACTCCAGCTGACTAGAGTATTACACAATCTACCATAGAGGACCTCGAAGGGACTCATCTTTAAGGATGCTTGGTAGCCGTTGTTGTAGGCGAATTCTACCAGTGGCAGGTAGTCTTCCCATTTCTTGGGTTGATGCATTACGTGCATCCTTAACATGTCTTCTAATACTTGGTTCACTATTTCTGTCTGTCCATCGGTTTGAGGGTGATAGGCGGTGCTAAACAATAACTTGGTCTCTAAACCAGCCATCAGTGATTTCCAAAAGTTGGAAGTAAATTTCGTGTCTCTATCAGACACGATCTCTTTTGGCATACCATGCAGTCTTAATATCTTTTTCATGAATACCTGGGCGATGTCGATTGATTTGCAAGTTGATTTGACGGGAATGAAATGAGCAGACTTGCTCAATTTATCCACCACTACCATAATGACGTCGTTCTGTTTGGTCGATGTTGGTAATCCAGTGATGAAATCCATGGAGATGGTTTCCCATTTCCATTCTGGGATTGGTAAAGGTTGTAGTAGTCCTGTTGGGTGTCAATGTTATGCTTTAACCTGTTGGCATTCTATGCATTTGGCCAAGTATTCGGCTATGTCTTTCTTCAACCCCTGCCGGTAGAATTTTTTTCTGGTAGCCGTGATCATCTTCTGGTATCCTGGATGACTAGTATAGGGTATTTTATGTAGTTCATCCATAATGAACCTCTTCAAGTCGTTACAATTTGGAATATATAGTCTATTTGTGTAAGTGAGCAGACCTCCTTCGGTCATTTGGTAGCCTTCATATTTTACTTCGGTGGTTTCTTGCTGTAGGTACATGGTCACGGCCTGAACGAAGGGATCTGTCTCTTGTGCATTTCTGACTCTTTCCTTGACATCTGTCTCACAGGTGCTCATTGCTGCCAGGTGAATTGTTTTCATGCTTCTGCTAAGGGCATCGACAACCCTATTTTCTTTTCCTTTAATGTGTTTGATTTTGAAATCCATCTAGCCTGTCTGGCATTGAGCTTCAGTTGGTCAAAAAAATATCACAATCCACAGTGATCTGTCATAAGTACAAATTTCCTTCCTAGGAGGTAATGCCTCCACATTTTCAAGGCGTGCACTATGGCAACCTGTTCTAGATCATGGGTCACATAGTTGACTTCATGCTCGCTCAATTTTTTGGATTCATAGCAGATCACACTTCCTTTCTACATAAGGACTCCTCCGAGCCCTTCCTTACAGGCATCTGTGCACACGAGGAAGTCAGCTTCTGGATCGATGATCTTCAGTATGGGTGCATGGGTCAGTAGATGTTTTAGGGTTTGAAATCTTTCTTCACATTTATGTGTCCATAGGAATTTTTTCCCCTTCTTCTGGAGGGTAGTGATTGGACAACCAATCTTGGAGAATCCTTTTATAAATCTCATATAGTATCCTGGTAATCCCATAGAGGATCTGATATGTGAAACATCCTTTGGGGTAGGCCATTCCATGATAGACCTGATTTTGTTAGGGTCTACTGCTACCCCTTCTTCGGACAGAACATGACCCAAGTAATGCATTTCCTTCTGGAAAAATTCACATTTGTTGAATTTGGCATAGAGCTGATGTTCTCTTAGCACTTGCAGTACAAGCCTAAGATGCTCTTCATGCTCTTCTATATTCTTAGAGTAGATTAATATGTCATCAATAAAAACTAGCACAAATTTATCTAGAAATTTACTGAGTACATTGTTCATCAAGCACATAAAAGTGGTAGGGGCATTGGTTAACCCAAATGGCACTACCACAAATTCATAGTGGCCATACCGTGTCCGGAAAGTAGTTTTATGGATGTCTTCACCCTTGATTCGGACTTGATGGTATCCCGACCTCAAGTCGATCTTTGATAACATAGACGCGCCTCCCAATTGATCGAACATATCATCGATCTTGGGCAAGGGGTACTTGTTCTTTATGGTTACCTTATTGAGTTGTCTATAATCTATACACAGTCTAAGGGTGCCATCCTTCTTTTTCACAAACAGGACTGGTGCACCCCATGGAGACACACTGGGCCGAATATAGCCCTTATCCATCATTTCTTTTAATTGCAATTTGAGTTCAACTAACTCAGGTGTGCTCATCC
Source organism: Picea engelmannii (assembly GCA_009831015.1). Taxonomy (NCBI): domain Eukaryota; kingdom Viridiplantae; phylum Streptophyta; class Pinopsida; order Pinales; family Pinaceae; genus Picea; species Picea engelmannii. The sequence goes on from ML789260.1 coordinate 314,607, forward strand.
AGTAGGGTGTCCTAGACACCGACACTGCTCCTGGTGCAAGCTCTATCGAGAAGTCAATGTCTCTTCTCGGAGGTAGACCCGATACCTCTTCCAGAAAAACATCTATGTATTCTCTCAGGGTAGGGTGATCTTCAAGGCTTGGTTTGTCACCTTCAATTTTTGTCAGAACCTGTATTGCATATAGGGGACATCCCTTTCGGCAATACTTTCTCATTTTCAGAGCTGATATTTGTCTCACCGAGACAGGTTTTTGGATCCCTTGAAGGGTTATCCTTTTTCCTTCTTTGCTCACACATTCTAAGGTTTTATGGTAACAGTCCAGTCTGGCTTAATGGGCATCTAGCCAGTCCATACCAATCAACAGGTCATACAATCCTAGGGGTAATATGTTAAGGGATGCTTGGGTGGGAAATTCACCCAACCTCAATTGGCAGGCTGGTATGACCTCTGCTACCCTTCTTTTGGTGCCAGTAGCTAATTGTACCAACCATGGTTTGGTATGTTTTTGTGGCTATAGTTTACACTTATCAATAGCTTTAGGGGCTATAAAACTCAAGTTTGAACCAGGGTCAATCAAAACAGACACCAGATGGTTGAAAATCATACCTTCTATTTCCACCACTGAAGCTTGGTGGTTAGCTTGGTTATTATCCAAGGCTGCATAAATTTGCGGCACACTCCTGGCCACATCATTGACGGTAGTAGCTTCATGGATGTTATAAATCCTCCGACTATTCTGTTGTTGGTGTGGACAGTCTCTCAAGAGATGTTCTTCTCTGCAACCCCAACATTTCATAGGTTCTCTCTTTGTGTTATCCACCTTCACTGGTATAGGTACAGAAGTTTTATTTCCGCCCGATGAGGGAAAGTTCTGCTGGTGTACACTCTGAGCTAGGAATCTCTTTCTTGGGTTCTTCTTGTAGTTGTTAAATCCTGGGGATTTGATCCCCTTTTTCTAAAATCTCGAACCACTCTTTTGTTTCCATTCTTCATGAGGCTCTGCCTGATGTCCATACTGTTCATGAAAATATGTTGCCTTTTGAATAGTGCCTTCTAGGGTCTTTGGCTCATTAAATTCAATTATGTTCCGGTAGTCCTTGGGTACCCCACTGATGAAGCGTTGCACCTTTGCCTTTTCTGCTTTTATATAAGGCACATATCTCAACAAGTCGAGGAATTTGTTGACATATTCCTCGATAGTGAGTTGCCCCAGTTTGAGTTCATAAATATCCTTTGTCTTCTCGTCGAAATATTTTTCCGACAAATACTTCTTTCAGAAGTATTTCTCAAATTGTTTCCGGGACAGGTCCTCTTCGCGAACCCCTTTTACATTCTTAAGATCTTCCCACCAAATGGAAGCCTTTCCGTGCAGATTGAAAGTGGCCACTCGGGCCTTCAAATTTTCTGAGAAGTCATGGACTCTTAAGTACTTCTTTTGTCCAAGTAGCCAGGCCTTTGCTTCCTCTCCCTTCTTTATCTCACCATCGAAGGAGGGTGGTTTGGACTTTCTGAATTCCTCAAATTTATGACCCCTGGAGAGTTTTCGCTTCTTCTGTTTTCTTCGAGAATAGGAACTAGTTTTGCTGTTGGAAGAGCCCTCTGAGTCGCCAGTTTCCTTCTCAGAGGAATCATCCGGCACTAGTCCTTTACCTCTGGGGTGGACCTTCCTTGAGGTGCTCCTCTCAGTGTGGCCACTGATATGACCATGTTTCTGTATCTCGGGTTCATGCTGCATTTTTTGTTGTAGGTTGGATAAGCTCTACAATAAAAATGCATTAATTTCAGTTTTCTTTTCTTGTTCTTTCATCATCCTCTCATTGTCAGCCTTGTAGATTTGCAATTCGACCATGAGACTTCTCACTGTCTCAGCTAGATCTGGAGGTGTCCCTATTGCCCTTCTTTCGTCAGACTCTTCATCTCTATTGTGGGAGCCCTCTCCCACTTCTTGGTGAGTCACCATTCTCTGCGTCTATAAATTCTCATGGCTGATCGTCCACTTGGGTGAAAAGGACAAACGTTGGTTGTTAGTCAATAGTTAGATACATTTTTATAACCCACGCATAATTCATAACTCTTTCACATGCATACACACTAGGATTCTCATTTTCAAACTTTGATCCTTTTTTAATTAAGAGGGTTTAAGATAGAGGGTTACTCTTTTTAGGAGTGTTTTGAATGGAGCTTCTACACAACTAGTTCATGAGCCCAAGTAGGCCGAGTGCTGTAACCATGCTTTGATACCAATTTATCACATACCTACCATGGCGATATAAATTTTTCGCCTATTTCTCGAGGTAAAGAATCCCCAAAGTGCCTACGGGGGTCTAGTTTAGGCTAGTTCTTCCCTCGTCTGCTCCCATGGGATCGCGGTTCATGACCACAGGTCGAACAAATATGGAACTTCTTCACCTTACGTGACTCAGTGCTACAAGAGCGTTGAGCCGTGTCAATTCTGCATACACCGAACTTCGACAGGGCTAGCGAGTGGTCAAAGGAACGGGCCCCATCGCGCGGTTAAGTGGAGAACATGTGGTAGGGGGGGAAATAAATGGCATGGAAGGTGACACGATAGGAGGGGGGCCCACATCAATAACACATCATTACGGACCCCCCCCCCTTTGTTAAAGGAAGAATGGAAAAGGGGGTCCGGAATTCGCCTGAGCGCCATTGATCTAGGTGCCTTAATCTT
>ML789260.1:340507-368361 GCA_009831015.1 Picea engelmannii
ATCAATTAATTATGTGAGAATTTCTTGAATTACATTTATTTGGTTCAAAATTTCATTCTAACAATTGTAGTTTGGTTACATAATAGTGAATATTCATGTATACACATTTTCTTCATCAACTCCCCGCCACCAGACAGATCTCCGTATAGTCTCAACTATTCTACTGATCCTTCCTCCCTAACCTACTGCCAACTCCATTCCTATCCGTCCTCTGCTAGACTATCTTGGAGCGTCAGCTATACTGACCTAACTCCAAATAGAACCCGTAAGTGGAAGTGTCGCTATCTCGACCAAGCTTCCCTAGCAGGCAACTGACAGTCCTCATCACATGACCTGGGGAGCGTGAACCAACGGCAGAGCTCTAGTTGGTACGGACTGCCAGACGCAGTTGTTGTAGCGCACCCACACACACACACACATGCAAAGAATATAACACATACCCAACATTCCGGAAGCCGAAACTCCGAAATACCGACTCTTAAACCTGTGCATATACTTCAGGGGTTTCTCCCATTGGAATTTCACAGACCAAGGATTTGGGACTTGTGAGTACAAAGGGACTCACACTTAGATATCCCAGGTACCAAAATGCTGAAACGCTTACCGACAGCCACGTGTCCCTATCAATGAACAGTCCAGATACTTCCACAGACCCTGGGGATTTACGGTCCCGATTTATTCGTTATTCATGGATATAAAAAGAAAGGGGTTGAGACATTAACGCCCTCATTTCTTCCTTCAATCTAATGGTCATGAATGACCTCATATCTTCCGATAGGATCTCGTCCATCAATCGATACTTATCCATACTCTTTCATTTCGGGATTTCGTGAATCGAGGTTTCGGGAATTGTGAGTACAAGAGGACTCGCGTTTGGATATCCCGGGTGCCGAAATGCCGAAATATTAGGATTTTAAGAGGACCATTCTTCCTCGTGCAAGATTACTAAGACTTACGCCATCAAATCCTCTTTCAGGTTATTGGTAAGCTTTCTAGAGAGGGTATCTCTGTGGGGAGATATATTCCGGGTATTCCTGGAGACAGATAAGGGAAAATAATTTCTCGAGAACAAACTTGAAAAATCTGAATCCGTGCAAATTATAATCATGTATATAAACGTAATCCATACGTGGTCTTTCCAATAAAAACATGCAGCCACCATTTCTGATCAAAACACCACACAGACAATCTTATATGGAAACCATTCATAATTTCACAGACTATGAGCATACATGCCAGTATATAAATTTCAATATGCAAGATATAAAACACTTATCAGAAATAACACCAGGGGTGATGTAACTGCTGAGAGGGGTTCTCATTTCCACCCAACCGTAGGCTCAGTGATTTCGAAAGGATTTACCACTAGCCACCCCCGACCTGAGACCACGATGTTGTGAGACTAATTCTTTGTTCGCCAGTGACCGAGAACGAAGGTTACTCTCCTCCTTCTCTACTATCACTCACTCTGGATATCTCCAGAGTTCTTCCTCGTTCCTCCTCCCTTGCGTTTGCCCTTGATCGCACACTCTTCCTGCCTTTTCCTTTCTAGAGAGGTTGCCTGTGGCACGATCTCCCTCACGGTGGTCAGGTCTGAGGAATCTATGGATGGGCGGTTTACCCCCATCCCTCATTACTCATGAAGTTCCATCTACCTACCAACCTGCGGGTAACTTATTTCGGGCCAGCGAGCCTCTCTTGGTTCTCCGGGCCAGTGAAGTCCAAATATGATATTGGTTTCGGTGGAAGTTAACGCCACCATTCCAGGTGCCTTCCACCACCTTTCTTCAGCCATCATGGTCTCTTTTTCAGCACCTTCCCCTCTCAACAGTCCTGCAATATATATATATATATATATATATATATTTACATTCATCGACCTTTTTCACAAGGTCCATTCACATCATACATTCACATTTCTGAGTTTGACACAATACTTGGCTAGTATAGTTATTTTTACAGACTGGGGGAAACAGGGTGTTACAATTCCCTCCCCCTTAAAGGAACATCATCCTCAATGTTCTATCTATCAACATGATATGCATGTACAGATGTAAACAAAATTGGATATTCCTGTTTCATGGCATCCTCCATTTCCCATGTAGCCTCATCTGGGCCAAAATGTCTCCACTGCACCTTGACCTGTGCAATGGTTCGGTTCCGGAGTGGGGTTTCCTTTCTGTCCAGTATGCATTGAGGTTCTAGTAGAAATTCTCCCTCCAGTTCCACCTGGATCACAGACCAATCAATTATATGGTTAGCATCATGTACGTATTTCTTCAATAATGAAACATGGAAAACATTATGTGCTTTTACCGTGGGAGGAAGTGCTAGCTTATAGGCTACAGTTCCCACTCTATCTATAACCTCAAACGATCCACAATACCATGGTGCTAACTTGGCACAAGCTCCCATTTTCAGGGAACTCTTTCTGGGCCTAACTCTGAGATATACATGGTCTCCCATTTTGAACTCCCTTGGAGTTCTCTTTTGGTCGGCATAACGTTTCTGTCGGTTTTGAGCGACCTTTAGATTTTTTTTTATCTGAGTCACTTGCTGTTCCATTTCTTTCAACATGTCGGGTCCAAAAGAAATCTTGTTTACGGGATCACTCCAGCTGACTGAAGTATTACACGGCCTACCATAAAGGACCTCGAAGGGACTCATCTTTAAGGATGCTTGGTAGCCGTTGTTGTAGGCGAATTCTACCAGTGGCAGGTAGTCTTCCCATTTCTTGGGTTGATGTATTACATGCATCCTTAACATGTCCTCTAATATTTGATTCACTCTTTCTGTCTGTCCATCGGTTTGAGGGTGATAGGCGGTGTTAAACAACAACTTGGTCTCTAAACCAGCCATCAGTGATTTCCAAAAGTTGGAAGTAAATTTCGTGTCTCTGTCAGACACGATCTCTTTCGGCATACCATGCAGTCTGAATATCTCTTTCATGAATACCTAGGCGATATCTATTGCCTTGCAAGTTGATTTGACAGGGATGAAATGAGCAGACTTGCTCAATTTATCCACCACCACCATAATGGCATCATTCTGTTTGGTTGAGGTTGGTAATTCAGTGATGAAATCCATGGAGATGGATTCCCATTTCCATTCTGGGATTGGTAAAGGTTGCAATAATCCTCCTGGGTGTCGATGTTCTGCTTTAACCTGTTGGCACTCTATGCATTTGGCCAAGTATTCGGCTATGTCTTTCTTCAATCCAGGCCAATAAAATTGTTTCATGGTGGCAGTGATCATCTTCTGGTATCCTGGATGACCAGTATAGGGTCTTTTATGTAGTTCATCCATAATGAACCTCTTCAATTCGTCACAAGCAGGAATGTACAATCTGCTTCTGTAAGTGAGCAAACCTCCTTCGGTCATCTGGTAGCCTTCATATTTTACTCTGGCGGGTTCTTGTTGTAGGTACAAGGTCATTATCTGGGTCAAGGGATCTGTTTCTTGTGCATTTTTGATTCATTCCTTGACATCCGTCTCATAGTTGCTCACCACTGCCAGGTGAATTGTTTTTACACTTATGCTAAGGGCATCGACAACCCTATTTTATTTCCTTTTAATGTGTTTGATTTCGAAATCAAACTCGCTAAGGAGGGCCATCCACCTAGCTTGTCTGGCATTGAGCTTCAGTTGGTCAAACAAATATCACAACCCACAGTGGTCGATCATAAGTACAAATTTCCTCCCCATGAGGTAATGTCTCCACATTTTTAAGGCGTGCACTATAGCGGCCAGCTCTAGATCATGAGTCACATAGTTGACTTCATGTTCATTCAATTTTCGGGATTCATAGCAGACCACATTTCCTCTTTGCATAAGTACTCCTCCGAGCCCTTCCTTACAGGCATCTGTGCACACGATGAAATCTTCTTCGGGGTCGGCGATCTTCAACACGGGTGCATGGGTTAGTAGATGTTTTAGGGTTTGAAATCTTTCTTCACACTTCTGTGTCCATGCGAATTTTGTCCCCTTCTTCTGGAGGGTAGTGATTGGACAACCAATCTTGGAGAACCCTTTTATAAATCTCATATAGTAACCTGCTAATCCCATAAAGGATCTGATATCCAAGACATCCTTTGGTGTAGGCCATTCCATGATAGACCTGATTTTGTCAGGGTCTACTGCTACCCCTTCTTCGGACAGAACATGACCCAAGTAATGTATTTTCTTCTAGAAGAAGTCACATTTGTTGAATTTAGCATAGAGTTGATGTTCTCTTAGCACTTGCAGCACAAGCCTAAGATGTTCTTCATGATATACCCTATTCTTGGAGTAAATTAATATATCGTCAATAAAAACCAATAGGAATTTGTCTAGGAATTTACTGAGTACATTGTTCATCAAGCACATGAAAGTGGTAGGGGCATTGGTTAACCCAAATGGCACTACCACGAACTTGTAGTGACCATACCGTGTTCGGAAAGCAGTTTTATGGATGTCTTCACCCTTGATTCGGACTTGATGGTATCCCGACCTCAAGTCAATATTTGAGAAAATATACGCAGCTCCCAATTGATTGAACAGATCATCGATCCTGGGCAAGGGGTACTTGTTCTTTATGGTTACCTTATTGAGTTGTTTATAATCTATACACAGTCTAAGGGTGTTGTCCTTATTTTTCAGAAACAGGACTGGTGCTCCCCATGGAGACACGTCGGGTCGAATATAGCCCTTATCCATCATTTCTTTTAATTGTAATTTGAGTTCAACTAACTCAGGTGTGCTCATCTGGTAGGGTGTCCTAGACACCGACACTGCTCCCGGTTCAAGTTCTATCGAGAAGTCAATGTCCCTTCTTGGAGGTAGACCCGATACCTCTTCTGGAAATACATCTCTGTATTCTCTCAGGGTAGGGTGATCTTCAAGGCTGGGTTTGTCACCTTCAATTGTTTTCAACACCTATATTACATACAAGGGACATCCTTTTCGGAAATACTTCCTCATTTGTAGAGTTGATATTTGTCTCACCGAGACAGGTTTTCAGATCCCTTGAAGGGTTATCCTTTTCCCTTCTTTACTTACACATTCTAAGGTTTTATGGTAACAGTCCAATATGGCTTTACGGGAGGCTAGCCAGTCCATACCAATCAACAGATCATATGATCCCAGGGGTAATATGTTAAGGTTTTCTTGGGTGGGGAATTCACCCATCATCAAATGGCAGGCGAGTATGATCTCTGCTATCCTTCTTTTGGTGCCGGTGGCTAACTGTACCAACCATGGCTTGGTGTTTTTTTGTGGCTGTAGTTTACACTTATCAATAGCCTTAGGGGATATATAAATTAAATTTGAACCAGGGTCAATCAAAATAGACACTAGATGGTTGGAAATCATACCTTTTATTTCCACCACTGAAGCTTGGTGGTCAGCCCAGTTATTATCCAATGCTGCATAAATTTGTGGCACACTCCTGGCCACATCATTGACGGTAGTAGCTTCCTAGATGTTATAAATTCTCCGACTATTCTGTTGTCGGTGTGGACAGTCTCTCAGGAGATGTTCTTCTCCACAACCCCAACATTTCAAAGGTTCTCTCTTTGTGTTATCCACCTTCACTGGTATAGGTCCAGAAATTATATTTCTGCCCAATGAGGGAAAGTTCTACTAGTGTACGCTCTGGGCTGGGAAGCTCATTCTTGGGTTCTTCTTATAGTTCTTAAATCCTGGGGATTTAATACCCTTTTTCTGAAATCCTGAACTATTCTTCGGTTTCCATCCTTCGCAAGGTTCTGCTCGATGCCCAAACTATTCATGACAATAGGTTTCCTTTCGGATAGTGTCTTCTGGGGTCTTTGGCTCATCAAATTCAATTCTATTCCGATAGTCCTTAGGTAGTCCACTGATGAAGCGTTGCACCTTTTCCTTTTATTCTTTTATATAAGGTACATACCTCAACAAATTGAGGAATTTGTTGACATATTCTTCTATAGTGAGTTGTCCCAGTTTGGGTTCATAAAACTCCTTAGTCTTCTCGTCGAAATATTTTTCCGACAAATACTTCGTTCGGAAGTATTTCTCAAATTGTTTCCAGAACATGTCCTCTTCGCGAACCCCTTTCACATTCTTAAAATCTTCCCACCAAATGGAAGCCTTTCCGTTCAAGTTGAAGGTGGCTACTCGGGCCTTCAAATTTTTTGAAAAGTCATGGACTTTGAAATATTTATTTAGTCCAAGCAACCAGGCCTCTTCTTCCTCTCCCTTCTTTATTTTTCCGCCGAAGGAGGGCGGTTTGGCTTTTCTGAATTCTTCGAATTTATGACCCTTGGAAATCTTTTGCTTCTTTTGTTTTCTTCGGGAATAGGAACTGGTTTTTCTACTAGAAGAGTCCTCCGAATTGCCAACTTCCTTCTCAGAGGAATTTTCTGGCGCTGGTCCTTTTCCTCTGGGGTGGATCTTTATCGAGGTACTCCTCTCAGTGTGGCCGCTGATATGGCCATGTTTCTGTATCTCAGGTTCATGCTACATTTTTCGTTGTAGGTCAGATAATCTTTGCAGTAACACTGCGTTAATTTCAGTTTGCTTTTCTTGTTCTTTCATCATCCTTTCATTATCGTCTTTGCAGCTCTGCAATTCAACCATGAGGCTACTCACCGTTTCAGCTAGATATGGAGGGGTCCCTATTGCCCTCCTTTCGTCAGGATCTTCGTCTCAGCTGTGGGAGCCCTCTCCCACCTCTTGGTGAGTCACCATTCTATGCGTCTGTAATTTTTCCCGCGGTTGATCGTTCGCTTGGGTGAAAAATACAAACATTGGTTTTTAGTCAATAGTTAGATACATTTTTATAACCCGCACATAATTTATATTTCTTTCACATGCATACACACTTGGGTTTTTATTTTCAAACTTTGATCTTTGAATATAAGAGGGTTAAGATAGAGGGTTATTCCTTTTAGGAGTATTTCGAATGGATCCCCTACACAACTCGTTCATGAGCCCAAGCATGCCAAGTGTTGTAACCATGCTCTGATACCAATTTGTCACATACCCACTACGAAATTTGAAAAATTTCAGGCTTTTCTTCTTTTTCTTCGAGGAACATAGTTCCCCGAATCCCTACGAGGCCTAATACAGACCCTGCCATACCTTATCCATTCCCACATGCTCAATGGCTATGACCATAGACCTTACTAGAGAGGGGTTCATCGGCTTTCACGGTTCGGGAAATCGCCATGCATGTAATCCCCATGTTCTCTTACCTTTCAACGGGTCGAAACCCGAAAAGGGTCTAGCCGCTTACCGAGATTAATAGTAACCCAGAACATGCCCTAGTACTTTACCCTTCGGGAATTCATATACCAGGTTTTTTGGATACGTGATGACAGGAGGTCTCGCACCTGGGTTTCTCGAGAGCCAAAACTTTGAAAACACCAACTCTAAACTTGCTTCACTGTTTCGGGGTTTTCTCCATCCGGATTTCGGGACTGGTGTGTACCAGAGACTTTCCTTTGGGTATCCTGAGTACTGAAGCACTGAAACACACTATCTTATCCATGCTAGTATTATTTCGGGGTTTCGCATATCGGGACTTCGGGATATGTGCAGACAGGAGGTCTCTCACTTAGGTTTCTCGGGAGTCGAAACTCTGAAACCTTTATTCATTTCTAAGCTCATTTCGGAGTTTTGTATGTCATGATTTCAGGATATGCGCAGACAGGAGGTCTCGCACTTAAGTTTCTCGAGAGCCGAAACTCCGAAAACTCATAACTTACCCACACGCTAACATTTTGGGATTTTGCAAGTCGAGATTTCGGGACTTGCGAGCACAAGGGGAATACGCCCTTTGGTATTACGGGTACCGAAACAATGAAACACTTACTGGCTACCATGTGTACTCTATAGCTGGACGGTCCTTATACTCTTACGGGTCTTGAGATTGACGGTCCCAAAATCTTCGTTACTTGCGAAGGTGATAAAGGAGTTGAGGCATTAACATCTACGTTCCTTCGTCAAATTTAATGGTCATAATAGACCTTAGATCCTCTGAAAGGATCCCATTCGTGCATTTAGAAAGAGGAAGGGTATCTTCGGTATCAAACCACTGAAGGGTCCTAATTCATCCATGAATTATCATTTCAGGATTTCACGGGTCGAGATTTCAGAACTCGCGAGTATGAGAGGACTCGCATCTAGACCTTTCGGAAGCCGAAATTCAAAAATACCAACTCTTAAACCTGCGCATATACATCAGGGGTTTCTCCCATCGAAATTTCATGGACCAGGCATTCGAGACTTGCGAGTACAAAGGGACTCGCACTTAGATATCCCGGGTATGAAAATGATGAAACGCTTACCGACAGCCATGTGTCCCTGTCAATGAACAGTCCAGATACTTCCACAGACCCTGGGGATTTACGGTCCCAATTTCTTCATTATTCACGAATATAAAAGGAAATGGGTTGAGACATTAACGCCCTCATTTCTTCCTTGAATCTAACGGTCACGAATGACCTCAGATCTTCCAACAGGATCTCTTCCTTCAATCGATACTTATCCGTACGCTTTCATTTTGGGATTTCACGAATCGGGGTTTCGGGAATTGCGAGTACAAGAGGACTCGTGCTTGGATATCTCGGGTGCCGAAATGCTGAAATATCAGGATTTTAAGAGGACCATTCTTCCTCGTGCAGAATTACTAAGACTTACGCCATCAAATCCTCTTTTAGGTTCTTGGTAAGCTTTCCAGAGAGGGCATCTCTGTGGGGAGATCTATTTCAGGTATTCCTGGAAACAGATAAGGGAAAATAATTTCCTGAGAACAACCTTGAAAAATCCAAATCCGTGCAAATTATAATCATGTATATAAACGTAAGCCATATGTGGTCTTTCCAATAAAAACATGCAGCCACCATTTCTGATCAAAACACCACACAGATAGTCTTATACGGAAACCATTCATAATTTCACAGACTATGAGCATACATGCCAGTATATAAGTTTCAATATGCAAGATATAAAACACTTATCAGAAATAACACCAGGGGTGATGCAAATGCTGAGAGGGGTGCTCGTTTCCACCCAACCGTAGGCTCAGCGATTCCTAAAGGATTTACCACTAGCCACCCCCAAGCTGAGACCACGATGCTGTGAGACTGAGTCTTTGTTCGCCAGTGACCGGGAATGAAGGTTACTCTCCTCCTTCTCTGCTATCACTCACTCTGCATATCTCCATAGTTCTTCCTCCTTCCTCCTCCCTCGCATATGCCCTTGATTGCACATTGTTCCTGCCTTTTCCTTTCCGGAGAGGTTGTGTGTGGCACGATCTCCCTCGCGGTGATTAGGTCTGAGGACTCTATGGATGGGCAGTTTACCCCCATCCCTCATTACTCATGAGGATCCATCTACCTACCAGCCTATGGGTAACTTATTTCGGGTCAGCGAGCCGCTCTTGGTTCTCCAGGCTAGTGAAGTCCAAATACGGTATTGATTTCGGTGGAAGTTAACTCCACCATTCCAGGTTCCTTCCAGCACCTTTCTTTAGCCATCGTGGTCTCTTTTTCAGCACCTTCCCCTCTCAGCAGTCCTGCAATATATATATATATATATATATATATTTACATTCATCGACCTTTTTCACAAGGTCCATTCACATCATACATTCACATTTCTAAGTTTGCCACAATACTTGGCCAGTATAGTTATTTTTACAGACTGGGGGAAACAGGGTGTTACAATGGAGAGTTAAACCCTCTCTTGATATTGGAGGATTGTATCTTCCTCTTGGAGGTTTATCCCTCCCTTTACATTTGGAAGTTGTATCTACCTTTGGAAGTCATTACTTCCCTTGAACAATAACTATTGATTATTTCTCATATATTGTGCATGGTGTACTGTGGTGTATTGGTGTAACTCTTATAATATTTTTCATTTCTAATTGGATATAATTGAATGGTTTAAGTATAAGTTGAAAAAGGTTTTAAATTTTACTTGATACTGATTCACCCCCCTCTCAATATCAACAATTGGTATCATAGCAGGTTACCTTCAGTACAGTTTAACCACTGGAAGGAAGATCCTAAGCAGAAATGTAAGACAACATTCCAAATGGGATTCCACCATTTGATGGAAGCAATTTTGAATACTAGAGTAATATAATGGAAACTTACTTGAAAGCTCTTGGGGCATATGTTTGGTTCTCATTTGCTTCAGGATACAATCCTTTAAAGAAACCAAAGACTGCAACTCAGAAGGAAGCAAAAAGGAATAACCAATTGGCAATAGATACCATCCTGGATGGATTGAAATATTCAGTGAAATCCAAGATGGGATGATGTGCATAAGCAAAAGAGATTTGGGAAAATCTACAAGACCTTTATGCAAGGGAAGAAGCAGAAGAAGAAAAAGAAGTTGAAGGAAATTTCAACATCTCATATTTCAATGAAGCAAATAGAGGTCAGTTCTTTTGCTTTAATTGTGAAGGAGTAGGACATGTTGAATTCGAATGTCCTCATCCAAGGATTGAATTAGATGACAATGAAGAAGAAGAAAATCATGAAGTAGAAATGATTCAACAAGAATATGAGAATCTTAAAAAATTGAAGCATGTTGAGATTGAAAATAGCAAGCTCAAAGACACGCGTAGAAAACTAAGAAGTGAATTGGGTAGTTATGAAAAGACAGTTGTAATCTTAAAGAAACAATTAGAAGACTTTCAGAAACTAAGAGAAGAAACCATTTCCTTGAAAACACTACTCGAAGAAGCAAGAAGAATAGCATAAGTAAAGAAGGTCAAAATGATGAAGAAAGAAGAAGATTATGAGAAACTTGAACAAGAAGTTGTCTCATTGAGGAAGAGCTTAAGAAACTCTCTAAGTGCCAAAAGAATTAACACATCTTGGATGCATGGGTGAAACTTCATACAAATAATATGAAAATACCAACAAGAAGGTTGAAGAAAGAGCTACACAGACAGTTGATGAGAAGTGGACCAGCATACCAGAAAGAAGGAATGATTACAAAAGATATGAATATCCAAGAAGACCTCCTACCTTCAGGAATCAAAGAAGCTTCAATCAGTATGAAGGAAACTGCAAAAGAGTAGATTATGAACCCAGATGGACTACATCACAAAGAAGGTCACTTACTCCCTGGTATCAAAATTTATTTCTTGGTCATTGTTATACTTGAATTTTTTTTGGACATAAGGCAATTAATTGCAGAATCAATGAAAGGAACAAATACGCAAGAAACATGAATCGTGTAAACATAAGATATGGAAATAATCGTGGATTTGTCAACAAAATTTATAGTTCATTTTACCTATTGATGGACAAAAATATTGTATGCTACAAATGCAATTATCTTGGTCACAAGGCACGATTTTGCAGATATATGAATGAATATGTCCCTATGCCAACCACAATATGGAGAAGGAAAGATATTCCAAACAATGAAGATTGTCGAATAAAATTAATCGTTGAAGAATGTAAAGAAGAAGATGAATGGTACATAGACAGTGGATGTTCTTCACACATGACCAGGGATCAAGACAAATTCATCAACTTGAAGAGAAAGGGTGGAAATGTTGCATTTGGAGATGAATCATCTGCCAAAATACTTGGAGAAGGTGTAGTAGATAGAAAAAATGTAAAAGAAAAGGATGTTCTATTAGTTGAATACTTGAATCATAATCTACTCAGTGTTAGTAAAATGTGTGATCAATGATACACTATTATGTTTGATTCCCAAAAATGTAAAATCAGAGAAAATAACTCAGGAAGATTGGTTGCAACTGCAAAAAGAAGACCGAACAACATATACATCCTAGACATGAAGAAGAGAGAGAAGACAGAAGCCACACAAAAGGATTCTAAGGAAGAAAAAGTACCAAAGACAAAAAATAAGGATGAAGTATTATTGAGTGCCACATGTTCAGGGGGAGCAACCCCAAAGAAGAGAGTTACATTTTTCCATTAAACTCAAGGGGAGCAACCCTACCCTTTTCCATTGATGTCAAAGGGAGAGAGAAATTGGGATCATGATTATAGGGGGAGCATGAGTGTTTCCATCAATGACAAAGAGGGATATTGTTGGAATATTGGTTGTTGTCATTGATGTCAACCCTAGTCATTGGTTTTGGACCGCAAGATTGATGAAGGTATTTGGACATGAAGACAATACACATGAAGATACAAAACACATGGATGGATAATATACATCATGTTGTTTCCAGTGGTATGTGGAACGTTGTGTGGATCCTCATGGTTGAGGAGAAATGAATTTTTGAACATGAAAAAGTGAATTGAAGAAGGAAGTACATGTAGGCCCTGAAGATAATTAAAGAAAAGAATTAAAAAATAAGAAAGTGTCAGGTTGACCCTAATGTTAAAAGGAAGTGACATAAATGGTATAAATAAACATCATTATACATTCATTTTAAATACAAATCAAATTTAAGAGGAAATCAGAAGTAAAGAAGGTCGAATTTCAAAGGAGGATGAAGTCTTTTGGTGATGTGTTCTAAGGTATGTTATTCTTGGGTCATCTTACCATTTTCGCTATAACTTTTTTTCAAGAACGATTTAGATGGTGAAATTGCTATGGTATTGGGAAGACATGTCAAGGTACCTGTGGTAAAAGTTTTAGCTCTTCATTCACTATAATTATGGAGATACGCTATGTGGAAGATAGGGTTTTTGACCTGTCCTGAAGCTAGTCAATAAAAAGGTGTTCCGGGTAAAAATGTCATATCTTCTTCATAGAGAATCCAAATGATTTGGGACTAATTTCATTGGAAAGAGTACGAAATTTAGTTTCTTTTGTGTGAGTTTCAGAATCTGATGTTAAATATTGAGCACGGGAAATTATGTACAAGTTTGGTCTTCTGAATAAACCGAAATTGAATAAGGTCTACCATTCTTTCTATAACTTCATTTTGGGGAGGATTCAAGGAGTGAAACTTGGAGAAGTTTTAGAAAATACATTGAGTAATATTATCTATAGGATCAGAGTATTCCAAGAATTGAAGAATTGCATAAGTTGAATAATTCTCATGAAGCATTATCAGGTTTTATGTGATGGTTGGTTGATGGTGATGATTTAATGTAAAGTTTTATTATCTCTCATATATTCTTGGGTGTAAGGAAGGGGAAAGGTTGGAGATTTAAAAACTCTCTTGATATTGGAGGATTATATCTTCCTCTTGGAGGTTTATCCCTCCCTTTACATTTGGAAGTTGTAGCTACCTTTGGAAGTCATTACTTCCCTTGAACAATAACTATTGATTATTTCTCATATATTGTGCATGGTGTACTATGGTGTATTGGTGTAACTCTTATACTATTGTTCATTGCTCATTGGATATAATTGAATGGTTTAAGTATAAGTTGAAAAATATTTTAAATTGTACTTGATACTGATTCACCCCCCTCTCAGTATCAACATATCCTACGCTACTAATGGCTGAAAAATGAGATATGTAAATTCATAATTCCAATATAGACATCCAAGTAATCCCAAGCCTACAAACATATGTTCAAGAAAAAGGATTAGTGAAAGAGCTTGGAATAAGAATTGACTAAAAGTAGGAAAAATTAATGCATGATAAAATCTATTCACCATATTAAATATATGACAATGATAGTTCATGGGAAATCATTCCAAGTAATATTTCTCCAACCATGGTTCAATCCCATCATAAATATTTCACTTTTATCATAGAATTGATGGAAGGAGTTCAACAGAAAGTAGCATACCAAATGAGAATCGTGCATAGATTTTGTATAAAGTGTGTTTGGTGAGAGAATCTATATGCTAACAAAGTTGTTTATCATTGAAGACAAACCAAAAGAATGAGGGCCTAACATAACCATTGGCATAGACCGCAGTGCCTAATTATATTTGCAAGCCTCCCTAGACTCACACTTCAAGTAACCAACTACTTGAGATATACCAATGAGATCATATAATACATTTGCTATAGAATTCTCTTCGACCCATGGAAAAGGATGATAAGGCTTGGTTGTAATTATTTAATGGGAAGAGGTTTTATTCCCTCTATATTTCATACGCCTATCACCACCCTCAAGTAATTCAAAAAGGGTTGACCCCGTTGAATTTATTTGAATAGAACAATGGGTGGGTTCCTGCAAAGTTAAACCGTTAAAAAGATCATGATATAAATAGAAATAAGTGGAAGAATTTAGAGAATGAAAAGCTTCTCTAAGACAAGAGGGATTTTTAGAAACTGACTCCTTGAATGGTAGTTCCTCCTCCTTAAGCACATCAGTGATTGCTTGTGAATCATTGGGCTCTGCATTAGGTGTGGTTTCACAATCAGTACATCCTTCCTCAAGATAGTTTTTTTCTTGTAAACAAGAAGTGGGTTGTTGTGTTACAAGAGGTATGTCTTGTATGTTTATTTCTTCTCTTTGAGTAAAAAATTCAGTGTGGATATATTGCTCTTGTACACCATGAGGATCTGAAGTATCTTCCAAAGTATATTCACTATTAAAAGAGAGGAGAAAATTACAAGAATCATTAGAGCAATAAGTTTCAATAAATGATCCATCAACCATAGGTAAGTAGTCTTTCTCTATGTTAGTCATACAAGAACTTGTAACAACGAGACAATCCAAATAAAGAGGAACTGATTCCAAATTATCCATGGGTGAGGAAGAATTTTCATGAGTTTCCAGATTTTCTTCATTAACAAAGTGATCATCTTTCAATTTTTTCTCCATAGCTCCCCCCTCTGTTTCTTGTGATGTAAAAGATGAGATATGATAATGAGATGCTGACATAACCATCAATGTGACCTGAAGTGTCCCATTATCAACAAGAGAACCCTCCTCTTGGGAAGCTACAGAAAATTCTAAACTTGAATTTACAACACAAGAGGTCTCTTTTTCGTCACAAGAAAGGTAAGGGGGAATGGAGTGGTGGGAGGATACATAAGTTTCTTATGAAAAATAATTTTCTATCTGATCTATATCCCCCATAGTAAAGAAAAATCTAGACATATGAATTCCATCCAAACTATTAGCATTTTCAACATTTTCATTTAAATCTAAATCATCATGTAAAGGAATATTAAAACACGATTTAGATTCTTCGTCCACTAGTTGTCTTGTCTCATTAGTAACAAAATCTAAACAGGAAATTAGATCATTGTTAGAAGGCCTATTATCCAATGGAAACCTAAAGAAAAGATGAGTAAATATGATAGTAAAATCTCTAAGAGATTCATCTTCATTCTTCTTAAGCTCTAAAATTTATGCACACAAATTATCATAGTCGTAGTTCTCAAAAGAATGCAAAAATTCACGCATAAATTGCTCCCATGTGTTAATAGAGGTGGCCAATAAAGACTCACACCGACTCCTGATTTGGCCTGCAAAAGTGAGATTGAACAACTTGCAAATGGTGTTTCTATTAGTATTATTGTGAGAACAACAAAATTTCTAGAAATGTAAAGCATGTTCAGATGCAGATATTTCACTCTCGCCGTAAAATTTAAGTTGTGACAAGAAATGTAAAATATTTCTAGGAGGTTTGGGAGGTAGAGTACCAGAAAAAAACCTCCATAAAGGGATATGGGATGGATCCATTAGTAAATTAAAACTAAAATTAATAAGAATGACTCCACGGGCTCAACTTGTCTTTTGGCCCTCCTTTTAGTGTCATTTATGTTGATGGGCTAGAATGACCCATTCAATTAGATGAGAGAGAAATCCTAATAGAAGGTCCCAATCAAACATACTCCCATTTGGTGTAGTGTTTCTCACGATTTTATGGGCCTCGCTTCCGCTCAGAATTAAAATAATAGAAAGGGGAAAGATAGTGAACTTCCCCCCAAATAGTTCTAACTAATTCTAAGGATAAACTAACTAAAATCTAACTAATTCTAATCTATCCTAGGAGAAAAACTAGAAGAATGAGTACATTGAAAGATAACACCATCAGAAACAGAAATAGTTCATATATTCAATGATAAATGAAAACACCAATGCTACAGATGCATAAACAAATAGTTGCACAATACATATATAACATCATTTATGTACCCATGAAGAAATATGTGACAACATGAGTAAATATAACAGAGTGAAGAAATAATTGATACAACAAAATCATATCTACTCAAGAAAAAGATAAATACATTAAGAATAGTCTATACTACATCCATAAAAGCCACAAATTTATGAAATTCCTCCTTCTCTTTATTACTCAAAGATAATAGTATGATCTTTTGCTACAAAGGGAAAAAGCTCCACTATATCCTCTGAGTTCTCTTTTTATAAGATAAGAGATACTCGTGAGTTCTCCTAGTTGTCTGTTTCATTTTTCCCTCAATTTTGTTGTTTAAAATTCAAAAATATAGATGTGGGAGTTATAAATGGAATATGAAGAGAATCATGAGTGGTTACATTCTCCCTATGACAATATACAAATCATATTCATTAAAAAACAATCATTGACTCTCCTCATTGGCGTTATCTTATGTTCCTCATAATTTTCTGGGAATTTATGGCTTTGTTCTACTGAATGAAATCATTGTGGCTTATTATACTCTATCATATATTTCCATTGAGCTATTGTTGGCTCGATTTCATTGTTTCCAGCTCAAGATATGATGGTTTGAAGTCATCATACCTGATTTTTCATCTGAATTCGGTTTTCACCTGTGTTTTTCATTTTCAGGCCATTTCATCTCTCAATCTCTCGAAAATTTCTATCCCATCCTATTATTATCTTCTCCATATTTCCATAGATCTATCATGGGTTTGATTTCATTATTCGTAGCTCCAGATATGGCATCCTGAAGTTGGTATGGCCAATTTTCCCTCCAAATCTGTGGGTTTTTGGTTTTCTACATTTTTTTCATCTTCTTCCACCTACCTAGCCTAGAGAATTGTATCACTATGTTCCTCTGTCTGGTATATTTCCAACGAGGTATCACAGGCCTCATTCTGACACTTGTAGCTATGGATATGGTTGTTTTAAAACTAGTTCTCAACAATCGTTGATCATGCCTGTGGAAAAAGTATGGACCATTGATATGAAGTTTGGGGGGTTTTCTATATGTGTGGAGGGGGAAATTCACAACCATTGATCTGGAAGGAAAATAGATCTGGTTCATTGATGGAGGAGGGTGTCTCCATCATAGGATATAGATAGAACATTGAGACGCTCCGGAAGAAGAAAACTGACGATGAGAAGGTCGTCATCGGTAACGAAGGGGTGGTAAGGTCGTGGATTGAGTCCTACAGTGATAACGACGATGGGGGATCGGAAGGGGAACAATAAATGTTGATGGGCTATAGAAGATATCGATATCATTCGTAGATCATCTTAGGTTCCATGCAAGTGAAGAAAGGGGATATGCCAACATGGCATCCAACATGTCCCTGAGGGGTACATGTGCCACTATTTGAGTTGTTGATGAATGAGAGTGGTCCCAAAATGGGATCGATGCCCTTATATTTTGATTGATAACCTAGACCATAAAATCCAGATGAGGCTAGATCTTAGTCATTTGTTGGAGAAAGGAGATGTCAAAGTAAGTGAGAAAAGGGTGGTATGGAGTTACAACTACGATAAGGTTCAGTGGAACGTTGGATCTATCGGGGGAGGATCTCATGAGATCTCATCCATTCGTCAAAGGATGGATCATCAGGATTTTGAGAATAATGGTTAGAAAGGATTGTTGACGATGAGGGAGTGATAGAGTTAACGACAGTTTTTTATCTTCCGAGCGTAATATCTCAGTCGTTCGTCAAAGGAAGATCGTCAGAGTGCTAGAGAGTGGGGAGAGATGGAGCTTCGATGATGAAGAGGAGACATGTCGACACTTAATGGAATAAACCATGGTGTCTGGTGATGACGTGTATGGCCACTTCATTCCATGTGTCAAGCCGAGGATGGGTCTACATGTCATGTGGGTGACACAGAGTTTTCGGTCATGATTAATGTCGAGTTCAGGGTGACATGTGTCATGCTAGGTGGTCGTTCATGGGAAGGGCCATGTGTGCAGAGTGCCAAATCAGATGCCACATTTCAATGGTGTCAGTTGGGAAAGAGGGAATGGGATAAACATCAGTCAGCTTTGCGGCTCTAATAAGATCGGAGTCATTGGTCTTAGACTCCTGAAAGCCATTAGATTTGTTGGAGATAAGTCGGAGGAAAAGTAAAAGAGCAGAGTATTCGAGCACCAGGAGTGATGGATCCTCGATGATGAAAATAGGACAAGTGGCATTGTCGTTGTGGAAAGGAGTTGGGAGAGTCCAAGTTCTAGGGAGAGGGACGCTCTTATGACAAGAAGGCCTAATGAGGTTGTCGTCCCAGAATGTGATTAGAAGGTTGGGAGGGATTGAAGCAGGTAGAGCCCAATGATGAGGAGGAAAGGTAATGGGTTATACATAAGCACCACGTAGGATGACACAAGTGAGAGGGAGCCACATGGATTCCACATGGCAGTGAAGTGGAAAGGTGAGTGAAGACTTAGGAAACTTTGGGAAGCCATAACTTTTTATCCAGAACTCAGATTTAAGCATGGTTACAGTTGTTGGAAATATATTGCATAGAATAATCTAGTTACGAGGTTAGTTAGAGAAAATAATAGAAAAAAAGAGAGGGAACTCTCAATAATGAAAGGGAATTATACAAGGGGAAGAATAGCAAAGGATTCCCCCATATGCATCTCAAGGTTGGAGAAATTGTGAAAAAGGATATCATGCTAACATGTTACTGCAACCATAGAAAGAGACAGAATCATTTATGCGATTAATATGACATCTACCAACACATGAGAAACATAATATTTCCTTTTCTTTAACAAAATTTATGAACAAGTACTAAAAGTGAAGAAAATGGGGAGGGATTTTTCAAAGGTAATCATCTATGATATGGATTAAATTACTATCATGATAGCTTCATGCACATAATATCTAGCACATATAAAGTATTAGTGACCTCATGATTCAAGTCTAATAGTTTCCCAATATATGAGAGTATAAATATGAATATGTTAGGAACCACATGCTAGCACAAGTATGTAGACTTTGAATAATTAACTCAAAAAAAATATTAATAACTAGCATCAAACTCATTCAATAAATACACTAGATCATCGAACCATAAAGTTACATAAGATTCATGAAGATATCCAAAATTATAATATCAAAAGAGGAAATAAACCACTATCAAAGACAATCATCAACCAATATAAAAACCCCAAAATCCCTCAAGGTATACAAATAAATAGCAGAGGCTCCAGCAACAGAGGATTAGGAAATAGGATCAAACTTTTAGTAGGGGACCCTTTCCCTTTCACTTGTAAAAGAAAAAGTAAAAAGGGGGTTTGTTGTGGCCACAACACCTCTGTAACCAAATAATCTCTTTAATAGCCTCTGTAGCAGCAACATACTCTGCTTCCGTTGTTGAAAGTGAAACAACCTTTTACAGTTTTGAAATCCAACTTACTATTGTTCCACCTATAGTAAAAACATACCCTGTGGTGCACCTCCTACTATCTTTATCACCTTTCATATCTGAATCAACATATCCCTATAGAATAGTGTATGAACCTCCAAAACATAATGCATGAGTAGAAGTACCTCTCAAATATCTGAGAATCCACTTTACTACCTCCCAATGTTCTTTACCTCGATTGTTCATATACCTACTCACAACTCCCACTGCATGTGAAATATCTAGTTTTGTGAAAACCATCTCATACATCAAGATTCCAACTGATGATGAGTAAGGGACCCCAAACAAGTATTCTATCTCCTCTTGTGTCTTGGGACACATTTCCTTAGTTAATTTGAAATGGTTGGCCAAAGGTGTACTAACTGGTTTTGCATTCTGCATTCTAAACCTCTCCAAAACCTTCTCTATGTACTCACCTTGAGACAATGTCAATTTGCGATGTTTCCTGTCTCTTGTTATTCTCATACCAAGGATTTTCTTTGCAGAACCCAAATCCTGTTAGAAAAATAGCATCGTGAAGAAATAAAATAAAACAAATGCGGAAATAAAACATAGAAGATACAAAATACAATAGAGACACATATATATGTGGTTCATCTAGTATGGGCTACGTCCACCAAATAAAATGTCAGGTTCTTCCTTTATTATGATCCACCAAATGAAGGGATACAACCTACAACACACATGTTGTAACTTCCTCTTTTCCTCTCATAGTCTCCTCACTCAGAATAAAATATTCACAATGATACATAGCCGCAACACATTTCCCTCATAAAATAGGGTTTCCTTATAGGGGAAAAAACCCTAACGTAACTTCTACTGTCAGATCTGCGGCCTTGTAATGAACGGTCCAGATTTACAATGAAATTACAATATACATTTACAAGGTAATTTTTCCTTTGGGGGCTTCGCCCCTAAACCCCGCAGAGGGGGTAACCCCCCTCTGCACTCCCCCATGCACTCCCCCACATGGAAGAGTGTACATTCTTCCAGGGTGTAAAGTATTCATGGGGTAGAAACATGGCTGAAAAAAAGGACCTTTGAATCAGGAAGATAATCAGGCTCCACAACCAACAATCTCCTACTTGGAGACTTATCTCAACAAATCCATCGATGTTGTATCTGTTGGACTATGAACCTTCTTGGACCTGGAAAATTTCTCATCTTCATCTTCATTCTTGAAGACCAACTGAAACTGAGCAGGAACTCAATTTCTCCCTGGTTACTCCCTTTGTTAACATGTCTGTAGGATTCTGGCTAGTGTGTATCTTTTCCAACTTCAAATGTCCATCTTTCAAGAAGGATCATATGAAATGGTACCTGAGTTGTATGTTCTTAGTATTCAAATGGAAGGCTAAGTTCTTTGCAAGATGAATGGCACTCTCGCTGTCACAGTACAACCTGTTATTCTCTTGTTTCTTTCCCAATTTCTCCATAAGCCTTTATAACCAAATCATCTCTTTACTAACCTCTGTAATAGAAACATACTCTACCTCTGTTGTTGAAAGTGAAACAACATTTTTCATTTTGAAAATCCAACTTATTGTTTTTCCACCTACAGTAAAAACATACCCTGTGTTGCTCCTCTTGCTATATTTATCACCTGCCATATCTGAATCAACATAACCTTGTAGAACAGTGTATGAACCTTCAAAATATAATGCATGAGTAGCCGTACCTCTCAAATAATTGAGAATCCACTTTATCGCCTCACAATATTCTTTACCTAGATTGTTCATACACTTTCTCACAACTCCCATTGCATGTGCAATATCTGGTCTTGTGCAAACCATCATGTACATCAAACTGCCAACTGTTGATGAATAAGGGACCCTAGACATGTATTTTATCTCCTCCTGTGTCTTGGGACACATTTCCTTAGTTAATTTGAAATGGTTGGCCAAAGGTGTACTAACTAGTTTTTCATTCTACATTCCAAACCTCTCCAACACCTTCTCTATGTACTCACTCTAAGACAATGTCAATTTGCGATTTTCCCTGTCTCTTTTTATTCTCATACCAAGGATTTTATTTGTAGCACCCAAATAATTCATCACAAATGAATTATCTAATTTATTCTTGATCGCATTTATATCTTGTATATTAGACCCTGCAACAAGCATGTCATCTACATAAAATAACAATATAATATAGCTTCCATTTTCTAGCTTTCTAGGATAAACACAATGATTAGAATGACATCTACTATAACCTTGTTATGTCATAAACCTATCAAAATTCAAATGACATAGCCTTGGATCTTGTTTTAGGACATACAAGCTCTTCTTCAACCTTCATACTAAACTATCCTTTCATTTGACCTCATATCCCTGTGGTTGTTGCATATACATCTCTTCCTCCAAATCCCCATGGAGAAAAGTTGGTCTTACATATAACTGTTCAAGATGAAAATATTCTACTGCCACAAGACTTAAAATAGTCTTCATTGAAGTCATTTTAACAACAAGAGTAAATATTTCATCAAAATGTATACCTTTCTTTTGTGCAAACCCCTTTACAACAATTCTAGCCGTGTACCACTTTTTTTCTCCATCTTCTTCCTTCAACTTGTAAACCCATTTATACTGTAATCCTGTTTTTCCTGCAAGCAACTGAACCAAGTCCCAAGTATGGTTATTTACCAAGGAATTCATTTCCTCTTTCATGCCTTGCTCCCACTTCTTTTTGGTGTCTACCTGCATTTCCTCTTCATAACATTCTGGTTCACCAGAATCAATAAAAAATAAATAATACAATGAAGGAGAGTATTGTTCAGGGGGTCTACTTAACCTAGTAGATATTCTAACAACACTTGTAGGAGTTTGAGGTACATGTTGATCCTGTTGTTGTACATTTTTATTTTCTGGTACCTTTGGAAAAAAACAATCAGTGATATCATCAAGCACTGTGTATTTTGGTTTTTCTTTTTCATGTTTCTTTCCCTGCAACTAATCTTTGTACATGACCTTCTCATTGAATATGACATATCTACTCCTAATTATTTTGTTATTTTCATAATTACATAAGAGATAACCAAAATTATTAACACTGTATCCAATAAAGGTACACTTCTTGGATTTTCCCTCAAGCTTTGTTCTATTTTCTTTATCAATATGGACAGATGATTCACAAACTAAAGTCTTCAAAAAACAATAGTTTACCTTTTTACTTGTCCAAACATCTTGAAGGTCCTCTGTTTATTAAGTAAACAATAGTATCTACAACATTTGCTCAGAACTGTAAGGGAAAACCATCATGCAATCTCATACTCCTTGCACACTCTATGATTTTCATGTTCATCCTTACTGACACACCATTTTCTTCTAGTGTTCTTGGAACTATGTTCTCTCAGCGAATCCCATGGTATGAACAGTAATCATTAAAATCCTTGCTGCAATATTCATCTCCATTATCTGATCTGGGACACTTCAGCCTTTTTCCTATCTCATTCAAAACCAAAGATTTCCATTTCTTGAAGCATAAAAAACATTAGATTTTTGTCGAATGCAATAAACCCAAGTTTTCTAATTACATCATCAATAAAAGTAACATAATAACGAGAGACACTAAGATATGATACCTGAGTTGGTCCCCATACATCTGTATGCACAAGCTATAACCTTTCACTCTTCTTTTCTTTTCTGACTCTGAGAAATATGATTCTCTTTTGTTTTCCATAAACACAATGCTCAAAGAAATCCAAATCAATTTGTTTAAGATATGGCAACCAATTTCTTTTGTGAAGTATCTTCATCCCCTTCTCACTCATGTGTCCAATCCTATGATGCCAAATTGTTGTTTCCACTCCTGTAGAAGCTAAAGAGATAGAAGAGTCAGTATTACCAATACATAAATACAATGTACCTACCTTATCTCATTTTTCTATCACCAATGATCCTTTGGTGACCTTCCACACCTTATCTCCTTTTTATATCACCAATGATCTTTTGGTGACCTTCCACACCTTATCTGTAAATATGGATATACAACCTTCACTTGCCAACTTCCCTGTTGAAATTAGATTTTTCCTTAGATATGTAACATGTCTTACCTCTTTCAACAACCATTGGTTTCCATTGCTTTGCATTATTTTTACCATTCCCATTCCAACAATTTTGCATGGTGCAACATCACCCAAATGAACCTGTCCAAAATTACGTTGAACATAATATAGAAAATGTTTCCTATGGTGTGTGGCATGAAATGAAGCCCCTGAATCTACTACCCAAGACTCATAAGTATTATCTACAGAAAGAATAAAATAATCTTGTAACACATCACTTGTTATATTTTCTTCCTGATTTTTCTCCTGTTGTCCATCTCTCTATTCCTTTGGAGCTCTACAATCTTTCTTCAAATGTCCTTTCTTCCCACAATTCCATCACTCTATATTTAAAAATCTATATTTGGATTTGCCCTTCCTAGAATTCCCATGGTTCCCTGATCCCTTTTCTCTATCCTTTTGTCTTCCCATGTTCTCCATGTTCAACACATTACCTGATGTCTCACCTGTTCTTTTTCATTGCATTTCCTCGCTAAGGATAACACCAACATCACCATCAAATTTTAAAGTATTTGAACTAGAGACAGAGTTACTTACAACCATGAACAAGTCGTTCCAGCTTTCTGGCAATGAGAACAAGATCGAAAGAGACTTGACCTCATCGTCAAAGTCCACTTTTACAGAACTAAGTTGATTAGTAACAGTATTAAATTCATTTAAATGATTTACAACAGACCCACCTCCCACCTTCTGACATATTCATATTAAATAATATATTCATTAGAAATACCTTATTGGACATCGAGGGTTGTTCATACAGTTTATCCAATGCATCCATCGACTCCTTCATTATCTTTTCTTTTGAAATATTGAAAGCCATCGACGTTTCCGGGCTCAGCCATATCGTTCCTAGTACCTTTCTATTAAGAACCTCCCATTCTTTGTCCTTCATGGCTATCAGCTTCTTTGCTATTCCACCCAATGGTAGGAATAGATCCTTTTGATATAAATAATATTCCATCTACATCTTCCATAATTGGTATTTTTTTCTGTTAAATTTATCGACCCTAAAATTTCCATCTTCTACCATTGCTCCCAGTCGAACTAGGAACCCTATTTTCCTGCAAATTACCTTTCTCTCTAATACCAGTTGTTAAAAAAATAGGATCGCAGAGCAATAAAATTAAAAAAAAAATGCATAAATAAAACACAAAAGATACATAAGACAATAGAGACATAGATATACATGGTTCACCCAGTATGGGCTACGTCCACTAGGGAAATTTCCAGGTCCTTCCTTTATTATTATCTAGAAAATGAAGGGATACAACCTACAACACACTCGTTGTAACTTCATCTTTTCCTCTCACAATATCCTCACTTAGAATACAATATTCACAATGATACATAGCCTCAATACATTTCCCTCATAAAAGAGGGTTTCCTTCTAGGGAAAAAACCCTAACATAACTTCTACTGTCATATCCGCGACCTTATAATGAACAGTCCATATTTACAATGAAATTACAATATACATTTACAAGGAAATTTTTATTTTTGGGGCTTCGCCCCTGAACCCCTGCCGAGGGCCCGCTTGCCCCTGGACCCCGCAGAGTCTTCACTCCCTCGGATGGAGGAGTGTAGATTCTTCTGGGGTGTAAAGTATCCATGGGGTATAAACACGGATGAAAACAAAGACCTCTGAATCAAGAAGATAATCAGGCTCCACAACCAACAAATCCTTCATCGCAAATGAATTAGCTAATTTCTTCTTGAGAAAATTTATATCCTTCATATTAGACCCTGCAACAAGCATGTCATCTAAATACAATAGCAAGATAATATATCTTTCATTTTCTAGTCTTTTAAAATAAGCATAGTGATTAGAATTACATCTATTATAACCTTGTTCTGTCATAAACATGTCAAACTTCAAATACCACTGCCTTGGAGCTTGTTTTAGGATATACAAGCTCTTCTTCAACCTGCATACCAAATTCTCCTTTCCTTTGA
This sequence comes from Picea engelmannii, assembly GCA_009831015.1. Classification (NCBI taxonomy): domain Eukaryota; kingdom Viridiplantae; phylum Streptophyta; class Pinopsida; order Pinales; family Pinaceae; genus Picea; species Picea engelmannii. The sequence goes on from ML789260.1 coordinate 365,967, forward strand.
CCTCATGCCCTGTGGTTTCTGCATATAAATATCTTCCTCCAAATCTCCATGGAGAAAAGTTGTCTTTACATCTAACTATTCAAGATGTAAATATTCTACTTCCACAAGACTTAAAATAGTCATAATTGAAGTCATATAACAATAGGATAAAATATTTCATCAAAATATATACCTTTCTTTTGTGCAAACTACTTTACAACAAGTTTATCTTTGTACCACTTTTTTCCTCCACATTCTTCCTTCAACATGTAAACCCATTTATTCTGTAATGTTGTTTTTCCTTTAGGAAACTAAACCAAGTCCCAAGTCTGGTTATTTACCAAGGAGTCATTTTTCTCTTTCATTCCTTTCTCCCACTTCTTTTTAGTTTCTACCTATATTGCCTCTTCATAACTTGTTGGTTCACCAAAATCAATCAAGAATAAATAATACAATGAAGGTGAGTATCATTCAAGGGTTCTACTTAACCTGGTATATATTCTAACAACACTTGTAGGAGTTTAAGGTACTCGTTGCTCCTGTTTTTGTACATTTTTATTTTTTTCTACCTTTGGAATTTCTTTTTCAGTGATCTCATCAAGCACTATGTATTATGGTTTTTATTTTTCTTGTTTCCTTCCCTGCAACTAATCTTTGTACATGACCTTGTCATTGAATATTATATATGTACTCCCAATGATTTTTTTATTTTCATAATCCCATAAGTGATAACCAAAATCATTAACACTATATCCAATAAAGGTACACTTCTTGGATTTTTCCTCAAGCTTTGTTCTATTTTCTTTATCAATATGGACACATGCTTCACAACCCTAAGTATTCAAAAAAGAACAATTTACCTTCTTACCTGTCCATGCCTCCTCTAGAATTCCACCATCAAAAGAGCTTGAAGGTCCTATGTTTATTAAGTAAACAACAGTATCTACAACTAATCAGGGGATCAAATTTTGCTCAATTTTCAAAGTGCTCGGAATGTGACAAAAACAGTTCCATTGTGTCCATCTCGTCTTCTTGATTCTAGCGGTATATTTAATTTCTCAAATGGAGTCCATATGGAGAAGATATCGCGATCTGTTCGCCAAGGCAAACAGGCAAAAAATTTTAGATGTTGACTGTACCTGTCTGTACAGTCCGTACAGTCTGTACGGTGATGTGGCAGGGCTGTACCGTCCATACGATGATGTGTCAGGGGAATGATGTGGCATGCTCTCATTGGTCGATGTTTGTCAAATCGGTGGATGACACGTGTCATTGGTGGCCAATGATGTGAGGACACGTGGCCCAATCCATTGGTGCCACATGTCATTCGTTGACTGGTTGATATGGTTATGTAAAATTAATGGAGGCCACGAGGTTCGATCCCCAGACCTCCCACAGCACAAACATTTACAAACATCTGCCCGACCATTACACCATTACTTGTTCCTTGATATGTAAATGTATTTGGAATTATTTAAAGTTACATTCTGTATTGAATGGCGAGGGGGATGGGTTGGGGCTTAGCCCTAACCCGCGGTCACGTGGATCATATATGTGACCATATACTAATGTGAAACCAAAGCCCGCGGTAATTTATATTACATACAATATATATATACCAATGTGTATGCACGGGGTTTGAAACCAAGACCCTTAGTTCCATATATAACCATGTGTTAAATGTTGGCGCGCGGGTTTAAAACCACATGTGACCCAAAACGGAAGTTGCACAGTTATAACGGGTCTAACCACCATTTGCCAACGCATGAGGTCACATGGCTATACGCCCGGGTGTCGAGGCGGTTAGGGGCTGGCGCGCCCTTAACCATCCTACGGTTTACACCATTGGCGCGGTTGCACCCGGTGCTGGGTTTTTGCGCTTAAAAGAGCGTGTGAGCCAGGTTCACTCAAAGAGGGTGCGAATTGTAGAACCAGAGACAACAAGCTTGGAGAAGGAGACTTCTAGGAGGCCTATCTTTCTCATTTTTCGACCGATTGAGGTGCCAAAAGAGCCCAGACAGGGGTTTTGGGATGCTGGGAAGCCATTGGAGCAGTCGGTTTGTCAGTTTGAGCATTGTAAGACATGTTTTTGAGCACTTTTTGAGAAATTAATAATAATGATCCATTGGAAGCTGGACCAGGAGATGTAGCCCATAAGAGGGATGAACTCCTTTATCAATTGTTGTGTTTTATGTTTGTTGTTCAATATTTATGCTGCTGTCTATGTGTATTTTGCATAAGTAATCCTTAATTTATGTGTTGCAAACTGATCATGTTGCTTTAAACACATAAAATTTCACTTGCAATAATTATTCAAGTTTTTCAAGTCTTCTTCAATTTTAGATCAAGTTGGTATCAGAGCACTGGTTTTGAAGACTTGATTGTTTGCAAGTTTTGTTTCTGATGCTCACAAGGT
>ML789260.1:372004-382446 GCA_009831015.1 Picea engelmannii
ACAGATGGTCAGACAGAGGTGGTGAATCGTACAGTGGTACATCTTCTTCATGCTTATTGCAGTAAGCATCCTAAGCTTTGGGATGAACATTTACACTACGTTCAGCATGCGTACAATCGAGCTAAGCACTCTTCGACTCAAACATCGCCATTTGAGGCATGTTTTGGCTATTTGCCCAAGTCACCTTTAGATTTCATCTTTGGGGAAGATATTGTTGTTGATGGGCAATATGATATTGATCGAGCAGAGAAGTTCATTGAACAAATTCAGTCGATACATCAGGTGGTGCAAGAGCAGTTGGAAAAGAGTCAGGCCAAGTACAAAGCGAGACATGAAAAGAATCGAGTTGATCACAGTTTCAAAGTTGGTGATGAAGTGTGGCTTTACATCAGCAAGGAGAGGCTTAAAGGAGAAGGTAAAAAGTTGAAACCAATTCGATATGGTCCCTTCAAGATTGTTGACAAGATTGGTAACAATGCTTTTCGTTTAGATTTGCCTCCTTATATGAAGATGTATGCAGTTGTTAATATTGAGAATTTGAAGTTGTATGAGCCTCCATTGATTGATTATCAAGGAGAGCATGTTTAGATTCCTTCCATAGATGATTTTTCTCCAGAGTATCTAACAGAACTGTAGGAAGACACCATACTTGATAGGAGGATGCGAACTTCGAAGCGAGGAAATGTGGAGTATTTGCGAGTTGGTCTTAAAGGGATGAATCCGAGCAAGGCCAAGTGGATTGAGGTTGGAAGGGTGAGGGAACTTTACCCTCATCTTCACATAGACTGAGATAGTCTTTTGGTGGTCCAAAAGCTTCCCAATGGGGAGGTATGATCAGGGGATCAAATTTTGCTCAATTTTCAAAGTGCTTGGAATGCGACAAAAATAGTGCCATTGCGTCCATCTCGTCTTCCTGATTCCAGCGGTATATTTACTTTCTCAAACGGAGTCCGTATGGAGAATATATCGCGATCTGTTCGCCAAGGCAAACAGGCAAAAAAATTTAGATGCTGACTGTACCTGTCCGTACAGTCTGTACAGTCTGTATGGCGATGTGGCAGGGCGGTACAGTCCATACAGTCCATACGGTGACGTGGCAGGGTCGTATCGTCCATACGATGATGTGTCAAGGGAATGATGTGGCACGCTCTCATTGGTCAATGATTGTCGAATCGGTGGATGACACATGTCATTGGTGGCCAATGATGTGAGGACACTTGGCCCAACCCATTGGTGCCACGTGTCACTCGTTGACTAGTTGATATGGTTATGTAAAATTAATGGAGGCCGCGGGGTTCAAACCCCGGACCTCCCACAACACAAACATTTACAAACATCCGCTCGACCGTTACGCCATTACTTGTTCCTTGATATGTAAATGTATTTGGAATTATTTAAAGTTACATTTTGTATTGAATGGCCGGGGGGATGGGTCGGGGCTTAGCCCCGACCCGCGGTCACGTGGATCATATATGTGACCATATACTAATGTGAAACCAAAGCCCGCGGTAATTTATATTACATACCATATATATATACCAATGTGTATGCGCGGGGTTTGAAACCAAGACCCGTGGTTCCATATATAACCGTGTGTTAAATGTTGGCGTGCGGGTTTAAAACCACATGTGACCCAAAACAGAAGTTGCACGGTTATAACGGGTCTAACCACCATTTGCCAACGTGCGAGGTCACATGGCCATACGCCTAGGTGCCGAGGTGGTTAGGGGTTGGCGCGCCCTTAACCATCCTACGGTTTGCACCGTTGGCGCGGTTGCGCCTGGTGCTGGGTTTTTGCGCTTAAAAGAGCATGTGAGCCAGGTTCACTCAAGGAGGGTGCGAATTGTAGAACCAGAGACAACAAGCTTGGAGAAGGAGACTTCTAGGAGGCCTATCTTTCTCATTTTTCGACCGATTGAGGTGCCGAAAGAGCCCAGACAGGGGTTTTGGGATGCTGGTAAGCCATTGGAGCAGTCGGTTTGTCAGTTTCAGCATTGTAAGACATTTTTTTGAGCACTTTTTGAGCAATTAATAATAATGATCCATTGGAAGTTGGACCAGGAGATGTAGCCCATAAGAGGGGTGAACTCCTTTATCAATTGTTGTGTTTTATGTCTGTTGTTCAATATTTATGCTGTTGTCTATGTCTATTTTGCATAAGTAATCCTTAATTTATGTGTTACAAACTGATCCTGTTGCTTTAAACACATAACATTTCACTTGCAATAATTATTCAAGTTTTTCAAGTCTTCTTCAATTTTAGATCAACAACATCTACCTAAAACTGTAAGGGCAACCCAGCATGCAATCTCATACTCGCACACTCCATGATTGTCTTGTTCATCCTTTCTGACACGCCATTTTTTTGTGGTGTTCCTATAAATGTTTTCTCTCTACAAATCCCATGGTATGAACAATAATCATCAAACTCATTGCTTCAATATTCACCTCCATTTTTTGATTTGAGACACTTCAACCTTTTTCCTATCTCAGTCTCAACCAAATCTTTCCATTTCTTAAAAGTATAAAAAACATCAGATTTTTGTCGAATGCAATAAGCCCAATTTTTTCTAGTTCCATCATCAATAAAAGTAACATAATAATGAGAGCCACCAAAATATGATACCTGAGTTGGTCCCCATACATCCCTATGCACAATATCTAACCTTTCACTCTTCTTTTCTTTTCCAAATCTAATAAATATGAATCTATTTTGTTTTCCATAAACAAAGTGCTCACAGAAATCCAAATCAGTTTGTTTAAGATCTGGAAACAAATTTTTTTTGTGAAGTATTTTCATCCCCTTCTCACTCATTTTTCCAAGCCTATGATTCCATAGTGTTGTATCCACTCTTGTAGAAGCTAAAGAGATAGAAGATACAATATTACCCTTACATAAATACAATGTACCTACCTTCTCTCATTTTGTTATCAAGCTATCACTAGTGATCCTTTGGTGACCTTCCATGCCTTATCTATAAATATAGATATACAACCTTCACTTTTCAACCACCCTATTGAAATTATATTTTTCCTTAGATCAGGAACATGTCTTACCTCTTTCAACAACCATTGGTTTCCATTATTTTTCTTTATTTGTACCTTACCCATTCCAACAATTTTGATTGGTGCATCATCACCCAAATGAACTTGTCCAAAATCATCTTGAAAATAATCTAGAAAATGTTTCCTATGGGGTGTGGAATGAAATGAATCCCCTAAATATACTACCCGAGACTTAGAAAAATTATCTATAGAAATAATCAAAGAATCTTGTAACACATCACCTGTTACATTTGCTTCCTAATTTTTCTCATGTTGTCCATCTCTTTGTTTCTTTGGAGCTCTGCAGTCTTTCTTTAGATGTTCTTTCTTCCCACAATTCATTTACTCTATCTTTCTCAGTCTAGATTTGGATCTTCCCTTCCTAGAATTCTTATGGTTCCTTGAGCCCTTTCCTCTATCCTTTTGTCTTCCTTGTTCTCCATGGTCAATGCATTACCTGATGTCTCACCTATACTTTTTTGTTGCATTTCCTCGCTAAGGATAACACCAACAACATCATCAAATTTAGAGTTACTTACAACCATGACCAAGCCATTCTAGCTTTTTGGAAATGAGCACAGAATTAGAACATCCCTAACCTCATCATCAAATTCCACTTTTACAGAACTTAGTTGATTAGTAACCTTATTAAATTCATTTAAATTATCTCCAACAGACCCACCTTCTGACATATTCATATTAAGTAATCTCTTCATTAGAAATACCTTATTGGATGTCGATGGTTTTTCATATAGTTTATCCAATGCGTCCATCAACTCCTTCGTTGTCTTTTATTTTGAAATATTGAAATCCACTGACGTTGTCAAGCTCAGCTGTATCATTTTTAGTGCCTTTCTATTAAGAACCTCCCATTCTTTATCATTAATGGTCGTTGGCTTCTTTTTTATTCCTCCCAATGGTAGGAATATATCCTTCTGATATAAATAATATTCCATATGCATCTTCCATAACTGGTAGTTTTTGAAGTTAAATTTCTCGACCCCAAAATTTTCATCTTCTGCCATTGCTCCCACTCAAATCAGGAACCCTATTTTCTTGCGAGTTACCTTTCACTTTGATACCAGTTGTTAGAAATATAGGATCGTGGAGCAATAAAATAAAACAAATGCGAAAATAAAACACAAAAGATATGAAATACAATAGAGACACAAATATATGTGGTTCACCCAGTGTAGGCTACATCCATCAGAGAAATTTCCAAGTCCTTCCTTTATTATTATCCGGAAAAAAAGGAATACAACCTACAACACACCCGATGTAACTTCCTCTTCTATCCCTCATAGTCTCCTCTCTCAGAATGCAATATTCACACACATACACAACCTAAATACAATTCCTTCATGAAAAGAGTGTTTCCTTCTAGGGAAAAAAACCCTAACATAAATTCTACCGTTCGATATGCGACCTTATAATGAATGGTTCATATTGACTACGAAATGAAAATATTTTACAAGGAAAATTTTCCCAAAATTTTTCTTCAGGGGATTTTCCCCCAAATCCCCCTCCAAGGAGGGGCTCTATTTATTTTTGTCTCCCCCCCCCTAGACCTCCTGATGAAAATAGTGTGGGGGAAATCCGCCCCACACCCCCTATCAGGAAATGGGATCCAAGCACGCCTAAAAAAAACCTCTGAATGAATAATATAATCAGGCTCCACAACCAACACTTTCTTATAGAATAATCCAATCCAAGATATTACGAGTACATCACCATCACGAAATCATAATACCATACAGAGAAAGTCCTTCCCAAGGATATCTCCTCAATAATATAGCCAAGAACAACCAAGCAAGAGCTTCTCCAAGTGTGGTGAGCTCTCCAAAATAACCAAAATCAAGATAAAGTGAAATAGAACAATTGCAGTTGCAACTGCCTTGTGTGCACTGCAGAAAGGAGAATTATTTTTGTTTACAAATGAAATGACCCATTCCTATATTTATACTAATTTGGGTGCCTGTCTGGGGCCGAATTCTTATTATGGGTCTTCAAATTTACTTTATTATTTTTGTCTTTTACTGGTGGGGTTGAATTCTCTTCCTAGGTATTCACTTTCTTCCTTGGGCTTCTGTAATGGTGTAGATGGGTATTCTTGTACTTTCTTGTGGATAATGACTACCTGAGGTTGCAAATATTCATCACTCCCTCTCAATGACAGAGGCATTATCCATAGTTGGATTTCTTCTGTCATAGAAAGGTTGTCTTCATGAGCCATGTTGATGATCAATCTCCATACACTTGTGTCTAGAACCTCGGGTCTCAATGAATACCACACCTAGACCATTCAATTTCACAATTACACCCTTGTAAGTGAATGTCACCATAAGTAAACCCCTGTGAGTTTTTTTTTATTCTTCATTGGTTAAACCACCAATCCCAAAAGAGATGTTATCTGACACATAGAAGAACCTCAATTCAAGGACTATACTAGGGTCATCCATTCATAATCTTGAAATCAATTCCTTTATGATCATCATCACTCTCTTCTCAGCTAGGGAAGACATTCTTCATCATACATCATACTTGGCCACTCTTTGCAGTAAATCTCCATGAATGATCTCATCATTCTCCCAAGGTCACACATACATATTTGGGTCACACAGACCTATCCTAGGTCACACAGACTTATCTGAGGTCACACAAACATGTCTTGGTCACACAAACCTATCTAGGTCATAAAGACCCATCCTAGGAGAATGGCTTTGGGGTCACACAGACCCATCTGATGCTACTATAATGTCAGAAATATGCTTGTCTCTGTGTTGGAATATGACTGCTCCATCTGCACCATGTCTTGGATGAAGTTCTATGAGAAGCCTTCGAAACTACATCGTTTCACGACTCACGTCATTGGCTGTGATATACTATACCTATGTTGTATTGAGTGCTACAAAATTTTTCTTCCTTCTAAGACAAGAACCATAGCTAATTTAATGCAACACCCACTAATGTTCTTTTTGTCTATCACACTTCCTGATTGTTCAAAATATGTATATCTTTGCATCTTCACCCCTTCATCTGAGACATATCATGTCAAACTATACCACACAGGTATATGCTTTGTTGCAACCCAATGGTAGTGTCTCGAATCTACCATAAACTAGATCAAGGTGCAAATAAAGTATTTGGCCTAGTGTTAACTAGGTACATCAAGGATCCAATCAACTTCCTATACATCGTGGGATTCACCAAATCTAAATATGAAGTAGAATCACTCAACTTATTCATATTTGGCTCTATAGGTGTAACCATGGACATGCATTCCATCATATTGAATCTCATCAATATCCCATAACTGAGGAAGATCTTGTTTGATCTCTGACACACCTATAAACCCAATATTTCATCTAGTCAATATCCTCTACCTCAAACTATGAGGCCAACTCCATCTGTCACTGAAGCATGATCTATTTTCTAGTCTACCTCACTGGTTGCTCCCTCTATGACTGAGAAAAATTACACACATAGTCCTCCTAACTGGGTGGCTCCTATGTCAATGTAGCAAGGTTTACTGAAGTAAGTGTATCCTCCGAGGAGATCTCACATATCCTAGAATCCTCCTCAACTCATGACACATGTCTATCATTCTTGGAGGATGTCTCTCTCCCACCTAAATCTGAGGGGGAACTACTTCTAAATGAATATCTCTTCCTATCATTCAAATGACTCTATCTAATATCATGATCACGTTGATTCTACATCATTCTCGGTTAAAACCAATCTCATCAAGTATCCATTGATCCTTGAGTACCATGATACCTATGAAACATGACTCCCTCTGAGCCTGTACAATCTCTAGAGCCATATTCTCCCTCTGCATCTATTGATATCCTCTAAAGTATTATCTCCAATGAACTGTCCTAGGAGGTTACTACTCCCTACTAGATCTTGATGGTTGACTCCCTCTAAAACCTTGTTCCCTCTGAGATGGTACTTGGTGGGGGCATCTTCCTCACCACTAGTGGAGCCACATGCTCCTCCTCATAACTGGAAGGTTTGGAATCAATGATGTGATTCCATGTAACTTGAGAATCTTTGAGGTATTTTTATCTCATTGAAAGTATCACGGGGAGTTGCATGCCATACTACATCCTGCAAGGTATCACAAAACCATGCCAGCCTCTTCCTGATCACTGCAACATCTCTAGGGACAAGATCTATAAATATTAACCATGCACAGTAGACACAAGAACACAAGTGCTTATCCTGGGAAACCCAACCTTGGGAGAAAACCCAACAACCTTTCTTATAGAATGATTCAATCCAAAATATTACCAGTACATCACCATCGCCGGATCAGAATACCATACAAATAAATTCCTTCCCAACAATAGCACCTCAATAAGATAGCCAGGAACAACCAAGCAAGCGCTTCTCCAAGTGTCATGCACTCTCGAAGATAACAAGAACCAAGCTATAGCGAAATAGCACAATTGCGGTTGCAACTGCTTTGTGTGCGCCGTGGAAAGGAGAATTTTTTTCCTTTCCAAATGAAATAACCCAATCATGTATTTATAATAATCTGGGCATCTGTCTGGGGCCGACTTCTTATTCTGGTTCTTCAAATTTACTTGATTATGTTTTTCTTTTACTGGTGGGGCCGACTTCTCTTCCTAGGTCTTCAATTTCTTCCTGGGGATTCTATAATGGTGCAAATGGGTCTTCATGTACTTTCTTGTGGAGAATGACTGTGTGAAGTTGCAAATCTTCAACAAATAGGAAAACCCAAAAAAAACGCTCAAGAAACCTCAAATTCACTTCATACTCAAAACAAAAAATAAGAGGCTCACATAGGGATAATATATATACTATCATAATCCTAATAGGCTTCTAAGTCTAGGAAAATTGCATATCTAACCAAGGAAATTATAAAAAAATTGTATAAAACCTAAAAAAAAAAAAATATAGGGGTGGTTGTGGCCTAGCAGGTATGCAACTAGCAATTGTATGCAAGCGGTCATGGCCCAAAAATTATGTAGCATGTGACCAGTCACTCTGGTTTGAACCAACCAGTCACAATTGTCTGCATTGTTTTGGAAAAAAGGCCCAGATTTTGGCCCAAGTTTGATATATCTATAAGATTTTTTCTCTAAGGGAGTGATAAGGAAGATTATAAACTACATGAAAGTTTCATAAGGTTGAAAAGAAAGGAGAAAATTGAACTGGAGAATTGATCTAGGTGGATATTAGTGGCCATCCACATATTTCAACTAGCTCCTCTTAACAGTTTTTAGTTCAGGATGTTCTTATGTACTTCTTTTTAGTTGTGGGTTCTACACTTCCAAGGATGTATGAATACCTACACATCTTCCAGGTGGATACTGGTGGCCTCCCATCTAATACAACTGGCTTATTTTGTAAGTTTTCATGTCAGTACATCTTGTTGTACTTCCAGATCCGTTTTGGGGCCCTTAACAGTGTTTTTTGGCTCACCACAATTGCATTGTGGATGGAGTCAGAGTTTATCGGTGTAATGTGTAGTTCTATAAAAGACCTTTCCAACGGGCTATCATGTTCCTAAAACAGAGGTCGTATGCAAAATTTATGACCCCAAGTAGTTGAGGTAACAAATTACCCATAGGGGCCCACATAATTTTTGGTGTTTCATCTCCTAGGGTTAGGTTTTTGGATGTCTAGGGTTTTGGAATTCATGAGTAATATCAAAAAGGCCTCTAGAGCCTCATTTTAATCATTCTTCTCAGATGGATGCATGTAGAAGCCACATCTCTTCTCATAGATAGCTAGCACCATTCGAGCAAGTGTTTCAATTCTGCAGTTTTACAGTTTCATCCTATTTCATTTATTCAATAAAAGATATTGTTCACTAGATATTTGTGTTGTTCTTCATATCTTTGTGTTTATTGTATTCAATATGTTAATTAGTTCGTTCCACTCCTAAATCTTGATCAGTGGTATCAAAGCGGTTTTCTCTTCATTTAGTTTTCTCTGTGCATGTCCCCGAAAATATCTAGGTACAAGAAGTTGGGACTCGAACCAATCGATTCGTTGCAAGATCGACCGCGCCAAGCCCGACAATGACCCATGGGAGAAGAAAATAAAGATGAGGGAGCAAGAGATCCTTTTAAAATGTTGCTTGAGGAATCCCTTGCATGACAAAGGAACTAAATGATGGACAACTTTGTGTAGATCCTTCGGTGGCTTCCCACAAGAGAAGCATCTTCATCAAGCGGCCATGCAACCCCCTTCAAGGTATAGGTAAATTTTGATATTCCATTATTTGAAGGACTGATATATTCATATGTTGTAGATAAATGGTTGAATATGATCGAAGGGTATTTTTCGGTCCACAATTTTTTCGTTAGGGAAAATATTAATTTTTCACTCCTTAAGGTCGTCCCCCATGTTAAGAACTGGTGGGGCACTTACTGTGAGCAAAGGGCCATGGAGGAATCTGCAATATTTTTGGTTGCCCCTACATGGGATTCTTTCTGGGATGTCATTAAAGAACAATACTACCCTTTTGGAAGCTATGAGGACCAGTACACCAGATGGACCACCCTACGTCAAGAAAGGGACCATACATTACCATATTTCACCAATATTTTCCATTCTCTGCGCACCAAATTGGGTATCAAAGACTCTGAGTGACATATGGTGCTCAAATACCATGGTTTTTTTCATAGATACATTCAAATATAAGTGGATTTTTTGGACATTGCCTCATTGGGTACAACTTATAGATATGTTGTCAATATCGAGAATAAATTTAAGCAGAAGAGGGGAGAGTTTGGATCTGCAAACTCCTCACAGATGAAGCAGGGTAAAGGTGGCCCCAACCCACACAGCAAGGGATAGAGAAAAGATGGCCACTCTCAGGACAACCAGTCCAAGCCGCAAAACAAGAAGATAAATGAGAAGATGATGAAGGACATGGGGAAATGGTGTGAGTACCATAAAATCCCTTAGAACAACACTGAAGAATGTTGCTCCAAGAAGTCACTCGTGGCCAAGCTAAAGGCTCCCAAGTCAGAGGTTGATTATGATTCTGAATAAAATCCTACAGGAGGGAAGAGGATTATCGATGTTGAACCCAGTGCCATTGTCTCTACCACCAAATTCCAACCAAGCGAACCAGAAGAACCAGAGGAAGGGGAATGCCTATTTCACTCACAAATGTGGGTAAAGGGGGCTTTGCTTCATTTCATTGTCGATAGCAGAAGTCATAATAACCCGATATCATCAGAGGTCGTCAATAGGTTGGACCTTCCAATGACATCGCACCCATATCCCTACACCATTGGTTGGCTTCACCGAGGAAGATATCTTTGTGTCAGCCAACAACGTTGTCTTCCCTACGACATCAAGCCTTTCAAAGATGAGGTATTGTGTGATATTTCTCCCCTTGAAGTTTGTAATGT
>ML789260.1:382454-433792 GCA_009831015.1 Picea engelmannii
TATTTGTGGAAGCCTCATGTTGTGTATGAGTCTAGACCTCGCAGTGTTATTATTACTTTGGGTAGACAATTGTACAGGATACTAGAGGTATCGCCACCTACCACTATTTCTTTAATCTCTACTAAGCAATGTAGTAAGGTCATTTCACAGACCAAGAAGTTTGTCTTCTTTGTGATCTGTGCTCACAACAGGTAGAAGGTTGTCGCCACATATGTGGCCTCTACACAGAGCCTCTCTTTGCAACAGAAGCAAGTGGATGAGATCGCGGAAGAGTATATAGACATATTCTCCTCACCCACTAGGGTACCGACGCACTGCCAAGTCAAGCGTCCAATTGACCTGACCCCCGGTGCACCTCTGCCTAATGGACTAGTTTTTAGTTGCTCGCTGATGGAAAATGATGAAATCAAGAGTCATATCCAAGAGCTTCTTCAAAATGGGCACATCATACCCAATGCCTCCTCTTGCGGAAGCCCAATTGTACTGGTGCAGAAGAAGGATGGGACCTGGTGACTCTGCATTATTTATAGAGCATTAAAAAAAATCACAGTCAGGAACTAGTACCCAATTCCCATGATTGATGAACTTCTTTACTAACTCAAGGGGGAAACATTCTTCAACAATATTGACCTAAATTCTATCTACCACCAGGTTCCCACCGAACCAACTGATGTATGGAAGACAACATTCAAATATAAAGAAGGTCTCTTTGAATGGATAGTCATGCCCTTTGGCTTGACAAATGCACCAACTACTTTCATGAGGTTGATGGATGATGTATTGAGACCCTTCACCAAATTTTTTGTGGTGGTATACTTGTATGACATCCTCATCTTCAGCAGAACTTGGGAGGATCACATGCAGCATATTCAATAGGTTTTGCGCACTCTGTGGCAGCATAAGCTATATGCCAACCTGGAAAAATGCTCCTTTGGCATGAATAGGGTCCAATACTCGAGAAAAATTGTTGATGAGCATGGGGTACATGTTGATCCAGCTAATATCCAATTCATCCATGACTAGCTAGCCCCGACCACACTAACTGAGCTTCAGAGCTTCTTCAGACTGGCCAACTTCTACCGACGGTTCATGTTGGGATTCTCTCGTATTGCATGGGCTCTCAGCCAAGTGACCAAGGCTGGTGGTAGGGAAAAGTTCGTGTGGGGGAAGGAACAACAACGAGCATTCAATGATCTAAAGCATCGCTCATGCTTAGCTCCAGTACTCTCCTTTCCTGATCTGCAAAAATTGTTTGATATTGAGACTGATGCATCTGACTATGTTGTAGGCATGGTTCTCACTCAGCATAGCCATCCAGTGGCATGTCATAGTGAGACAGTCTCAAATACTGCCCGAAAATACCCCACTTATGATAAGGAAATGTATTCCATTTTACAAGTCTATCGTCAATGGAAACATTACATTCTGGGAAAGGAGACGATCATCCACATTGATCACAAGCCTCTACAGTTTATACAAACACGGGGGAAATTGTAGAATGACCTCCATTAGAATTGGTCCACCTACCTGCATTAGTTCCATCTCAACATAAATTATAATACATGGATCTCAAATCTTGTCGTTGACTACCTCAGTCGACCTCCCATGGTTGCACTCATCACTGAGATCCATTCCTATGGACATGAGGCATCTGAGTGTCCCCAACTTTATCAGCAAGATTTGGAATTTTCCACCACCTATCAGCTCTTGGGTATAGGCACGAATGTCACTAATTTTCACATTCAGGACAGACTGTTATACCATCTATGCCATCTCTATGTTCCTACAAGTGAGTGTGTAAAGATGATTTGGGAATCCCACTACAGTCAGATGACAGAACATTTTGGCATGGAAAAAATTGTGGTCATTCTACATAAACATTTTTATTAGCCAAAACTTCGATAGGACGTTAGCAAGTATATAATATCTTTCACTTTGTGTCATTTCCTAGCCAGTCATCAAGAAGCAAGGCTTATACACCCCTCTTCCTACTCCCAACAATCCTTGGGAATCCATATCAATGGATTACATGGCTGGCCTTCCATCCACCAAGCAAGGAAATGATTGTGTATTTGTGGTCGTTTATTGGTTTTCAAAGATAACCATCCTCACAGCCTGCAAGAAGAATATCACAACGACAGATACTACCAAGCTCTTCTTCGAACGAGTGTGGGTCTATTTTGGGATACCATGGACCATCATCTCTGATTGAGACAATGAGTTCCTCAACACATTTTGGTCAAGTCTCTGGTCATTGTTGGACACCAAGCTCACTAAATCCACTGCTTTCCACCCCCATACAAACGACCAAATAGAGGTCTTCAATCAGATGATTGTGCACATCCTATGCATGTAAAACTCTAAGCATCTGTGTACATGGGATGAGAGTCTCCCCTATGTTCAATACAGTTACAGCAAGGCTCTCCATAGCTCCATCGGCCATATCCCATTTGAGATGGGGCTGGGATTCCAACCCTTGGTGTTGTGGTGGGAAATCCCCCTACAGACTAACAATTAGGGTTATATTTTGCATGCAGATATGAGCAAAATAAATCTACTTTCTATCGTCATCCCAAACTTAATCCCCATTTATTTTAAGAAAATAAATGGTTATACCAACATACCTTGTTTCGGGCATTCGATGTCGATCCCTCTTCATGCTTGATTTCTTGTTAGCAGTTCTCCTCCCAAGGCTGACCTGCATACAAAACAATCAACAAACTATACATACATCTTACCTATAGATTAATGGGTTAGAGATTCAAACATATACTTAATGAACTATGAATAACTCATATAGTGGGATGGGAAAAGAATTTCTTTATTAATATTAATGAATCAACTTACAATGTCGAGACCGGCCACCGCTCCGTGAACCTGATCTTGGGCTCCTCTTCAAATGTCCTCCAACTTATTTTCTCTATATTGCTCCTTGCACACGGATGGCTAAAGGGTTGGGACAATGGGAATATGAAATTGAGTAGAGTTTCTTTACTATCATTCTCCTCCTTTCAAATGGTACCCCTACCCCTTCTTTTATAGGCTAGAAGAAGCTAGGTATTTGGTCGAACCCTCATCCATGCATGGCCGGAAGGTTTAGTTAACTCACCCAAAGCTGTGTGTTCTATCAGAAACTTTCATTTTTCCTTGATTTTGTAGGTACACATGGGTTGTTTTAGGTCAGCTAGCATGTACACGCGTGTAGTAATGGAGTAGGGCATGTGGGCCTTTATAAAATAGGTTTTTTGAAGAGTTGTTCAACAGTGTTTTGGAAAATAAGGAATCTGAGATGGTGATGCCAGGTAAGCATGTCTGGTGAAATTTAGGGTTATAACAGATGCCCCCTAATGTGTGAGGTTAGAAGAGCATCTGATGGCCGAAATACATTAACAATCTTCACTGCTGTGCCGAACAATTGAGCCCAAGGCTCAAGAACCGAGAGGCACCGTCTGCAAAATAACAATTTTCTCACCGAGGCAGGCATACCCATGCTCGGGATAAAATAGAATCATGGCTACCAATCAAATACACTGTAGATCCATGTCATATAACTATATAAAGAGTAGCCATGAACAATACACAATGGAGCTACATCTTGAAATAAAAAAGATATACATATAGAGTATTCGTCTTCTAGAAGCTAATACGGCCTGATGGCTAGAGATGAGGTCTTCAGAGCTCGAGCAACAACTTCAAAATATTCAAAACTCAGGTAGGATTGTAATATGAGTGTATGAATACACTACCTAGAGGTTTTCAACAGCTCGTCGGTCATGGACTAGATAATCTTGATGATCAGACTGAAAGCTTCATTGATTTCGAACAAGGACTTGATTGGACATTTAGGATGGTCGGGTATGAGGGCAAGAGACAAACGGAAGAGGGGCTGACTCAGGCTTGGTGAAAAAAATCCCTTGGAAAACAGCATGACAAATGATGAGACTCAGGTAGCATGGCACTAACATAAGTTTACGAGGCAGGAGGCAACGCAAACTCTCCATATGTTTGGAAGAATAACCAAATGGAGGAGGACACAGCTCTATGTAGCGAGAAAAGATTCCTAAGGTCATATTAAATCCCATGGTTTGATGAAAAAATGGACAGAGGTGCTTTATCCAAGGGAAACTCATTACGCTGCCAATAAATAAAATACTTTTCCCTTCCTCTTTTTGTGCTATATTTGATTTTTTTTGTCTTTTTTAAATAATTTTGGAAAAAGAATAAAATAATGTTACGTTACAAAGGAGGATCGAGTGTCGCAAATGTACTAGTTCCAAGCACACGAAACATGGGGATGCTCAGGGAAAAGGGACCTATGCAAGAAAAGGACACTTAGGAAAAATCCTCCAGGGGCCAAAGGTGTGAAGACGCAGAGGCAAAGTGCTACAGGGCTTGCATATAAGGCATGCTTCAGATGGTTCAGTTGAGAGCAACATGGAGCCGACATTAGGCCAAAGACACAGGTATGAAAATGCGATTAATAAAACACACAATGGTAACGTCCTTCGATGTAAGTTTAACGAGCCTAGAGAAGGTAAGCTCGGCGGTTTTTCATATTTAGAGATTCTGAAAAAATGTAAAAGAAGACTCCATTGGGGTACCTTTTTCGAAGGTAGTCTAGTCGGTTCGAAAAAGGGATAAACTAGCACCGACAAGACGTCTATTCAAAACCATTTTAACGAGTGTGATAAATACAAGATTACTCTGTCGTTTTTTCACTTTTAAGGAGTCTGAAAAAATCTTAACTATGGACTCCGTCAGGAATGTTCTTCTAGACCATTTTAACGAGTGTGAAAGAATAAGGTCATTCGACGATCTTTTCAATTTTAGGGAGTCTGAAAAGAGCTTAACTATGGACTCTGTGGGGGTTCCTTTTTCATAGATTTAGTCCCTCGGGCCCGAAAAAGGGTTAAAATTATACCTGAGGGAACTCTTCTAGAAAATGGAAGTTCCTTAGAGTATACCTTTGTTCCTACAGTTGACCATCTGGACTGAAAAAGGGGTAAACTACCACCGGACAGACGTGACTTCAAATTTCAGTTTAATGAGCGTGAAAGGCCACAAGATCCCTCGACAATCTTTTCATGTTTAAAAGGTCTAAAAAGGGCTTAAAAGAAGACCTGATGGGGGCCACAACTCATGTATGAAACTGGTTCAGGTAGAGCCCGTTGCTAGGCTCAGACCAAGAGTCTCTTCGATAATCAACTTGGGAAGTCTCCCAAAAGGGAAGAAAACACAAACCACGGTGTAAGTCCTCCTGTAGGATAGAAACCGTAAGCATGGATTCAAGGATAGCCTCATCTAAAGGCAATTCAAAATCTGAGACATCACGCAAACAAGGGTCGACAGTCCCAAAAGGTGAAGTAAACTGACCATACTCCATATGACGATGGAGGTTCTGACCAGGACTGGTAGAGTCTATCAACGAAGAATCGTGATCATGAGGGCTTGAGGATCTAGTAACGGCGAGATCAGACTCAAAAGGATACTCAAGCCTACTTGGACCAAGAGGGGGAAACAAGGGCTCCCATGCCCCCATTGGATAAACCAATGGATCAATTGTTGAGACCAAGTCTCGAGAGGGAACACATGATTACACAGATTCTTGCTCAGAATCAATTGAACATCAAGGATAAGATGCCACATAATTAACCCGTGGCGGGGTAGAGTCTACATGAATGCTGGGAACATATAAAGGGGTAGTCTGAAATAATGTCGAATTAGGATGGTGATTATCAGATGCCAGCTGGTTGATAGTGACAATGCTTCCATTATGAGGGAAATGCATGACCCAGAAGAGTGTAGACGCCACAACATTCATAGCATATACATAATCACACCCAAGAAGCATATTGAAATCTAACGAGCCTTGCACCACTATAACATTGACATGGACAATCTTCCCACCTAACGAGATAGGAAACTGAGGAAGAACCCCCAAATATTCACTAGGACGTCTGTCAAAATCCAACAGTTCATGCAAAGAAGACACACGCTCGGGAGATCCCAAGACTTTCCAAACCGAGGAGGATAAAGTACTTGCAGAGGCTCCTTCATCCACAATACATCGATAAATGTTTGTTGAATTAACTTCAACCCTTATTTTAAAAGGTGCGGCAAAAGGAAGACAAGGCTCAACAAGGTCATTCCATTCAAAGGAAACCATTCTAGGGCTTGGAGGGGGTGTGCTCGGAACGAGCGGAATTCCCCCTTGTTCTGAAAGTACTGAACCAGAAATTTTAAAAACATAGTTGGTAGACACGTCACTCCCCAAAAGAAGAGTGGGATCATCTGATGACTGCATCGGCATGACCACTTTCATAACTAATGGTTGAATAGGCTGCAGGACTACAAGGTCTAAAGGCACCTCACCCCCCAAAAGAGGAGTGGGATCAACCGATGACTGCATCGGCATGACCACTTTCACAACCAATGGATGAATAGGCTGCGAGACTACATGGTCTAAAGGTACCTCACCCCCCAGAAGAGGAGTGGGATCAACCGATGACTGCATCGACATGACCACTTTCGCAACCAATGGATGAATAGGTTGTGAGAGTACATGGTCTAAAGGTACCTCACCCCCCAAAAGAGGAGTGGGATCAGTCGATGACTGCATCGGCATGACCACTTTTGCAACCAATGGATGAATAGGTTGCAAGACTACATGGTATAAAGGTACCTCACCCCCCAAAAGAGGAGTGGGATCAGCCGATGACTGCATCGACATGACCACTTTCGCAACCAATGGTTGAATGGAAACCTCAGAAGACTCAAAATCAGAAGAGCTTGCAGACAGGGACCACAATATTTGTACCTCTGGAAGGCCAGGGCACAAATGAGTAAGGTGATCTCCCTTGCAAATATTATAAGGGAACTTAGGCTTACGTCCTATCCATCTAGGTTTCTCAACAGAATCAAGGCCCCCAACATGACTTGCATAGGTTGGGTGTTGGTCTTCAATGTGACTTATAGAGGTTGTCGACCTATCTCCAACATAACTCGCAGAGGTTGGTGATTTCTTCTTCCTATTCTTCCTCTTTCTATTTTGTTTAGACTTTCAATTAATAGTAACTGTATTTTCACCAGAGGTGGGAGAAGGAGGAGGAGAAGAATTTGCTGATGAAGAAACATAAACAGGGTGCCCAGGACATAAAGTGCTTAACTGAGAAGCATCAAGAGCATTTGGGACATTTGGAATGGTACCCAACCAAACTGATAATCCCACATTCAACCCAGGAATGTACAAAGTGGCCATCAAAGGGACACCAACGTTTTCAAAGAAGGGAAAAGCACAAGAATCCCCTTCTGAAGGGGCTCCTTCGTTGGTATCGCCGGGAACTTTAGCCATGAATATCTTATGCACAGGTTCTCCCCTTTCAGGGTCGTTCAAATCCGTAAAAGTCTCACACACTGACTCTGGCGAACCAATGTTATCAAAACAATGCCTATAAAGAGGTGGCTCCACGTTTATAAGCGGAAGACTGAAAAGTCCTCACGATCGGTGGAGTGGGCAGTCTACCACCCTAGTTCAGAGACCCAAACAAATGGTTGACTAACTCACTATTGAAAACTAGGGAGCATAGAGCACACACTAAAAGTTCCTAAAGGAAAATCAAGCAAACAACTAACTAGTTGGAAGAACAGTTACACCAGCCAACACTAGAGAAACTTATCGGTGCAAGTGAAACTCGAACACGGAAGCACCCTCCAGGTATACTCTACAAAGTGTGGCCCGATGTCTGTCTTAGGTACCATGGTATACCCCCGCAGTCACCTGTGCATGTCTCTAAAAAAGATAGGCAACTAGGTTGCCAGCGCGCGAACAGTCACCAGACGGGTACAGTCAAAAGACGGGTAGACCACAATGAGCAGGGTATCGAGCCCGAAACCTGTCAATGGTATCGAAGGCAAGTAGTCCGGAGACAACTGAGGACCTCGAACGGATTCGAGACCCACGAATCTCTATGGCAAATGCAATCGATGGAATCGCAAGACAAGCCCTCTATATGTGTTCTCCACTACGATTGGTCCAGCTTTAGAGGGGTTATCTCCGCTACCTTTCCGCATGCAACCTTGTGTTTAGCCCCTGTGTTAGAGGGGGGTCTTGGATAACTTTCACAATATTGGACTTTGACACTCTCTAACTCAGACTCCAATGTTTGATTTTAATGGCCTTGAAGAGTTTCCTCTCCAACCTAATTCAAGGCCCTAAACCTAAACTAGTTGGTTGACCCTACAAACATAAAAGTCTAGTTATTTTTAATTAGCATTTTTTTAAGACTTGATTTACTCAAAAGGTGTGGTAGTGCAACTGATGTTGTTAATACCCTTGCATAAAAAAGAAATGATAAGAACACTAGCAAAGAAGGATTATCTTTCTTATTTTTCTTTTGAAATGCTTTTAAGATGAGAAGAAAACACAACACTATGCTAATTTCTTTTTCTTTTTCAAATAACAATGCAAAGCAAATGCCAAGAAAGAAATAGATCTAACAACCTAAGTTTTTTTTTTATTTTCTTCCAATCAAAGAAGAAATGAGAAAAGATTCTAAAAGAGACTGATGAATGCACGATTCATGGCCCCCCCAACTCATCTTTCTTAAAATTTCAAGCTAAAAATAAGTTAAAAAAGCTAGGAAACACTAGAAATCTTTCTAATGAAAAAGAAATCTATTGTTGTGATCAAACCTAAGTTGCTGACTGCTATGACAGAGACCAAGAAACCTGAGAGGTATAACTCCTAATAAGGAAAAGGATGATTGCCTCTCCCTCAACAAAATTTTTCTCAACAAGTACGCGACTGACAGTTCAACAGTCAGTGTGTGCATGCGAGCTGTGTAAAGTTAGGGCATGTGTACACATGTGCATACCTTATTCAAGCCGCGTGTACTTCTACAACTCTTCAAAAATAAAAATTCAAGCAATCAAGTACTGGTAGAGACTACTGGTATTGAGAACCAGAATCTCTTGAAGACTCAGAAAATGAATTTTCCAGAAAAAAAAAAAACAATGCAGGGAAAAATTCATAAAACAAAACCAATCTGAGGTGGAACCTAAGCTATAGACTTCAAACAACCAAGAATAGAAAGAGTTCCATAAAACCCCTGAGAATGACTAATTCTGACAGGGAAGAGGATGATTGCCTCAAAAATTCTCTCGACTCATACATGCTATTGTTACTTCTTCAGCTAGCATTTACACACGGGCTGTAAGAATGTAGGGCATGGGTACACGCGTGCAGACCTTATACAGGCCGCGTGTACCTCTGTGGGTCTTGAAAAAAAATAAAAAATTACAGTCCAGCAAAGAAACAGAGATAACTGGTATGGAAGACTAGAATCTTTGTTAGCTCGGACTTTTGCATAAACTTTAAAAATAGGAAATGAAACCAGTTCTTAAAAATACCCAAAAAATATTCCCAGAAACCCTAGAGACTTCCCCAGTATGGTCACCAATTCTGTTGTGGTGGGAAATCCCCCTATGGACTAGCAATTAGGGTTATATTTTTCATGCAGATATGACCAAAAGAAATCTACTTTCTACCGTCGTCCCAAAATTAATCCCCATTTCTTTTAAGTAAATACATGGTTAGACCAACATACCTTGTTTCGGGAATTCGATGTCGATCCCTCTTCACGCTTGATCGCTTGTTAGCAGTTCTCCTCCCAAGGCTGACCTGCATACAAAACAAGCAACAAACTATACATTCATCTTACCTACAGATTAATGGGTTAGAGATTCAAACATATACTTAATGAACTATGAAGAACTCATATAGTGGGATGGGAAAAGCATTTCTTTATTAATCTTAATGAATCAACTTACAATGTTGAGACCGGACACTGCTCCGCGAACCTGATCCTAGGCTCCTCTTCAAATGTCCTCCAACTTCTTTGCTCTGTATTGCTCCTTGCACACAGATGGCTAAAGGGTTGGGACAATGGGAATATGAAATTGAGTAGAGTTTCTTTACTATCATTCTCCTCCTTTCAAATGGTACCCCTACCCCTTCTTTTATAGGCTAGAAGGAGCTAGGTATTTGGTCGAACCCTCGGCCATGCATGGCTGGAAGGTTTAGTTAATTCACCCAAAGCTGTGTGTTCCGTTGGAAACTTTCCTTTTTTCTGTGATTTTGTAGGTACACGCGGGCTATTTTAGGTCAGTTAGCATGTACATGTGTGCAGTAATGGAGTAGGGCACGTGAGCCTTTATAAAAGAGGTTTTTTAAAGAGTTGTTCAATAGTGTTTTGGAAAAGAAGGAATCTGAGATGGCCTAATGCCAGGTAAGCATGTCTGGTGCAATTTAGGGTTATAACACTTGGTTCCCATTGATGTTTCACTACCTCTTGCCACCACATAGATAGACTCTTTCGATGTTCAGTATGAGACTGACAAAGCCACCAGATTCATTGAGAAGATTTATCACATCCACCAATAGGTCCATGAGATTTTGCAGAAAGTCAATGCTAAGTACAAGAAGTTCCATGATCAACACAGGGTACCGCACCAGTTTCAGGTTGGAGACAAAGTCTGGTCACATTTGCAGAAGGAGCATATTACAGGGCCCCATCGGAAGCTCTTCCCACTTTTTATGGGCCTTACACTATCACCAAGGTTGTGGGTAGCAATGATTTTGAGCTCAACACTCCATCCTTCCTTGGATTGCACCCAGTGTTCAATGTGGACCTCCTTCAGACATATTTTCCACCATTATTGGACACCTCAGAGATCACAGAACAACTAACACCTATAGATATCAACCTTGGTTGCATGGAACAAGCATCCACTGATCAAATAGTGGACACACAGGTCAAGGGAACTCGCTAGCAGAGGATCCAACTTTATCGAGTTGTCAAGGTAGGGAAGCTCCTACACCAAGGAAAGTGGCTCACCCGAGGCCAAATTCAACAGAAGTTTCCTCACCTGATGGGGGAACTCAACGCAATGGATACCATTGCTTCCTAAGGGGGGAGGAATGATCCAAATGGATATTGGTGGCCACCCACCTATTCCAACTGGATCCTCTTGACAATTTTTAGTTCAACACGTTCTTTTGTACTTCTTTGTAATTGTGGGTTCTACACTTCTGGGGCTGTCTGAAGCCCTACATCTTCTAGGTGGATACTGGTGGCCTCCCATCTAATCCAACTGGCTTATTTTGTATGTTTTCATGTCAACACATCTTGTTTTACTTCCAACGCCCTTAATAGTGTTTTTTTGGCTTGCCATAGTCAAACTATAGGTGGAGTTAGAGTTTGACGGCATAATGTTTAGTTCTCTAAAAGATATTTCCAACGGGTTATCATGTGCCTAAAACAAAGGTCGTATGCAAAAGTTATGACCCTGGGAAGTTGAGGTACCAACTTACCCATAAGGGCCCACACAACTTTTGGTGTTTCATCTCCTAAGGTTGGGTTTTTTGGATGTTTAGGGTTTTGGCATTCATGAGTAATATAAAAAATGCCTCTAGAGCCTCATTGTAATCATTCTGCTAAGATAGATACATGTAGCAGACACATCTCTTCTTAGAGATAGCTACCACCATTTGAGCAAGTGTTTCAGTTATGAATTTTTACAGTTTCATCCTATTTCATTTATTCAATAGAAGATATTTTTCACTGGATATATGTGTTGTTCTTCATATATCTGTGTTTATTGTATTCAGTCTATTAATCAGTTCGTTCCGCTCCTAAATCCGAATCAAGAATAATCAAACACTTTTCCTGAGTGGAGTTGTTATCTCTCCTATGGATAAATATAGCCTACGGATAAGCCAAACATCCCTTGGACCTGCCCTTGGTCCAAGACAGACAACAGGTATAGATAGTTATGGGGTTTCCCTATATCTAACAAATTGGTTCCTTCTTACACTAGGAGAGTGAGAATGAGATACCTTTTTAATGATGGTTGTCCTCATATGTCTTATCTAATGTAGCTCCTAAGATCTAGCTATAGCTCTTGTGATCTTCTTCCTGCACAGAAGTAACGAAAAAAGACCAATCTACGAATTCTCCAAGCATTATGAAATAAAAATTCTAATCTAGATCTAATCCGATCTACTCAAGGGGAGATCATATCTATCATTTGAAACTAAATGCAATAGCATAGAGAGGGGAAAATAAATAGATCTATATTATTGAATAAGAGCAATACATCAATCACATAATCATACCTTCATTCATGAAAGAGATGCTCATTTGTCCCTTTCTCTTGCTCCTCCTCAACCCTCAATCAAGCAAGGGAAACCTTATCTAAAGGTTGAACTCTGTGGAGAAGCTCCTCTAAAAATGTTGAAGCATGTAGTTGTGAATGATTCCTCCTCCTCTTGCCCATTGAATTCCTTCCTTATATAGATTGGTGGTGGAGTATAGGAGAGGCTTCTAGATCTCTAGAACTTAGTGAACTAGATTGGATTGAGAAATCCCAAGATCCTATGATGAGATAACCAACTCATCCAACATCGATCTCTTCAGAAATCACCAATTCTAGAAGGTTATAGAGGTGATTGCAGGCTAGCAGTAATGTAGATAGTGATCAATCATGAGATGCAAAGGAGTTAAGCAAGACCGGTCACACCCTATCAGTGAGCTTAGTAGCGACCGTCCTCAAAAATCATTGAAACCATGGAAAAAGAGTGGGTCTCGGCATAATATCATCAATATTCCCTCCATGACACCCTAGGGTGGAAAATAAGGATGTAACATTTTGGTGGCCTATTCAACACAAAAAGATCAAATTAGAATATCACTTCACTAATGGAGGAATCTAGCATGGGAGGAAGGTAGGGACACTCCTTTGTGGCCTCAAACCCTATCACAAATCTTGTTGTCTAAGCTAACTAATTAAGGCATTGTACACAGTTATCATCAGCATTTTTTCTACCATGATCAACTAATTATTTATCAAGGCATTAACTCGGTGTTCCAATTGTGTTAACTAAGCCAATGTCTATTAATAATGTCTCTAGAATAACATGCCTAAGTCTTCATGGGAGGTGTGAGCCTCATTCATTGTTGATACCTTCTACCAAATTCCTCTCTCTCTCTCTCTCTCTCTCTCTCTCTCTCTCTCTCTCTCTATATATATATATATATATATATATATATATATATATAAGTGTCAACCATACATCAATAATTTGATTTAATCACTTAAACTCCTTTATCTACATCGCCTGGCTAGTCTAAAATATGAAATTTTGTATCTTGAAGCCTAGTTGAGATGAATTTTTTATCACCTTCAAAGACTTTTTCTTGAGTTTCTAAATATTTAATATGTGCATTTAGATTTTGTGTCTAGGTTTGTGCTTTGGAGTAGTCTTTTGTCAACTTTTCTAAGTTAACTAACTTTGTTTCCAAATCTTGAGCATCCTAACTAACTCAATGGTTTTCTCCACATATTAATGGGATCTACGAGTGCTATCTTTAAGTCTTTATCAAAAGGTAATATTTTGTTATATTGAGGCTTTATCTCTGCGAGGAGTGATGTTTGTTATTAAATCTTCTATCTGAAGGTTGTGTTCTCCTCATCCAAGTAATCACATTTCTCTAACAATATCATCTCTATATCTATCTATATATTCATCATTACAAATTCCAAAGCACCTAATTATGCTTTAAAGGAGTCATCAACAACTACATAGTTTGATATCTATGTTTTGTATTCTTACTCTTTAATAACTCAAAATATAAGTTAGAGTTAATCAACTAGCTTAATCCTTGAGGGTGTATCACAGGAAGAGGAACCTTTAGAATTAATGCATAAATGAGGAAGGAGTTCACTAATACAATATGGGATTGTAGCATCGCTATAGCCCATTTTCCCTATTCAATTTTTTTGTCATTGTTGCATGTTTAGTAATTGCAATGGGATTTTACACCAAAATTGCATTGTCTTTACATCATTTTCACATCATGTTTATGATGCAACTAAAAACATTAAAAAAAAGTATTATTCTTACTGTGTTGTATCTTTGTGTATTTGCATCGAATTGGTGTCATTTACACATCACTATAATCTACCATGTGTCACATGCATCATATTGCATCAATTATGCATCTTATGCATATATATGTGGCATTGTTGTATTGTATTCAATAAAAAAACTACATGTTATGAATTTTTGTCATATTTGCACACAATTCGAACACCATTCTTCTAGGGATTCTAGGCTCATGTAAAATCTTCATCTTATGAGTAAGTGGTACTAACACACAAGGTCTCCACTCAATGAAATTGTGACATAGCACATGTGAGTTCATGGAATATTAAAGAATACCTTGAATTTCACTAGATATTGATAAATGTCTCCCCGAGTCCTTTTGTTGAACCCCCCCTCCCAATACATATTTCCAATAATATAATAATAATAAAACATGTTTTTACTAGACATCCCCTAATCTTACCAAATAACCATTTTTATATCTTCCAATACCTATAACCCCCCCATACCCTACATACCCCTCCCCCAATACCTACAATATATTGAGCCTATTTTTCACAATTTTAAGACCCCATTTGTAAATGAATGCGATAGATATTATCAACAAGGTGAAGCCCCTGTGTACTTACGCTTTCAACATACTCAATTTCTTTCTTCTTTGGGATGGATTCCCCCTCTATCAGTAGAGGCTCCTCCAATCATGATTGAAGATGAATTAAGAGATGTAGAAGCCTTAACCCTCTTTCTAGTAAATCGACTTTTGAGAAGAATGTTTTTCCCTTCAATAATTTTTTCCACCTCTTTTAACACCTCTAATTCATCTATGGTATCTAAATCCACTAAAGGAGGAGATAGCACTACTACAACTATCATTGTGATAAATGAATGATCATCATCAATACCCTAGATAATAGATCATTTCCAATTTATGAGGAAAGCAAAGTTAAACTCACCAATTGCATGAAATAAAAGATAATCATTGTTTTCTCAAAAGTGAAAAGTACAACCCATGATAAATGAACAGAAGATGATGATGATAATAATAATAATAATAATCATCTATTTTTAAGGTCATAGCCAAGCCATACACCAAATTGGTGTATGAGACCCCCTTGTTTGTGGGACAAGGGACCCCCTCGGCCTAGCTATTTGACTGGTAAAGTCTACAGAGGTATAGTAAAGCCTACGGAGGAATACATACCGTACCCCTATGGATAAATGAATGATATCCTCATTCTAAACTAGTTGAAATGGTCAATATTTGACCCGGCTACCTTTATGTATGTGGAACTCACTCTACTTATGTGATCTTACTAGCCTACCTTTTATATGTGACTTATTTGATTATTTTTCAAAAAAATGTTTAATAATTTTTAATTAACATTAATAATAAAAAAGTTGATACATATTAATATACTTTTTAATGAGCACTATCCAAAGTGGAGATAGTGTGAAATTAGTGATGAATACAAAGGTAATCTCACTAAAAATTATATACAACCGTTATTTTTCGAAAAAGATAATTTACACGATTAAAACAATCTCATGTTAAATATGTCCAATAGATATTTGTTATCAATTTGTTTACGTTACCAATTTTTATTTTAAAAAATCAATGTGTTTACTTTATCAATTTTTTACTTAAAAAAATTGCGATGCAGAAGGGGCCACGTTCTTTCTCTCACTCACATGGCATAAGAGCCACAACAACACCACCTCCTCCTCCAACAAAAACGTGAGGAGTGGCGGTGCAACATGAGAGACATGTGGAGTCGGGAGCGCCTTTTCCACATGAGAGACGTGTGAAGTGGGGAACACTGGCGGTGGCACACGAGAGACGTGTGAAGCGGGGAACACTGGCGGTGGCACACGAGAGACGTGTGAAGTGGGGAGCGCCTTTTCCAGAACGGCCATGGAGACTGGACACGTGTAAATGCCACGTGGAGTCTGGTCATAAGAGTATAGATTTGCTTTAACGATATAACCACACTAAAACCTTCATTAGAACCTCAACTACTAGTTGCCTACGACAAATTAATACATAATAATAATAATAGGTCTACCTTCATTAGAACCTCAACTCCTAGTTGTCTACCTTCATTAGAACCTCAACTCCTAGTTGCCTACGACAAATTAACACATAATAATAATAATAGAGTGACCTAAAATTTCAAATTTATTGCTGATTAAGTGAGTAGTTTTAACAATTCTAGAAACACAATTAAAAAGTTTGAGGATATATAACATATAAAACGTGAATTTAAAAGAAAGCATACCTACTAAGGGTTTCTTGTTGGATATATGCGTGTAGAGTTGGTTCCAATGTTGCATTTTTATTTGTCATGTCTTCATGTATTTGTTGAATTATTTTCTCATCCTTGATTATTGTTTTGACTAACTTAATGGAAATTTTTAGAAAAGAAGTTAGAGAGTGAAACTTCCTAGCAAGTCCTAGCACCGACTAATACAACATGTTGAAATCTGCTTCCAATGTTATTTCATGTAACAAAATAGTAATCGTCTCATTCTCATCCATTGTCTCATTTTTCGCTCATTATATGTCCATCACCTTCCCAATACCATTTAATTCATCCCATGTCTTGTTATCTTGAATTTCATTTTTAAGGAGGAAGGATTAAAAAGGATTGAATGATGATTTGAGTTGGAAATTTTGATATGGAGACATTGTTGTTAGAGGAAAAGGGCCCTACATTTTGCTTGAACAATATTCATTTGTTCGTTCCCATCCATACTATCATTTTTCATTCATTACAACGCCTCCCATCTTCCCAATGACCCTATCATTCCCTGTTCAATTGCAATTGATTATTGAATTCTATATGTGGTGAGTTGTATCAATGAATGAATATCATATGCTTATGTTGTGAATGATAGAGCCAACATTTTTTTATTTTATTTAGGTGGAGTATTAGTGAATGGACTGTTAAAAGTTTTCATATTCTGATTGGGATATTTCTTCAGGATGAGTTTTTTTAGGAGGGGCAACAATGGCAGAGGTGCAAACAGAGGTAGAGGAAATAATTGGAAAAGAGTCCATAGAAGAACATGATTCTCAATACATTTTGATGCTGATCCACAAGAACTAAATCAACTTTTCCAAGTTGAGTTTTTTAATCTAGTTGGCTAAGGAATTCTGCAACCTAGTCCTGAGAGGCCTCCTTTCCAACCACACCAAAATTTCTCTGGTATCTATGTTCCCCTCATGTTTCTATGTATCCAGAACCACCTTCCAATGATGGCCAACTAAAGATCGTCCACCAACCAGTTGCACATCATAATGGGTGGCCTACAGTATCCTTTAGATTTCCTCCTCCTCCACAACCATTTAATCCAAATGCAGAAGTTGATCGCATTGTTTCACTAGCCCAGTCTTCACATGCAAGAAAAAGGCTTAAAACCACTATGCCCAAACGAGAGATTGACAAAGAGAAAGACGTGGCCAATTCCCCTAACTCTTTAGAAAATTCATCTGAATCAGTTTCCTTCCATCTCCACCTCAAGGATAATTGTTTCCATGTCATTAGTGAAATCCATCCTCAAGGTTCCAATCAACCTAAGTTGCCACACAAGGAAAAACAACAGGAAAATAAAAAGAGAGCAGTAGTGAAAGGAGGCAAACCGCCTCTCATAACAAATATTGGTTTTAATGCTATTAATGCTATTTTATTTTGAGGACAGTCTTTTTATTTGATATGACAAAATTTTGAACAACAAATACATATTTAGATAGAATTTTGGACAACATGGATATAATGTTATTTTTGGATATAGTCATGTTTTATTTTTTTTATATTGAAATATATTTGACTATTAATATGAGGATGGGAGTTACAAGGTGGATGTTTGAATTAAATATTTGGGATATTATACTTCATGTTTTGATGATTATTAAAGAACTGAAAATGGGAGTGACAAGGGATCCCACCTATTTAGTTATTATTTAAATAGACCCTTATCTATATATATTATTATTTATTTGTCTCAACTAATTAGTTAAGATAATTAAGCTTAACAAAAGAAAGGTAGTTGAACTACCATAACTTATTGAGAAAAGAATAAACTCTCAATCATCTGAAGAGACAAAGAGGAGGATAATAGAAGGAGAACTTATGATATAAGGTTTTCTCTATACTTGTGAGATATTTTCTTTTTCTTCATTCATTCTAAGTCTACTAGAAAGCTAAACCATCTTGATGACAATGGGGACTTATTGAAGGCAATAGGATTCAAAACATAATCATATCTTTCATCATCTTTTTTCTAAAGGTGTATGATTTATCTTTGGTAGTCTGTGTGTTCTTGTTTGTTTATGGATTAGATTTCATGAATGATAAAGAATATTTTGCAGAGTTAAGTGGAAATTTTTTTATGGTACGTTGATCCAGATCTTTATCTTCATTTTTCTTTCATTGTCAGAGTCTTTTTCTATGGTTCTCATCTAAGACTTCTAAATTTGACTTTTGTCCCACCCTCACAGAGGTTTGTAAAGAGTGTTTTTCTTTGTATCTCAGAATGAACTTAATATAAAAATTACATTTATGATTTCAGTCTCACAGGTGTATCTTAATGATATTGTTAATATTTTACTTTTATTCTTGTTTCTTATCCATGTACACACTTATGTATATCTTTTCTTATTTTATTTTTCTAGTTACATATAACATATAAAATCAGACTTGGTCCCTAGTACATATTACATGTGGATTAAGAGATTGTTTTGAATTAAAGGCTATAAACTCCGAGTAACATTCTCAGATATCTTTCCTTAGCCTAGAAATATCTGAAAATGCTTGAGTAAGGTTGTTCATACCTTTTCCTTAACGCATATTGGTCAAGCCAAGGCATGGAATGGTTATTTTGTTTAGCCATCTAGGATGAAGTTTGTGAAATATTTGAAGTCTGGGAATATTTAGAAGAGGAAATTTCCTCCTCAGAGGATTCTCCTCTTGATGGAGGTCGAGATGGGTCAGGTGGTGAAGGAGGTAGACCAGATCCCCCAACACCTAGAATAAGAGTTTCAATGTTGGGTGAATGTTATACTCATGTTTCCAACTAATCTTGATACAAGGGATTAATGATTCCAACTGCAATATCAGTTTCAGGTTGATTATTCAAGATGTTGTGCAACCTGTAGTTGGGTGTACCAGTTACAGGTGAGAATTCTCGTTGATCAAGAAAATCAATAGGTTGATACAATTTATCACTCGGTTCCCTAATCATTTCCAATGTATCATGAGTTCTTAATAACAATTGGTGGGATCTCTTGAGTATCTCCTATAGGTCTGGTCTTTGTGAAGGAATTGTTGTAGGTTCGACAGGAGTGGATGGATAATGTTGATTGAGTGGAATAAGATTATCAGTATCGGATGTAGTAGTTGTGTTAGATACGACAGTGGAGTCTGAGCAACTACGAGTTCTAACTGGAGAGTGATTGATCGAAGGTGTTTTTCATCCTCCACATGCCATTAATTTCTAAATGTCCCTCCTTCTAGTGCCATTTTTTTATGGGAAAATGTGAATACTCATCAACTATAAGGGAAAGCCAGGTGTGAGGTTGTCTAAGTAACCTAAGCCATCTGAAGTAACTATCCTTGACGGGTTTTACGGCTCTGTTGGCCGATGAGGGGATCTAATCTAAACTAAAGAAAATAAAATAACTAAGTATTTATTAACAAACATCTACTGTATACATTAATACTTATTATGCACACATTTAATTACAAAATTTACAATATGTACAAATACAAGGTTTGCGAGAAATCTTGTGAAACACAAGTTGATACAAATGGAACTAAATCTTAGGAAAAATCATAATTTGAAAGAAATAATAGTAATCTACAAATCTAACAGAAATTGAAATTAAAAGGATATGAATGTAAATAATAACAATCTTCAGTTTACATGAGCAAAGCACCTAAACTTATAAATGATGATTTACATTCATAAAAGAAAGAAAATAAAACAAACTTAATAAAAAAAAAAACTTTACTAACCTATTTATTGGTCAGTAATAAAGAGAGCTTATGGTTGTGTCTTCCAGTGTATGAACTTTTCCAACAATCTTCATGTCAATGAGAAACCTATGGAAAACGATCGTGAAGTAGAAAGATTTCGATAATATATGAAGAAAATCACTTCAACAGACAATTGAAATCTTATTTATAAAAACATAAAGAAAAACTTGTTTGACCTGATCCTTAATGAATATTTATGAACCAAATGTCAAGAGAAAGAAATTTTCAATTGGAAAGATTGATTATAGCTAGCTCAAAGTATGCAAATAAATTCAATACATTTCAACACTTGCATTAG
This sequence comes from Picea engelmannii, assembly GCA_009831015.1. Classification (NCBI taxonomy): domain Eukaryota; kingdom Viridiplantae; phylum Streptophyta; class Pinopsida; order Pinales; family Pinaceae; genus Picea; species Picea engelmannii. Next base: position 402,733 of record ML789260.1, read on the forward strand.
AATCATACCATCATTAGGATCTTTAACAATTGGGATAATAAAATAGTTGAAAATAAACAAGAATAATCTGAATAGAAATACAATCAATAATAATGCATTCATAAACGCGAGCAAAATCTTGGGATTTTAAGAATAGATCATTAGTGTCAAAAATATAAAACTATACATAATTGATCTTATATTGAAAAACGATACGAAATTACTCATAGGACAAAATCCATTAAGCAAAGCGTAGTTTCATATTCTTCAACATTAGCATCGATCCATTATGCCAAAATTTCAATCATGTTTTTTGACTCCTATATCCATGAGTATTTAAACAATAGTATGGATCGATACTCATATATAGAATATAGAATCAGATCCTTCAAAAATAGATTAGTATAAGCAATAGATCCTAATTATAACAACAAATCTTGATCGATAATCATAATGGGAAAGTCTGAAAATAAGGGAGTAAATTGTTTCAACAACTTTACCAAAAGTTTGTTGAAATTACAAGAAAGACTCTAACTTATCACTCCCCTACTAATTTAGGACAAAATAAAATATTGACTCGATTGGATTATCTTCATCATTGTCGACCACGATCTCGTTCAATCTTCTTGTACCCTGTATCAAACAATACAATTATTTAAAATAAATACAAAACTAATTAAAGAGAAGCTACAAAATCTCAGATTATGTAGCTTGTCTCTAAAATCAACAAACAAACAAAACTAATTGAAAAACTAAGATTAATTGTACCATAAATCATGCATTTGAAACTAAAGATGAGCACAGGGTAGATTCCATAACAATATTAACATTGGAATATTCCTTGACAATAGTATGTTGACAAGTTTTAAATTTTTTGGCTACCACTGAGGAATTCTTCTTTATGCTATTTATTAGCTCTTGGTTTTCTCACTTAAGATCTTTATTTTCCTCTGTGAATGTTCTAGTCACATGTGTAGCTAAGGAATGACAGAGTTGTGCCTTTTAGCCCACTGTTGGCAGCCATGACATTCTTTAGAAGTCGAATTCAGCTCAGGATACTGATCAAAATTCGTAGGGGGTTTGTTTGTAACAGAGGGAGCCCTAAGAGTAGTTCTAATACTCAGCATGCCCTCGATTCCATGAAGGAATGGGGGTAAATTATCCACAAAATAATAAATAACCTAGGTCTCAGGTTTTGATTTGTTGTCCAAGTCTTAGTCAAGAGATTTTTTTTTCATTAATGACTATAGGTTCCTTAGGAACTGCTTGATTCTTGGACCTATTTCGAGTCATTCTGGAGAGTCTATGGCCTAGATTTTTGTTTTTAAAATCCACATGTTCCTTTGTCTTCCATGAATCATCCTCTGAGGAGATTGATGGCTTATCTAATTCAAATTTTTGCGAGGATTTATGTTTCAGACGATCAAGAATCGATTCGAGGGTTTTAGTTTGTGCTACTTTTACCCTAGAATTTCTTCGAGTAAGACGAGGAACATGGGTAAGGATGGATTCATCATCAAAAGTAAAAGGAGGGTCAATATTAAGTTGGACTTCTAAGTGATCCTCCTCAGACATATCATAACCATAATTTGACATTTGGGCAATCTTGGGCATAGGAGCTAGTTCTGGAATGAGCTTGGGTAAGAAACCATTTCTAGAAATAAAGGTATCCCAATCATCCCCTTTCTTGGCAAGATGGTTTTAAACTAGAATGTGGATAAGTCCATGGTGCAAAAGGATTGACCCAGGGTTTTTACTCTGTCGTTGATAGAACTTAGCCATTTTACAAAGGCTTATATGCAGGTACTGTGGTAGGTTTAGGTGAAACCCTAGGAAAACTGTGAGCAATCATATATGGAAATAGAAAATAATACCATAATTCCCTTCACATGTTATAAATTGCTTGATGATTAGCAGAAGATTGTGCCACTTTCATTTGAAAAGGTCAATCAACATACCTTTAATGTTATACTTAGATACCAAGATACTTCTCCATGGAATGTATCTAACCTTCATGTTTTTGAACCACAAATATCCAGACTGTGGGAGACCCGTAGCCTTGGAAACAAACCATTCATCAAGTTGGAACTGAATGTCCCCAATTTTGACTTCCGTACCTGTTATCGTACAGTTTGTAGTTGGAGTAAAGGATGGATGGAAGAAAGGAAAACTAGCGAAATTGAGACTATCCTACCACTGTCACCTCAATAGGATAGCTCTTTATGTTTAGGGTGGTAGGACCAGGGGATATGTCCCCACTGACCTGGATTTTGAGAAGGCAAAGGCTTATGGATAAGTAGAAAGTTCCCCCCCTCAAAATTCACCATCGATCAGAAAGTCTAGCTAATTAGCCAATAAAAGTAAAGATAACCAAAAGTACAAATAGTAACCAAAAGTGTACATGCCCGAGACAAAGCAACAAGAAAACTATACATGCACAAGATCACATGCTTGGTTAGTACTTCATATAATCAAGGACTTCTTATATAAAGCAATTGATAGAAAATATTGATGAAGCAAGTCAATGATGTACAATGGAGATGATTACAATATATATCACTTCACAATAAATGATAAAGAACCTTCACAATAATCAATGGCAATCTATCATTAATGTAACAATATCAACACTTGAAGCAAGGCCTTAGCCAATCTTTCAATTGCTTTAAAGACACAATAAATGCTGCATGGATATGGTTACAACACATGTAGATGATGGCAGCAATGGGGTTAGTAAGTGTTATTCTAAGCTAGGATTAGAAGAAGTTAAAGGTTGTTCAAGAGTGTTTGGAAATTTTGATCAAAGGGACTCAAGTACAAGGTCTTAGATCAGTGTGCTATTAGGGAAAATGGAGTCAAACTAGTTGCAAATGTTGAATGGCCAAAATGATAATGATAGGTCCAAAGACAAGAGGGATATGATGGTTGAAGTGTTGCTAAGGCAAGGCTTCAACCTATCAACCCTAGGGGAAGACGACTCACTAAGGTGTAGAAACCCTAGGCCTTAGTGTGTCTTCCTCCTTCTTTAGCTCAAAGGGAAAAGATGAAATGGCTAGGATAGAAGAGTAAAGGGTAGAGTGTTTCTATGGAAAGGATCTAACATCTATCTTCAGCAAATTAAAATGGCCCATAGCATAACTTGGTAGGGACATGAAATAAGGACACCAACATGTGCTTATTCCCTAGGGTTTTAACCAACAAATTTGATTAAAATGAAAGTAAAAGATAACAAAACCATTCAAATAAAGAATAATTATATAAATTAACTTACATTTATCAACCATTCATTAATCCAAACCCTAGTTGTAAACCTTCCACCAAGAAAACGCAGAAAATAGCCAACAAAGAGCCTCCTTCAACAAGTGCGCATCAAAATTTCAGACAAAAACCCTAAAGGAGGGCACAAATTTTAGACCTCACCAAGAGTGAGTGAAATATGATCCAAAATTAGAGAGTTTTCACTCTCTACTTATACAATATCAAGTGACCTTAATTTAATTTTAGGTCACCAAAAGGCCGACAAGGCCAAAATACATAATAATATTTTTTTACATTAAAATGTCATAATGAAACCCTAATCAAGCAAATAATGAGGATGCCATGCCATTTTAGGGTGACGTCGGTCCTTTCTATGGAAAATGTGGCCTCCTAGAGCAAAACGTTATCCCTCCTTGGGCCTCTGGGAGCTGCCACACGTGCCAATCATGCCACAACTGCCTCCCAAACTCCCATATCATCTGATGACATCATATGAGGTCATAGGTGATGTCATGGACCTTCCAAGACCAATGTCCCATTGGAAAGGGAACAACCCCCCTAGGTAAGGCTCTGTCAGGATGCCTCTGTGGAACATCCTCCTCTTCTCCAGTGCAAACCCCTATGTCCTTTGTTTGCGCCTGTTGACATCCCTACAATATTTCGTTATTTGAACAAGAAATTACATTTTCCGTAGCTGCCTTCACCTCATCTTGTAAATATTATCATTTTGAGATGATTACTAGATTAGATAAGATGTTCATTAATTATTTAAGTTTGCATTTTCATTTTGTTTTATGTTTCATTCATGACTAAAAGCATGAATCAAACATGAAAACTTATCGTCATATTATATTTCTAGACAAGGCATTCTTTTTAAGGGTCATCATGCTTATGTCCAATTTAAATCCAACACTTGATTGACTTATCTTTGGAATGTTTTGGATATTGATATAATTTTTATATGCTTAGATGGTTTGCATTTGAATTATGAGGATTTTTTTTGTTTTGATATATTTAAACCCTTTGCAAAAACAATGGTCGTGCTAGTAGTCATGTTAATCAATGCGCCACTACTGTACTATGTACTTAACTCACCTTGCTGACACAGTGAATTAATGAGCCTCTCATTACGAGTATAGGTTATCGATTATGTGTGTCGGGTTTTCAGTACCAGGGATGGTAAAGCTTCATTATCAAACCCTTGATGTTCATGCTATGATAACACAGGGACTTCGTTATGGTTGTTTCCCTTTTATCCATTTGGATCGGTTCCTATCGCTCATACCATCCAAACCTAGAACTGTTTTGAGTCACCCCTATTACATCCTACTCGCATTTGTAATGGCTCATGTTGTTTGTTTGGAGATGAATGGCTCTCAAGCATTGCTGTAACATGATGATGCAATCGAAGATTTAAAGAGCCATAACCTTTAGGTGGCGAAGGCCTTCACATAGACTTTCGATGGATGCAGAGCAAAGATTGGGGATACCCAGTTAGAGGTAACCGAGGATTTTTTGAGTGAATCCATAGGGCTTCCATCCACCGACAAGAAATGGTTCAAAAACTCAAAGATCGAAGTAGTTCCTTCGAGCCTCTTCATGACCTTCAAGAAAATCAATTGTTGAGAAAAAGGTATCCCCATTTATTTGGTTAAACCTAGGTGTCTTGGCATGTTGTCGATTCTCAAACAATTCGTGACTTGTGAAGGTCGTTATGGTTTAGTTTTCCTCTGTCATATATGACTTCTTATGCATTTCATTGGATTTAAATTAAACATGCCTTTCTATCTGTTGAGAAGCCTGTACAAAATGTCTAAAAGGTATAAAAGACAGATCCTTGACTCTAGTCTTTTCCACCACGGCTTGATTAAAATTATGTTTATTCACCATTTGAAAACCGTGGGTGATTGATGGGATGGATTTTTAACAAGAAATGGTTTTGCTACGACCATTTCTGTAGAAATCCCTAATTCGGGTGAACCATTGATGAAAAAATGGTCTGACATTCCAAATAATGAACCAGACTCTCTAAACATAAATCTTCCAGACAAGGTATTTCCAACTCAGTCTTCACATGAGCAACGGGTTGTTGAATTTGATTTAAGTGAACCTCCTATGCCTAAACTAGATGCTGGCCAGAACACCACTGTGAAACCCAGTGTAAAAAGATCTTGCAAATAGACAAAACAAAAACACACAGCATTAGGGTTTCAAAACAAAAGAGCAGGTCATCTTATTTCGAGAAAATTGAGAAATCGAAATGACGCTCATTTGAGCTCGATCGGCCTGATCGAGATCAATGAGGTCTCGGACTCCGAAATATAAGATTGTTTTTCTTTACAAGACCCGGATTGTCAAATATTTGATCCTACTAAACCCTATGACTTTGTTACAAGTCTTCTCAAAGGTAAGGAGGGGTTCCCTGGTATTGGGCTTGGTCAAAGGCAAACAACCAGTAAGGTCGATACAACCAGGTTTGACTGTAAGTTTCATCAACATATCGTTCCTCCTGTACAGTGCGATGTTTGTCTACACTGGATTGAACAATATTACATTGATATACCTATCCTTCAGTCTCGAATTAAAACACTCACAACTCAAAGAGAATCGTTGAGACAAGAAAATATCGACCTCAGAGTAAATGTAGAGAGCAGGGATAAACGCCTTAAGAGGACAGGGAATATAGTTATAAAAAATGCAAACAATGTTAAAGCCATAATCAATTCTGAGTTACCCTTATCCATCTTTAGTCAATTGTTGAAATGGTAAAATGATTTTCCTCATATTATATTCATGTTATCTATTTTGAATCAAATCAGTTTGAAATTAGATTTTTTTTGCTAACATAAGACTGGCTACAAAATCTTTCGATTTTGTAGCCAAGTCATTTTTAAATACAAAAATTTAGAAATGGGTTATTAGAAATTGTCTAACTTATTCTTGTTTCATTTTCAGGGAATAGTAGATCTTGATACTAATCATCTGGTGGAAACATGTTCGATTTTGCATTGGAATGATTAGTTTTTCCTTTTCTGTTTGCTTTTGTAAAAACTTTTATTAATTTTTGGGAAAAATCAACTCAGTTATGAGTGGTTGTTAGCCCTCTATTTTTGTAATATTTTTTATCTCATAAGATCCTATCCTATCCTAGGAGATAGGAATATGGGATTTCAAAACACTTTAAGTACTCTTCATTATAGAAGGGAAAGACATCTTGGCCTGGAACAAATTATGGACGAATGATTTTCAGAACTTAATGGAACAACTTATAGCATTTCATCTTTAGACCACTGTGAATGTTGTTTCATTGATTTTTTGTTTCTCTTATTTTGGGATATTAATGTGTTGTATAGATTTAGTCTCAATGACATGTTATGTTCTATTATATTCATGCTATATATGTTTTTCATGATTTGTTGTTCCATATGTTGTGATTGTTATCATCATATCAATTTTAATATCAAGAGTTTTCTTTGATGTTTAATTGATAAATAAAAATGAATGCTTTACATAAAAATTTATCTGACTGTAATCGTTTGTAACTATAAGATCACCGGGTCATATGTGTCCACTATTCTGGGTTTTTTTTAATCCTAGCTACCAATACGCACCTTGAATTTATTCATGAAAACTTTAGTATAAGCCTACTGCAGATTTCTTTCACAAGCGGGGCAGTTGGATGCTTTTGTTTGTACAGAGGCACAGACACATTTAACAAACTAATAATAGGCTATCTTCACTTGCTTCTAATTTTTGTCATTTTATGTATTAGTGAAACAGGAAAGTTTTAGTTTGGCTTTGACCATCTATTCATCTTTGTTTCGTAACTTAGTTAATTCAAGTTTTATTTGATTTATAATTAGAAAACAGAAAAATACAAAAATGTGCTTTCTTTATCTGCTTCTGAAAACAATTATCTTTACATTGATTTTGCAAGGCTTTCATTAAAACTTGCAACCTATAAATTATGTTCATAAGTGATATATCCATATTTCCTTTTTCAGTTTAATATATTTTGTAAATAATCATATTAAATTTCATAGATTATTATAGTTTTAGTAATAGATAGTTTTCCTCTTCTCTTTCTTTTAGGGCCCTAGATTGGCTAATAGATCCATTAAACCCGTCAGAACAGGTTACACCAAACGGCTTGGGTTATTTAGACAACCCCGGACCATACCTATTCTTCTAGTTGACGGCCTATCAAATTTTCCCGTCAACAAACGACGCTAGAAGGAGGGCCTGATTTCAATTGATGGAACGTGGAGGTCGCAAGACTCCCCCCACACACACACTCGCTCCCCTGTCATAACATGTAGTCACTCAGACAACAACGTTACGCTTGAAACAACAACTACCTCAAACGATAATCCTGATTTTCTCGTTGAACCAATAATACCAGCCCCTCAAGGGGCTGACGTTCAAGAAATTGTTCTCCAGTCACTCATAAGGACACATAGTGCCTTGTCCCGTATCAGACAACCTGGTAGGCCACTTAACCAACCCTTAGATTTCTTGGATATCCAAGAATAACTTGAAGGCACTGATCTACTCACAAACCCCTTAGGAGATAATACCACCAATCCTATCGAAAAAACCTACTCTTAGAGTCGGAGGGTCCGGTATCCTGCCTTCTCCTCCTAGTTCATCTCCATCCTCTTCAAGAGGAGAGTCATATGATGAAGGCATTTCCTCGTCTAAATCATCTCAGCCTCCAACACCATCGACACCCATGGAAAACCAAAACAATCCGGCTAGACCTTGGCTCGATCAAGATGTCGTGGTTGTACCTAGACCGCAACATCCATTGCCAAAACACCTGGAGAAATGGTTGTCTAAATTTGATCCAGATTCAAAATAATCTGCTGAGGACCACATAATTTTTTTTATGTTTGCCATTAGACTCCGAAGCGTAGAGCATGAAGATGTAGTATGCAAACTCTTTCCTTATACATTTGAGGGCAATGCCTCCACGTGGTATTTCTCCCAACAACCCCAAACCATTGTCTATTGGGACAAGTTTGAAACATGTTTCTTAGAGACGTTTGGAGATGATAAATATCCTAAATTCTTGGTTATGGAGCCCTCCATTCTAAAGATGAATCCTAAGGAGAAAGTAAAATATTTTAACCAGAGATTTCTTACGTTAAAAAATATAATTCCCACAGATTCAATGCCTGCTGAAAGTCTAATTGTCGCATATTACACCAAATCTCTACATAATAGCATAGCAATTTGGGTTAAAAGGTCTAAAAAGAGAACATTGTTGGAAGCCTTCGAGGAGGCAAGCCAAATTGAAAGGGATATATTAAGCTTAAAAGACAATCTCACTAGTGAAGCTGAAACAACTTCATCCTCTAAAAAGAAAAGAAAAAAATCCTTACTAGGCCTCCCCAAGCCAAAAGTCAACTTGAAACTTTAGACGTAGAAATCTTGTAGAAGTCTTTCCAAAAATTATCAAATCAAGTCGTAGAATTTAAGAGATCGGTCGAGGAGGCATCCTCAAGCAAAGGAAGTTTTAAAACACCTTTTAGAAATCCTTTTCCTCCCAATCGGCCAAACCAGACCACTGAAGGTCTTAATTTTGAAATCTTACAATGCGCTTTGCAAACTATTCTTGAAGCACATGATAATTATGTCCCTCCTAAAAGTTATGGAGACATAACTAAGGAAGAAGTAGCAGAAGAAGAAGAATCATCCCCTAATATCTTTGGTCACTTTTCTGACAGTATTTTCCAAGAAAATTTTGAAAATGTCCACCCCTACAACACAAGAAGCAAAACTCAGAAAAAACCCTCTTCTGAAGTGAGTAATAATGTCTTTCCGAAGCAGTCAAAGAAAGATGAAATAAAATAGAGTTTAGCAGCCCCAGTTTTAGAATATGACTTAATTGAAGATCTGAAAAAACTAAGGGCTAATATTTCTATTTTCGAGCTTTTGAAATTTACTCTTAGTTTGCATAAAATGCTTCAAAGTATTACAGAAAACAATAAGAACAATGATCCTAGCAGCAAGAAAACTACAAAAATTAATTCTAAAACAACCAAGAATATCCCTACTAAAACAACATCCAAACCTCCAGATAAAAGGGATTTAGCTGGAAAAACTGTATCAAATGTAGATAAAACTGCTACAGGGACAACGACAAAAAATCAGCAGAATCCTGTAGTTAACATTCGAAAAAATGTCCCGCCTTTCTTGTTAACTTTTGAAATTTTTAATAGGAATGTACATAATTGTATGGTCGATTCTGGAGCATCATCAAACATGATTCCTTTATCTGTGTGTCAAAAAATTAACGCAGAAGTTTAGCCTTGTGATCTTAAAATCATTCAGCTTGATCAAACGAACGTTAAGGTAATCGGTGAACTTAAGAATGTTCTGGTTAGGTTATATTATAATCCTAAGGTTCACCAAATTATTGACATCATTGTTGTTGACATCCTTGAAGTCTATGGTTTTTTTTTTAGCAGGGACTGGTCCGAATAGTTGTATGGTTACTTTGCCACAGATTGGTCTCATTTGTGGATGCCGGAAAATGGACACCCCAATAAAATTAGGATAAATCATGAATGCTATCTCAAACACACCGTGACAGATATAAATGATGCAAACTAACCTTTTACTACATCTACTAATTCATTTGAAATGCAGGGAATGAACACCTTCTTTGGTAACTTCATGACCGAAATTTCCCCCATCACTGATCCTAGGCAACAATCAGAACTTATGACTTGTACACAGTCATCTGCATTTCCAAGTATGACAAACACTGCCGATGAAGCTCAAATATGGTCGATGTACTTTGACAGATCCAAATCCAAAGGAGTTGGTGCGGGATGTGTACTCATCGATGCTGCGGGTAATAAGACTTTCATTTCCTGTCGATTAGAGTTCGAGTGCACTAATAACACCGTCGAATACAAAGCACTTCTACAAGGGCCTAAGAAAGATTTGGATATGGACGTAAGAAATTTAATGGTATTTGGTGATTCAGAAATCGTGGTCAGGCAGGTAAGAAACTCCATACATTGCTTGTCACCACATCTGAAAAGTTAGCAAACTGAGGTATGGAGTTTAATGCAAAAATTTTCAGCATTTAACATAAATTCCATTCCTAGGCCAAGTAATTCAGAGGCTAATTTATTGGTTAATGTTGCTTCTAAAAATTTTCCCACAGAAGTTCTTTCTCCTAATGCATTTTTGATTGAATTATTGTTCAGGACATCGATCCAGGATAACATTACCAATTGGAGAGTGTTCGACGATGATCAACAAATCATCAATTTCTTGCATATGGAAGACACTTTCCAAGGTGCAGTCATCGACGAGGGCACTCACGATGAAAACCTCTACAACTTCACGATAATATCAAATCCTAGGTCTCCTGAATCGACGTCTTATCTGGTAAACTCTATTCCCAAATCTGTTGTAATACTAGAGAAGTTTTATGACTTGCATGATAAATTTAGAGGGTCAGTTAATTGTAAAATGAACAATTCTTCCTTGACCTATGAGATGGTAAATTTAGTAACTAAGGAAAATCCTCAAAATATTAATTTGGGAATGGGATGCTTCGAGCAAGAACGATTTGCCTTTACAAAATTGTTTAAAGAATTTAAAGACATTTTTTCCTGGACATATGATGATTTGAAAACATTTGATCCTAATATAATACAACATGCCATCCCTATGAAACCACAAACTCAACCTTTTCAACAGAAATTGAGAAAGATGCATCCCAAATTGGAACCCATTGTCAAGAAAGAATTGAATAAATTACTAAATGCAAAGATAATTTTCTCGGTAAGGCACACACAATGGGTGTCTAATTTAATTCCTGTAAGGAAGAAAAGTGGTGAAATTCGACTCTATGTCGACTTTCATAACTTGAACCGAGCGTCTGATAAAGACAACTATCCCGTTCCTCCAATGGAACAAATTCTTCAACAAGTATCTAGTTCTGAAAGACTATTTCTATTAGATGGTTTTTTGAGATACAACCAGATCCTCATGTCTCCCTCAGACCAGCTAAAAACCACCTTTCATACCCCATGGGGCACTTATGACTATAGGAAGATGCCTTTTGGGCTTATAAATGTCGGGGCCACTTTCCAGAGAGCAATGGACATTGATTTTCTTGGTCTCATAAATCAATCAGTAGTGGTCTATCTTGATGACGTTACCATTTTCTCTAAAAAAAAGAAAGATCACTTGTCTCACCTTAGGGTTGTCCTAGAACGATGTCACAAGTACGACATATCTCTCAACCCTAAGAAATCAGTATTTGCGATAGAGAAAGAAAAACTACTTGGGGTCATAGTGTCCAAAGAAGGAATGATTATCGATCCCGAAAGAACCCAAGCTATTGCCAAACTCCCCCCTCCCTCCTCCAAAAAATCCATGCAATCCTTTTTAGGCCAAATTAATTTCGTCAGAAGATTTGTCCCAAGTTTCTCATAAATGATAAGAACTTTACATAACTTAATTAAAAAGGATGTTCAGTATCATTGGGGACCTCAAGAAACTTAATCTTTTGATTCTATTAAAAAATCAATAATAGAAGCTCCTTCCTTGATGAGTCCTGATTTATCTCGGGATTTCACTCTTTACACTTTCGCCTCCGACCGATCTTATGTTGTTGTGTTAACACAAAATAATGTTGAAAGAAATGAAATACCCATTGCCTTCATGATCTTAGCTTTCAAAGGGGCAGAGCTGAATTACCCAATTGTAGATCAGCAGTCATATGTTGTTTTTAAAGCAGTGAAACACTTTCGGTCATATCCACTGAAATCCAAAACTAAAGTCATCGTTCCTTACCTTGTTGTAAGAAAATTGTTAGTAAAAAACGAATTGGGTGAGAAACGGGAAAATTGGATGACATCGTTACAAGAATATGACCTCGAAATTACTCCTGCACAAATTGTTAGAGGTCAAGGCCTATGCAAACTAGTGGTTGATTTAGTTGAAGGACATGAAAGTCAAATTAACATCTCAACTGTAAATCAACACAATGGGAAACAAATCAGTTGTACACAAGTTGTTGCTAACTCTTGGTATGATGATATTAAATTTTATTTAACACATGGATCTGCTCCTCGCCATCTTGATCCTAAACACTAAAGAGCACTCGGGTTAAAATATGCATCTTTCCAGCTAATAAATGATGTATTGTTTCGAAAGAATTTCAACGATGTTCTTATGCGTTGTTTGGAAAAGGAATAATCAGAAAAAGTACTATCTAAACTTCATGCAGGAGAAGCTCATGGACACTTCGGTGGAGACACCACTGCTCACAAAGTGTTAAGAGATGGGTACTATTGGCCCACTTTGTTTAAATATTCCCACACTTTATGTCGTAAATGTATAATTTTCTAAAAGGCTGCAGGATGGGTCAAGAAGGCTGTTGCATTTCCTTTGCAGCCTATCACTGTGGATTCCCCTTTTCAGCAATGGGGTCTTGACATCATAGGACTGATTAATCCTTATTCTTCACAACAACATAAGTATATTATTACAACAACGAATTATTTTACAAGATGGTCCAAAGCTGCACCTTTGAAAGTGGTAAACATGAATCAGGTAGTATCTTTCCTTAATTCACATATCATTACTCGATTTGGCATTCCCAAATGTTTAGTCTTTGATAACGCATCTTATTTCTCATCCCTGGATATGAATGTGTTTGATTTAGAAAAAGGGATTAAATTGAAGTATTATGCCAGCTACTACCCCCAAGGAAATGGTCTAACAGAATCAACAAACAAAAATTTGATCAAGATCATTAAGAGGATAGTTTCTAAAAACCACAAGAATTGGCACAATGCACTATTTAATGCACTCTGGGCTGATCCATCTCTGCAATTATTGTAGAAATTCCAGGAAGAGGTCTTCCTTCCTCTGGAAAATCGAATCAATGCCTTATTAAAACTGGAGGAAGTAAGAGCGCAAGAAAAGAAGAAGTTGGATCAGCATTAGCAAATTGTAAAAAATTGGTTTGATTCAAACTCTTCTTCAGATAGGAACTTCGAGGTAGGAGACTTGGTTCTCAAATGGGATAAACCCCACGAGGGAAAAGGGGAACACACCAAATTCCAAAATCTATGGTTGGGGCCATTTGTAATTTCTAAAAAACTAGGTCCCAGCTCTTTCTGTCTACACAGTTTGGAGGGATAGCCAGACACTTTCCCGGTGAATGGACAAGCTCTCAAAAGGTATTTCTCCTGATGATTCCAGAGCCACCTCTCTGTATATATTTTTATGTTTTAATTTTCTTTTGTCTTTTGATTTTGGTTCTTTTGATTTTGCTTGTTTTCATTGGTTTCTGAATAAATTTATGTCTAGGTCACCATTTAGTTCATGAAAGGAAACCATAAATCTCATCATAAAGAAACAATCAAGGTCATTTCAAAGCATTAATGTTGTAAATTGTTAAAACTCAGACTAGTCAAGGAAATTTTATGTTCAAAATAGCCTTCCTGGTTTCATTTTATAATCACGAGAAGATACAATCATCATTAAAACTCTTTACGTTGTCTCTGTTTTTAAAGAAAACAACTCAAGTATACCTTCCTGTCCTCGAAAAGTTGTTTGTAACATAAAACTAAGTTCAGATCATGATGAAGGTTGTCAAATGAGAAATTAAATTGAAAAATATAAAGTTGTTCGAAGTCTGAAATTTTCAGCATCACCCCGCTCTCCTGAAGATCATAAAGATTATGTCAAATTGTAAATAACTTCTAGAGAGTTGAAAGAACTATAAAGTGTGGGAAGTGTTTGTAGACCCATCGAGATACTGAACAGGTATGCAGGTAGTGGGTAAATGCATGCATGATGCCAAGGCAACTTCGTCGGGGTACTGAACAGGCATGCTGGCAGCGAAGCAATGTTGGGTTCAAGAAAATTATCAGGTTTACTTTTTGGTATTAATCGTAAAATGTCCTTCATGTTGAATTGATATTTCTTGGACGTGTTAGAGGTGTCAGAGTGGGTTAATTGACATCCATGTTGAGGCTATGGATGCCTTCTGGCAGCAGTGGCCCTATCAACAGTATCAGAGTCATTTTCTTAAACATTGTCTCACTCGTAATTAAAACTTGTCACCGGATTGCATTTGGACAAAAACTCATCTGACACTAGACTGTGTGATTTTTTATTTTGATCGGGATGCTTGACTTACTGTCGACCGTTCTTTAATTTTTCAATCATTCTGATCTGTCCTAACATGAACTTTCTGGTGATGCAGAGATAACTTCTTTGCACAGTAAGTCGCCATTGTTGGCATCCCTACAATATTTTGTTATTTGAACAAGAAATTACATTTTTCTCAACTGCCTTCACCTCATCTTGTAAATATTATCATTTTGAGATGATTACTGGATTAGATAAGATGTTCATTAATTCTTTAAGTTTGCATTTTCGTTTTGTTTTATGTTTGATTCATGACTGAAAGCATGAATCAAACATGAAAACTTAGCTTCATATTGTATTTCTAGACAAGGCATTCTTTTTAAGGGTCATCATGCTTATGTCCAATTTAAATCCAACACTTGATTGACTTATCTTTGGAATGTTTTGGATATTGATATAATTTTTATATGGTTAGATGGTTTGCATTTGAATTATGAGGATTTTTTTGTTTTGATATATTTAAACCCTTTGCAAAAACAATGGTTGTGCTAGTAATCATGTTAATCAATGCGCAACGAGTGTACTCTGTACTTAACTCACCTTCCTGGCACAGTGAATTAATAAGCCTCTCATTATGAGTATAGGTTATTGATTCTGTGTGTCGACTTTTCATTACCAGGGATGGTAAAGCTTCATGATCAAACCCTCAATGTTAATGCTATGATAACATAGGGACTTTGTTATGGTTGTTTCCCTTTTATCCATTCAGATCTATTCCTATCGCTCCTACCATCCAAACATAGAACTTTTTTGAGTCACCCCTGTTACATCCTAGCCGCATTTGTAATGGCTCATGTTGTTCGTTTGGAGCCGAATGGCTCTCAGGCATTTATATCACATGATGATGTGATGGAAGATTTAAAGAGCCAAGGCTAGGAGGCCTTCCTTAAAATATTCGAAGACCATAACCTTCAGGTGGCGAAGGCCTTCGCACAAAATTTCGATGGATGCAGAGCGAATATTGGGGATACCCAGTTAGAGGTAACTGAGGAGTTTGTGAGTGAAGCCATAGGGCTTCCATCCACCGGCAAGAAATGGTTCAAAAAATCAAAGATCGAAGAAGTTCCTTGGAGCCTCTTCATGAACTCCGGGAAAATCAATTGCTGCGAAAAAGGTATCCCCATTTCTTTGGTTAAACCTAGGTGGCATGGCATATTATCGATTCTCAAACAATTTGTGACCTGTGAAGGTCGTTATGGTTTAGTTTTCCTCTATCATATACGACTTCTTATGCATTTCATTGGCTTTAAATTAAACATTCCTTTCTATCTGTTGAGAATCTTGTACAAAATGTCTAAAAGGTATAAGAGACAGAGCCTCGACTCTAGTATTTTCCACCACGGCTTGATTAAAATTCTGTTGATTCACCATTTGACAACCGTGGGCAATTGCTGCGATGTATATTTAACAATAAATGGTTTTTCTATGACCATTCTTGTAGAAGTCCCTAATTCAGGTGAACCACTGACGAAAAAATAGTCTGACATTCCAAATAATGAACCAGACTCTCTAAACAGAAATCCTTCAGACGAGGTATTTCCAGGTCAATCTTCACATGAGCAACAGGTTGTTGAATTTGAGTTAAGTGAACCTCCTATGCCTGAACTAGATGTTGGCCAGAACACCACTGTGAAACCCATTGTATAAAAAAATTACAAATAGACAAAACAAAAGCACACAACATTAGGGTTTCAAAACAAAAGAGTAGGTCATCTTATTTCGAGAAAATTGAGGAATCAAAATGACTCTCATTCAAGCTCGATCGTCCAGATCAAGGTCAATGAGGTCTCAAACTCTGAAATAGAAGATTTCTTGGCTTTAGAAGACCCAGATTGTCAAAGATCTGATCCTGTTGAACCCTATGAATTTGTTACAAGTCTTCCACTGTGTCTCATGGGTAAGGAGGGGTTCCCTGGTATTGGGCTTGGTCAAAGGAAAATAACAGGTATGGTCGATACAGCCAGGTTTGACTATACGCTTCATCAACATATCATTCCTCCTGTACAGTGCGATGTTTTTCTACATTGGATTGAACGATATTACACTGATATACCTATCCTTCATGATCGGATTAAAACACTCAAAGAGAATCACCGAGACATGAAAATATCGACCTCAAAGTAAACACAGAGAGGAGGGATAAACGCCTTAAGAGGACAGGGAATATAGTGATAAAAAACGCAAACAATGTTAAATCCATAATCAATTCCGAGTTACCCCGATCCATATTTAGTCAATTGTTGAAATGGTAAAATGATTTTCCTCTTATTATATTCATGTTATCTATTTTGAATCAAATCAGTTTGAAATTAGATTTTGTTTGCTAAGATAAGACTAGTTACAGAATCTTTCAATTCTGTAGCCAAGTCATTTTTAAATAATTTTTTTTAGAAATTAGTTATTAAAAATTGTCTAACTTATTCTTGTTTAGTTTTTAGGGAATAGTAGATATTGATTCTGATCATTTGGTGGAAACATGTTCGATTTTTCATTGGAATGATTAGTTTTTCCTTTTCTATTTTCTTTTGTAAAAACTTTTATTAATTTTTGGGAAAAATCAACTCAATTATGAGTGGTTTTTAGCCCTCTATTTTTGTAATATTTTTTATCTCATAAGATCCTATCCTATCCTATCCTAGGAGATAGGAAGATGGGATTTCAAAACACTTTAAATACTCTTCATTTTAGAAGGGAAAGACATCTTGGCCTGGAACAAATTATGGATGAATGATTTTCAAAACTTAATGGAACAACTTATAGCATTTCGGATTTAGACCACTGTGAATGTTGTTTCATTGATTTTTTGTTTCTCTTATTTTGGGATATTAATGTGTTTTATATATTTAGTCTCAATAAAATGTTATGTTCTATTATATTCATGCTATAGATGTTGTTCATGAATTGTTGTTCCATATGTTGTGACTGTGATCATCATATCAATTTTAATATCATGATTTTTCTTTGATGTTTAATTGATAGATAAAAATGAATGCTTTACATAAATATTTATCTGACTGTAATCGTTCATAATTATAAGATCACTGGGTCATATGTGTCCACTATTCTAGTTTTTTTTAATCCTAGCTTCCAATACTCTCCTTGAATTTATTCGAGAAAACTTTAGTATAGGCCTACTGCAGATTTCTTTCACAGGCAGGGCAGCTGGATGCTTTTGTTCGTACAGAGGCACAAACACATTTAACAAACTAATAACAAGTTAGCTTCACCTGCTTCTAATTTTTGTCATTTTATGTATTAGTGAAACATGAAAGTTTTAGATTGGCTTTGACCATCTATGCATATTTGTTTCATAACTTAGTTAATTCAAGTTTTATTTGATTTATAATTAGAAAACATAAAAATACAAAAAAGTGCTTTCTTTATCTACTTCTGAAAACAATTATATTTACATTGATTTTGCAAGGCTTTCATTAAAACTTGCAACCTGTAAATTCTGTTCATAATTGATATATCCATATTTCCTTTTTCTGATTAATATATTTGTAAATAATCAGATTAAATTTCATAGATTATTATAGTTTTAGTATTAGGGACCTAGATTGGCTAACGGAGTCATTAAACCCGTCAGAACAGGTTACACCAAATGACTTGGGTTATTTAGACAACCCCAGACCAGACCTGTTCTTCCAGTTGACGGCCTGTCAATTTTTCCCGTCAACAACGTCCTACTAGGGTTTCAACATCCATCTGGTGGGATCTCATCCCCATGGAGGTTTGAACTAATCATCTCCCCATGTGTACCTGTCCAATGTGGTACCTATCCATCGGGTATGATCTTCCAAATCAATAGATACGCCCTTCATGGGCTCATAAGTCACAAGGATCATAGCAATGTCAATCACATCCAATCATCAATTTTATTAAACATGTGCATAAAACCCTTTTTACTCAGTCAAGTGCTCAAAGACATTATACAAATATGCAAGGAAATTTTGGAGGAAGTGACAGGGCGTCCTATTGGGCTAGTGTACAGTGGATGTGGGATGTTTCCGGAAGAAATCAAATCCAAGTCATGTTAGTGGATGAGATGGATAAGGGATGTCCTGACAAGGGGTGCAGTGATAGTAGTGAAATGCATGTCTTTTCTGTGGGGTCCTTTGTAGAAGGCGAGCTGCATTTGTCTTGGATGAAAATGTTTCCAAGCCCATTCATGCCTTTTATTATTTATTATTTATTTCTTTTTCTTTCAAGAAGATAATCAAGGCACACTGCCCTAGCGTGGTGACCAGTGGTGGCAATGTTACCCACAAGCACTTTCACGGAAATGAGAAGCTTGGCTCATGATGAGACCCCCTTTCTCTTGGCTATTCCACCAAGGGCCACTTCCCTGGCATGGTAACCAGCTACTAGTAGTGTCATACCGCTAGATGCCCATGGATCTAATAGGCTGGCTCATGATGAGACCCCTATCCTCTGACTAGGTCTTGTTTTATTATTTTTTATGGGTCCCTATGTTTCTTGCTGAGAAGACTTTTATTGCTTTCTCGGGGATCCCTGGGAAAAGCATATCGAGGTTTTATTTTTAGTATTTTATCTTTTTCCAACTACTTTTACCTTCTGAGCCTTTAGCCCCTTCTTCCCACAAGGTAAGGTGCAACCCTTAAATGATTGGCTAACCTAATGCCTAGACCAATGTAATGGGATGGATGAGCGGGAGTAATATGGAAAATGGTAAGTATGATGGGAGCAGACGATGAATTTTCATGAATCCCCCCAGTGGAAACTCAAAACCTATGGGCACGGGCTTACTAGGGCATCTTGTCATTCCCCCTAGACATGGTCAAGTGGATAAGTATAAGATCCAAGAACACGTTAGAAACAAAAATAACTAAATGCACATATTCAAAGGTTTTGAGGATTAGAGTGACACATACCATGATACCCGGACTCATTACCTCATGGAGAAAGATCCATCTCTGCTATAGGACCAAGACGAAGTGATGGATGTTGTTGCTGCTAACAAAGTGGAGGCACTGAAAGGAAGAAAATATGGGCCCTCCAGGACCATTCTCAAGTTGATATGGCTCTCAGTACTCCATGTCTAGAACCTGTGGGCCTCGAGACATAATCTCCTAAGTTATCCCTAAAGTGGGGGATAACATCTGGCTCCAACTCGAGAACATGTTCTCACCGTAGAGCACATGAGAACCTCAGCGTATATGGCATAACCTGTAACCTACCTGATCTCAACATAAACTATCAACAATCATTTGGGGTGGTGATATCACCCCCAACTCATATATATATATATATATATATATAGGTAAGTAGGTAGGCATTTGCATTCATTGTATATACCATTTGCATTGCATGCTAGAGTAGTTTGCTTTCACATTTGTACANTATATATATATATATATATATATATAATATGTACAAATGTGAAAGCAAACTACTCTAGCATGCAATGCAAATGGTATATACAATGAATGCAAATGCCTACCTACTTACCTGCACTTACCTATTGGTTGGATGTTAGGTGTAGTCAAATGACCAGTGAAACCAATCTAAAAATGTCCCACAATACCTGCCTTTGTGCTTCATCATAAACCAAAACAGTGATAAGTCAAGAACAAAAATAACATGGGTTAAAGAATATATTGTATCATTGAAAATAATAAAGTCTAACTCATGGAGGCAGGTGGGAGGGATAAAATCATGCCAAGTCACTCTTTGAGAAAAGTGCTCAATCCACTTCAGGAAGGGATTGTGAAAAGTCAAAGGTTCATAAAACTGACTCAAAAGGTATGCAAGTTGGCTACCTAGGACGTTCTCATAATCTAAATCCCTGGAAGGGATTGACAAGGATCTAGAAGATGAGTGACAAACTCCTAAGGGAAATTTGAAAAGATGAGATGAAAAATTTACTATTGAAGTACTCAACCGACCCTTGGACTCTAGGGTTTTCCCTAGAGGAAGCTCAATAAAAAATACATATCTCCCAACTACACCTCTAGAGACGGAACAAAGTAAAGTAATCAGAGGTGGATGGAGAAATTTGTCACAAGGATCCTCCTTCAGGCAAACAATGTCCTTAATCCTATCAAGACCTGAGCACAACAGTGGTTGATAATCTTATTCATGGAATGAATCCAAGTGTTCAAAGGGGTACTCATAAAAAAACTCAAGGTAAGACCGAAAATCATCAAGAAAACATGGTATAGGTCATGCTTGGGTGTTTGAAAAATGTGGGTGAAAATTTCATCTCCTTGTTTCCACTGGTCAAAATCAAGCGTAAATTGTTGTGATAACTGCAATTGAAACACTTGGAAATGATTCTCAATGTCATATATGGGGTCTACATCATAACCAATTACATCCCATTTACGTCTTCCAACATGTATGAACTCATCAATATAGACTATGTCACTATCTGTGTCATAACATGAAGGATTCAAAATATTCACGGGCTCATCCATCTCCTCCTCATTTCCCAAATCATAAATTAGAGAATCATCAAAATGTTGGAGAGGAGGGTAACTTACTGTTTCTTCTTATGCAGGAGCTTTTAGGACTTGGGTGTCTTCAACATGCATTATTATTTCATCCTCATAAATTTCCCCTTCATCTTCAATTGTACAATAAGGAATATCTACTTCGTTCGACAATTCTATTTCTCCTTCACTTTCTGAATCATGGAAAAAGGTGTCAATGGAATCCTGGAAAGGAAATCAACTAACCTCATCATCTTCTTGTTGTTCAAGAGAAATAGGTTCTTGTATGGCTTCATCAGAGGGAGGAGCAAAAATCAATATTGCATTATCGTGCTTGATGTCTTCAAGCTCTTTCTCTTCATCCACGTCTTCATTAGAATAATAAGCAATCTCTTGCTCTTCATCAAGGGAGTGGGAAACACCTCTAGGATTCTTCTCCTTAACCTCTTGTTGGTCCATGGTTTGTTCCCCTTCCTTTTTTAAATTGATAGTAAATTTTTTAAGGGAAACTAATCTTTCCAAACCAAGATTTTCTGGGGTAGGTTTAGGATCACTGATTTTGGTCCCTAGGGAGAAAAATTGTTTTCCCTTGGACAAGGAGAGATTTACCTTGATTTGCATGGCCATGTTATAAGCTTAGTTTAGTGTTTTGGGCCTCTTCTTACTTAGGAGGAACCCTAAATGCACCAAGAGTGCATTGGTAAAGAGGTACATAAGGTACTTATCGTCAAGATGATGGTTTCTAGGAATCTAATATAGCAATCTATTAAACCTATCCCGGAAATCCCTGACAGTCTCATTTTCAGTTTGTTTTGCATACTCAAGTTCTTTTAGCAACAGTTGGATATCTTCCAATTTCATACCCCACCTTTTGAGAAAGGTCTCTTCTAATTGGTCCATATAAATGATGCTAGCTAAAGAGAGATCATTATACCACTTTCTAGCATTCTCATGAAGAGTGGCAGAAAAAATTTTCATCACCAAATCTTCAACATCATCACTGATAGGATGGAGTTAAAAGAAAGCCCAAAAATCACTCATGTGATAGTCGGCTCTTTTCCCATCACTGCCAGTGAATCTAGGGAGCCACTTTTCGTACTTCAGGGGCATTCGTCAGGGGTATCCCAGGATTTTATTCATGTCTAGGGGTTTGAAATTTCCTGTGTCCCATTCAGAATTCATAATTGGCTTTGTCATCAATGGAGTCGCCAGATATTTTTCTTGAAATTATCAAAGAAATAAGGGAATCACCCTTAGTGGAGTCACCAGGTAAGCTTGTAATATAAATACTCTTGAGGAAAGACTTACCAAAAAAGTGTCGCCTTTGAGGAGAATTGACTCAGTGTTCCCCGGCAGTGACGCCAAAATGTTATCACACAATTTTTAGTTGGAGTAAAGGATGGATAGAATAAAGGAAAACTGGCGAAACTGAGACTATCCTACCACTGTCAGCTCAATAGGATAGCTCTTTTTGTTTAGGGTGGTAGGCCCAGGGGAGACATCCCCACTGACCTAGGGTTTTGAGAAGGCAAAGGCTTATGGATAAGTAGAAATTACCCCCCCTCACAAGTCACCACCGATCCAAAAGTACGACTAATTAGCCAATAAAAGTAAAGATAATTGGAAGTACAAATAGTAACCAAAAGTGTACCTGCCTGAGACAAAGCAACAAGAAAACTATGCATGCGCAAGATCACTTGCTTCGTTAGTACTTCATATAATCAAGGACTTTTGATATAAAGAAATTGATAGACAATATTGATGAAGCGATGTACAATGGAAATGATTACAATATATATCACTTCACAATAAATGCTAAAGAACCTTCACAATGATCAATGGCAATTTATCATTAATGTAACAATATCAACACTTGACGCAACACCTTAGCCAATATTTCAATTGCTTTAAAGACACAATAAATGTTGCATGGATATGGTTACAACATAGGTATATGATGACAACAATGGGGTTAGTAAGTTTTATTCTAAGCTAGGATTAGAAGGAGTTAAATGTTGTTCAAGAGTGTTTTGAAGTTGTGATCAAAGGGACTCCAGTACAAGGTCTTAGATCAGTGCATTATTAGGGAAAATGGAGTCAAATTGGTTGCAAATGTTGAAGGGCTGAAATGATAATGATAAGGCCAAAGACAAGAGGTATATGATGGTTAAAGTGTTGCTAAGTCAAGGCTTCAACCTATCAACCCTAGGGGAAGACAACTCACTAAGGTGTAGAAACCCTAGGCCTTAGTGTGTCTTCCTCCTTTAGCTCAAAGGGAAAAGATGAAACTAATAGGCTACAAGAGTAAAGGGTAGAGTGTTGCTATGGTGAGGCTCTAACATCTATCTTTAAAAAATTAAAATGGCTCTTAGCATAACTTGGTAGGGACATGAAATATGGACACCAACATGTGCTTATTCCCTATGGTTTTAATCAGAAAATTTCATTAAAATGCAAGTAAAATATACCACAACCATTCAAATAAAGAAGAATTGCAGAAATTCACTTACATTTATCAACCATTCATTAATCCAAACCCTATTTGTAAACCTTCCACCAAGAAAATGTAGAAAATAGCCAAGAAAGAGCCTCCTTCAACAAGTGTGCATCAAAATTTCAGCCAAAAACCCTAAAGGAGGGTGAAAATTTCAGACCTCACCAAGAGTGAGTGAAAGATGATCCAAAATTAGAGAGTTTTACCCCTTTACTTATACAATATCAAGTGACCTTAATTTAATTTTAGGTCACCAAAAGGTCGACAAGGCCAAAATACATAATAATATTGTTTTACATTAAAATGTCATAATGAAACCCTAATCAAGCAAATAATGAGGATGTCATGCCCTTTTAGGGTGACGTCGTCCCTTTCTAGGGAAAATGTGGCCTCCTGGAGCAAATATTTATCCCTCCTTGGGCCTCTGGGAGCTGCGACATGTGCCAATCATGCCACAACTACCTCCCAAACTCCCATATCGTTAGAATGATGTCATAGGAGGTCATAGGTGATGTCATGGGCCTTCCAAGGCCAACATCCCAGTGGAATGGGCACAACCCCCCTGGGTAAGGCTCTGTCAGGCTGCCTCTGTGAAATGTCCTCCTCTTCTCCGGTGCCCCAGGAAGGTCCAAACTAATCATCTCCCCATGTGTACCTATCCAATGTGTTACTTGTCCGTCGGGTATGATCCTGCACATCAACAGATACGCCCTCCATGTGCTCATAAGTCATAGGGATCATAGCAATTTCAATGACATCCAATCATCAATTTCATTAAACATGTGCATAAAAACCTTTTTACTCAGTCAAGTTCTCATAGACATTATACAAATCTGCAAGGCAAGTTTGGAGGAAGTGACAGGGCGTCCTATTGGGCTAGTGTCCACTGGATCTGGGATGTTTCCAGAAGAAATCAAATCCAATTCATGTTATTGGATGAGGTGGATAAGGGATGCCCATACAAGGGGTTCAGTGATAGAAGGGAAATGCATGGCTTACCTGTGGGTTCCTTTGTAGAAGGCGAGCTACACCTGTCTTGGATGAAAATGTTTCCAAGACCATTCATTCCTTTTATTCTTTATTCTTTATTGATTTTTCTTTCAAGAAGATAATCAGGGGACACTTCCCTAGTGTGGTGACCAGTGGTGGCAATTTCACCCACAAGAACTTTCACGGAAATGAGAAGGTTGGTTTGTGATGAGACCCCCTTTCTCTTGGATATGCCACCAAGAGCCACTACCCTGGTGTGGTAACCAACTGCTAGTAGTGTAATACCGCTAGATTCCCATGGACCTAATAGGCTAGCTCGTGATGAGACCCCCTATCCTCTGACTAGGTCTTGTTTTGTTATTTTTTATGTGTCCTTCTATTTCTTGTTGAGAATCCTTTTACTGCTTTCTGGGAGATCCCTGGGCGAAGCATCTCGAGGTTTTATTTTTAGGATTTTATCTTTTGTTAGATGCTTTTACCTTCTGGGCCTTTATCCCCTTCTTCCCATAAGGTAAGGTGCAACCCTTAAATGATTTTCCAACCCAATGCCAGGACCAATGTAATGGGATGGATGAGTAGGAGTAAGATGGAAAATGGTAGGTATGATGGGAGTAGACGATGACTTTTCATGAATCCCCCCAGTGGAAACTCAAAACCTATGGGCATAGGCTTACTGGGGCACCCGTCATTCCCCCAGACATGGTCAAGTGGATAAGTATAAGATCCAAGCACACGTTAGAAACAAAAATAGATAAATTCACATATTCAAAGGTTATGAGGATCAGAGTGACACATACCATGATACCCAGACTCATTACCTCATGGAGCAAGATCCATCTCTGCTACAAGACCAAGTTGAGGTGATGGATGCTATTGTTGCTGACAAAGTGGAGGCATTGAAAGGAAGAAAAGATGGGCCCTCCAGGGCCATGCTCAATTCAATATGGCTCTCGGTATTCCATGTATAGGAACTGTAGGCCTCACAACATAATCTCCTTAGTTATCCCTAAAGTGGGGGATAACAATACCATTAAAGGTTTTAGCAAAATCCCTTTCCACTTCAATATTAAAACCATTGAAAAATTGAATAAACCCTAACTGACCTGCTTGGGAAACCATCTGAGTTGCATCATCACAGGTGAGAAGAGCCTGAAAGCCATTCGGATTTTCCCTCACAAGAGGGGCCATGAATTCAAAGAACAGTTCAATAGACAGGGTAAACTAAAAGGAGAACAGACCATCCTTGTGGGAGAAGATATATTGAAATTGTATCCAAATAGAATAATAAAAAACAAATGAAAACAAGTAGACATACCTTATCCCGATAGTAGTGGCTAAGAATTCAAATGACCATGAACGATATGTTATAATCAACCACTTAAATCTGTGATGATTTCTCAAATTCCTTGCATGAAAGAGGACAAAGGGTTTTAGAATCGAATGACCCATGTACTCCTTACAATTTTCCATGAACCTTTGATCCCAAATCATGGATGATGGCACGGTTATGGAAATCATATCGCAGTCGCTCGGAGGATTTGGCTACGATAAAGGAGCATAATCGAAGGGAAAGATGAAGTACATGGATTGAAGAATGAATGATCCAAAGAGACGGATATGATCGTGGAGTGGTCAATTAAGAATAGAGGCCAAGAAAAAATCTTACCCAAAACCATATCTAATAGCTTTGATGTAAGTTTAGAGTAATCACTTCTTGAATTAATTTGAAATGCCATGACATAAATTTTACTTTCTATCATCACCCCTCTAAATGTTTAAAAGGGTCGTTTAATAGTTCTAAAATGGTTCCTAGTAGGGTGAAATTAGAATTAGAGGATATAGAAACTTGATAAAGGTTGATTTTAGTTATTCAAACCTTCAATTAATCAAAACCCTATAGAGAAATAATATCGTCTTACAAATGAGACTAGGAAATACGAGAAATAATCATTGATCAAAGAAATATAAGTATGACGATACCGTTCAAATAATTCACCAAGTGAGATCCACAAGAAAATCCTTAATTTCATGCTTCACAGTCATGAAATTAAGAATAAACATGAAATCATAACACACTCAAGCTAAAATAACAACAGAAAAATAAAACATACTAAAAACTGTAAAGACAAATGATTATATAAAACTAACCAAAAACATTTAAACAACATACTTACCAAGAGTCTATCAATTTGATGGAGACAACAGTACCGGACAGTGAGCATCTTTAGGGATAACCTTGTAATTTCAAGGTAAAATGATAGGGTGTTAGTTGGGGTAGCCAACGAATACCCCATCTTGATTCGCAAGTTATAATATGTACATGTGATATATAGGCTGGTGATATAGTATGATTTTTGAGTTGGAATGCTTGTAATGCTTAAAGACCAAATAACCTAGCTATATAATTGTACATAAACCCTCATTAATAAAATACATCATGATTGCAAATCAAAAAGAAAAAACAATATGGGGGATAAGACTCCATAAGAATGAAAGGTAAGGGGGATAAGGGACTTAGGAAGGGGGCTAAGCCAAGAAATAATAAAATAATCCTAAGCCTAAGTCTAATTTCATGTGATAACCTAAGTGATGGGATGAGTTCCCAAATAAGGGGAAAGGGGATCCTTGTATGCCACTTATAAAAAATAAGACGTGCATATTTAAGTGGGAAACTTAATGGAAAATGGAGGGACTCTTTTCATTTTACTTTTCCATGGTTACCAGTTCATGTTGAGAGGGAGGGTGGGAACTAGTGATATTTATTGAGACCCTATTACCTGGTGAACCCTGAGTGAATTCTACCTAAATTATTCCAACATTTCTCCTTGGGTTACCTTGGGGAAGGTTGGATACCTGGAGGGAGAATTGTATGGGTAGGTTTCCATAGTGTGTGAGGCCTGGAGGGTATCTACATACTCCATTAGTGCAGTTGGAGTTATTGGATCCAAAAATCAAATACTTCATGTTCGACTTGTGTTGGAGCCCTTGAAGGGAAGTGGGACCCAAAGGGACTATTGAGTAGAGAAGGGGGTACACTTCCTTAGGTTGTATAGGTTGAGGGGAATGAAATTTTGTGGTTGGAATTCCAGTGGGAGTTTTAAACCTTGGCCTAGTGTACCTTTTGTACTAACTGTTAGACCTTAGTCAATTTAGGAATCCTTTTCCTTGGTGGAATCATATCCCTATCTCGGGGGTGACCTATTGGTAAAAGAGTTGGAGCATTAGAGTCTATGGCTCAGGGGGATATTTGAGGCCTGCAACCAATTCATGCTTCCATAAAAAAATAAGTGCTATGTTTATATGTGTTTTTATGCTCTTTAATTCGATGTATTATTACTACTTAATTGTTGTATGTCGAAAGAATAGTTGTTCATGTGTATATGTGTATGATTGTATAATTTTTTCATGAATATGCATGTCATTATTCATATAGAATTTTGTTGTATAGTAGGATATAAAAGTAAATGGTATTAGATATGTTTTTTTGTTATTATGGTGTATGTTGAATTTGTGGGAAATTGGAGAAATTTTATAGTACCCCACCATCCCAATAGGAAATGGGTTGTGGGGTACACTACAAGGCTCATCTTCTTTCTTCTTTGGGGTGGATTCCCCCCCCTCCCTGCCCACCCAACTAGTAGAGGCTCCTCCAATCATGGTTGAATATGAGTTAAGAGATGTATAAACCTTAACCTTCTTCCTAGTAGACATACTTTTGAGAGGAATATTTTTCCCTTCAAGAAAAATTTCCACCTCTTTTAAACTCCTATAATTCATCAAGGGGTAATGACTCAAGTGGTGGAGAGGTAGGTATTTCACTCTCCCCATCCAATTTAAAATCCCCAGTGAGACTTGTCGCATTGTGATAAGGATAGAAGGGTATATTCCCCTTGGGATGCCCCTCGAGTGCCTCGAGATGTCTCAACCCTTGCTAAGTCATAATTTAATTGTATATGTAGCTTGCAAGCTATTGGATATACTCTTGGGTTATAGTAGCAGGTATTTGGTTTGATCCTAGACCCACCCAAAGTTAGTCTAATGACTTACCAATTCCCATGGCTATGGTTTGATCTAGGGCTTATCCCATGTTACTCTAATGTCTTACCAATTCCCATGGCTAAAAAAAAACTCCTCTAATTAACTAATGATGTCTAAGTCCAATAACATAGTAGATAGCACCTACGGTCATGGATGTGATAAATAAGTGATATTATTCAATACACAGATAATAGATCATTTTCAATTTATGAGGAAAGAAAAGTTAAACTTGTGAATTGTATGAAGTAAAAGATAATCATTATTCTTTCAAAAGTGAAAAGTACAACTGATCTGAATTGGATCTTGGCAAATGTTTGTAAATGTTGTAAACAAACATGTTCTTGTTTTATTTCATTTTATTTTTTCATCTGCCATAATAGGAAGGTGAAATGAACAATTGTGAGTATTGTTCTTCCAAAGGAATCCCATTAAAAATAATGAGGGTTGTAGTGAAGAGGGGAAGAATGCAAGGAAAATTTTTGGAGGCAAATAACATGGATAAGAGATAGCACAACCTGCTCAAAGTTAAGTGGATGAAGGATTCAAAGACCATGTCCATTCCAAGTGAAGGTATTTATGCCCCATGGTATTATGAAAATATGGTTTGCTAATGGGTAAAAATGCATGCGATTTTGAGCATTCATAGCTCACTCCATTGTAATGAATTCTTCAAGAATAATAAAATTCCATTGGTTCTAGTTTCCTCTATTATGGTTTCTTGAGTGTAATCAGCCCTCTGGAGGCTAGTTGTGGATTTTATTAGTTTAGTTATGTTGTTGAGTATTACCATCAAAACTATGAGATCCTTTCATTGTTTTTGTTGTTATTTGTGCACACTATAGAAAATTTTCATGCATAAGTGAAACACCCTAAAATGCTAGTGAATGGGGTCGTATTGCTGATTTAGGGTGCCCCCTTTTTCTAATTATTTGTTGTTTGTTCGATCATCTGGCCACTATCCATACCTACAGGTAGAATCTTTATTCTATAAATTCTTACCTTGCAAATGATTTTAAATGCATGATGATGTTGTTAAAAATTGAATGCAATGTCAACGCACAAAGTGGTTGTAGAGAACAAACATATTTTACACTTGGGTTGTAGTTGACAGTGAATTCAAATTACAAAAACATAATAGTTTAAATTCCGTAGTGATTATATGTGTTAGTGAATTGTGTGGACTCTTAGTACCTCAATTATGGTTCAAGTGGTATTAGAACAAGTTTTGAAGGCTTGGAGAAAGCCTAAATGATAAACACTCACAACCAATACCAAAACAATGGACAAGCATTGTTGTCAGGCCTAGAGAGAAGTAGACAACCATCAATGGTATGGCATCATCATGAAGAATATGACATGGAAGATCCTAAGTTCAGATTGTCTTGGTTGGAGCAAAGCATTGCTACATTGATAGAGTTGGTGACATGGTAGCTAGTAATAAAGGGTAAGGAAGCACACTCAACAGATATTGAGCATGAAGAACACAAGGTTGGCCCAAAAGGTTCCAAAGGTGAGACACTTGGAAACTCGGGTAATGAAAAAAAAAATTCTTCATCTTCTAGTGTTCCTTTGAAAGTTGAAGGGAATCTTGAAATACCCATGTTTAATAGATAAACCAATGCAAAAGCCTTGGATAATTGGTCAAAACAATTGGAAGTTTACTTTGGTCTTTATCGAATCCAAAAAAATGAAACAGATCTCCTTTTCCTGCTTGAAGATGATCGGACATGCTTTGCTATGGTGGGAGAGTTATGTGGATGCCTTCAGTATAGGAAAGAATCCCATGGTAATGAAATCGGAGGACTTCAAGGCATTGTTGAAGTCACAATTCTATCTCATAGGTTATGAAGAGGAGAAACTCATGAAGTGGAAGTACCTTCAACAAGAACAAGTAAAAGGAGTGCAAGAATACTATTTTGAGTTCAAGAGGTAGGCCATCCAGTTGGGTATCTCCCTGGAAGAGACATGAGTGGTGATGAAGAACATTGGAGGACTTTTCAGCCATATCTGAAGACAATTTTAACTTCATGGTGTGAAAACCATATATGATGTGAGCAAGAAGGATCTACATTGAGTTGGTCTCTAGGAAAGGACAACAACACATGGGCCAAGAAGAAACCAAAAATAAAATAGACAAGAAGATAGTAGCCATAACTGAGAGAAGGAGGGATCCTAATAGCATTGCAAACATTTTGATGTAGATGGACACACATAAGAGAAGTGTTGGAAAATTCATCCAAAATTTCATCCAAAGTGACAAATTTCAAGGGGAAAGTAAAGGAAGCTACCGAGAAAAAACAAAAAGTGATAAAAATTACCTCTGATCTGGACGAAGTTGTGGCCTACACCACATTGCAACAACCAAAGGTGAGTGGAGATAAACATGCACTATTCTGAATCAAAGTTCAATTGAAGAACCGGAAGGTAAATTCCTTGTTCTATAGTGGTTCTCAATGTAATTTGGTTTCTAAAACATTATTTGATGAGTTTGTTCTAGAAACGAATGATCTAGTGCATCCAATTTCACTAGTATGGTTTCAAGGAAAAATTGTTATGAGAATCACTTGATGGTGTAAAAATGAGTTTTCCATTAGTGTTAATTATGTTGATGAGGAAGAATGTGAATTTTCACCATTGGATGCCTATGGAGTGA
>ML789260.1:433892-445923 GCA_009831015.1 Picea engelmannii
GTCTTCCAACATGTATGAACTCATCAATATAGACTATGTCACTATCTGTGTCATAACATGAAGGATTCAAAATATTCACGGGCTCATCCATCTCCTCCTCATTTCCCAAATCATAAATTAGAGAATCATCAAAATGTTGGAGAGGAGGGTAACTTACTGTTTCTTCTTATGCAGGAGCTTTTAGGACTTGGGTGTCTTCAACATGCATTATTATTTCATCCTCATAAATTTCCCCTTCATCTTCAATTGTACAATAAGGAATATCTACTTCGTTCGACAATTCTATTTCTCCTTCACTTTCTGAATCATGGAAAAAGGTGTCAATGGAATCCTGGAAAGGAAATCAACTAACCTCATCATCTTCTTGTTGTTCAAGAGAAATAGGTTCTTGTATGGCTTCATCAGAGGGAGGAGCAAAAATCAATATTGCATTATCGTGCTTGATGTCTTCAAGCTCTTTCTCTTCATCCACGTCTTCATTAGAATAATAAGCAATCTCTTGCTCTTCATCAAGGGAGTGGGAAACACCTCTAGGATTCTTCTCCTTAACCTCTTGTTGGTCCATGGTTTGTTCCCCTTCCTTTTTTAAATTGATAGTAAATTTTTTAAGGGAAACTAATCTTTCCAAACCAAGATTTTCTGGGGTAGGTTTAGGATCACTGATTTTGGTCCCTAGGGAGAAAAATTGTTTTCCCTTGGACAAGGAGAGATTTACCTTGATTTGCATGGCCATGTTATAAGCTTAGTTTAGTGTTTTGGGCCTCTTCTTACTTAGGAGGAACCCTAAATGCACCAAGAGTGCATTGGTAAAGAGGTACATAAGGTACTTATCGTCAAGATGATGGTTTCTAGGAATCTAATATAGCAATCTATTAAACCTATCCCGGAAATCCCTGACAGTCTCATTTTCAGTTTGTTTTGCATACTCAAGTTCTTTTAGCAACAGTTGGATATCTTCCAATTTCATACCCCACCTTTTGAGAAAGGTCTCTTCTAATTGGTCCATATAAATGATGCTAGCTAAAGAGAGATCATTATACCACTTTCTAGCATTCTCATGAAGAGTGGCAGAAAAAATTTTCATCACCAAATCTTCAACATCATCACTGATAGGATGGAGTTAAAAGAAAGCCCAAAAATCACTCATGTGATAGTCGGCTCTTTTCCCATCACTGCCAGTGAATCTAGGGAGCCACTTTTCGTACTTCAGGGGCATTCGTCAGGGGTATCCCAGGATTTTATTCATGTCTAGGGGTTTGAAATTTCCTGTGTCCCATTCAGAATTCATAATTGGCTTTGTCATCAATGGAGTCGCCAGATATTTTTCTTGAAATTATCAAAGAAATAAGGGAATCACCCTTAGTGGAGTCACCAGGTAAGCTTGTAATATAAATACTCTTGAGGAAAGACTTACCAAAAAAGTGTCGCCTTTGAGGAGAATTGACTCAGTGTTCCCCGGCAGTGACGCCAAAATGTTATCACACAATTTTTAGTTGGAGTAAAGGATGGATAGAATAAAGGAAAACTGGCGAAACTGAGACTATCCTACCACTGTCAGCTCAATAGGATAGCTCTTTTTGTTTAGGGTGGTAGGCCCAGGGGAGACATCCCCACTGACCTAGGGTTTTGAGAAGGCAAAGGCTTATGGATAAGTAGAAATTACCCCCCCTCACAAGTCACCACCGATCCAAAAGTACGACTAATTAGCCAATAAAAGTAAAGATAATTGGAAGTACAAATAGTAACCAAAAGTGTACCTGCCTGAGACAAAGCAACAAGAAAACTATGCATGCGCAAGATCACTTGCTTCGTTAGTACTTCATATAATCAAGGACTTTTGATATAAAGAAATTGATAGACAATATTGATGAAGCGATGTACAATGGAAATGATTACAATATATATCACTTCACAATAAATGCTAAAGAACCTTCACAATGATCAATGGCAATTTATCATTAATGTAACAATATCAACACTTGACGCAACACCTTAGCCAATATTTCAATTGCTTTAAAGACACAATAAATGTTGCATGGATATGGTTACAACATAGGTATATGATGACAACAATGGGGTTAGTAAGTTTTATTCTAAGCTAGGATTAGAAGGAGTTAAATGTTGTTCAAGAGTGTTTTGAAGTTGTGATCAAAGGGACTCCAGTACAAGGTCTTAGATCAGTGCATTATTAGGGAAAATGGAGTCAAATTGGTTGCAAATGTTGAAGGGCTGAAATGATAATGATAAGGCCAAAGACAAGAGGTATATGATGGTTAAAGTGTTGCTAAGTCAAGGCTTCAACCTATCAACCCTAGGGGAAGACAACTCACTAAGGTGTAGAAACCCTAGGCCTTAGTGTGTCTTCCTCCTTTAGCTCAAAGGGAAAAGATGAAACTAATAGGCTACAAGAGTAAAGGGTAGAGTGTTGCTATGGTGAGGCTCTAACATCTATCTTTAAAAAATTAAAATGGCTCTTAGCATAACTTGGTAGGGACATGAAATATGGACACCAACATGTGCTTATTCCCTATGGTTTTAATCAGAAAATTTCATTAAAATGCAAGTAAAATATACCACAACCATTCAAATAAAGAAGAATTGCAGAAATTCACTTACATTTATCAACCATTCATTAATCCAAACCCTATTTGTAAACCTTCCACCAAGAAAATGTAGAAAATAGCCAAGAAAGAGCCTCCTTCAACAAGTGTGCATCAAAATTTCAGCCAAAAACCCTAAAGGAGGGTGAAAATTTCAGACCTCACCAAGAGTGAGTGAAAGATGATCCAAAATTAGAGAGTTTTACCCCTTTACTTATACAATATCAAGTGACCTTAATTTAATTTTAGGTCACCAAAAGGTCGACAAGGCCAAAATACATAATAATATTGTTTTACATTAAAATGTCATAATGAAACCCTAATCAAGCAAATAATGAGGATGTCATGCCCTTTTAGGGTGACGTCGTCCCTTTCTAGGGAAAATGTGGCCTCCTGGAGCAAATATTTATCCCTCCTTGGGCCTCTGGGAGCTGCGACATGTGCCAATCATGCCACAACTACCTCCCAAACTCCCATATCGTTAGAATGATGTCATAGGAGGTCATAGGTGATGTCATGGGCCTTCCAAGGCCAACATCCCAGTGGAATGGGCACAACCCCCCTGGGTAAGGCTCTGTCAGGCTGCCTCTGTGAAATGTCCTCCTCTTCTCCGGTGCCCCAGGAAGGTCCAAACTAATCATCTCCCCATGTGTACCTATCCAATGTGTTACTTGTCCGTCGGGTATGATCCTGCACATCAACAGATACGCCCTCCATGTGCTCATAAGTCATAGGGATCATAGCAATTTCAATGACATCCAATCATCAATTTCATTAAACATGTGCATAAAAACCTTTTTACTCAGTCAAGTTCTCATAGACATTATACAAATCTGCAAGGCAAGTTTGGAGGAAGTGACAGGGCGTCCTATTGGGCTAGTGTCCACTGGATCTGGGATGTTTCCAGAAGAAATCAAATCCAATTCATGTTATTGGATGAGGTGGATAAGGGATGCCCATACAAGGGGTTCAGTGATAGAAGGGAAATGCATGGCTTACCTGTGGGTTCCTTTGTAGAAGGCGAGCTACACCTGTCTTGGATGAAAATGTTTCCAAGACCATTCATTCCTTTTATTCTTTATTCTTTATTGATTTTTCTTTCAAGAAGATAATCAGGGGACACTTCCCTAGTGTGGTGACCAGTGGTGGCAATTTCACCCACAAGAACTTTCACGGAAATGAGAAGGTTGGTTTGTGATGAGACCCCCTTTCTCTTGGATATGCCACCAAGAGCCACTACCCTGGTGTGGTAACCAACTGCTAGTAGTGTAATACCGCTAGATTCCCATGGACCTAATAGGCTAGCTCGTGATGAGACCCCCTATCCTCTGACTAGGTCTTGTTTTGTTATTTTTTATGTGTCCTTCTATTTCTTGTTGAGAATCCTTTTACTGCTTTCTGGGAGATCCCTGGGCGAAGCATCTCGAGGTTTTATTTTTAGGATTTTATCTTTTGTTAGATGCTTTTACCTTCTGGGCCTTTATCCCCTTCTTCCCATAAGGTAAGGTGCAACCCTTAAATGATTTTCCAACCCAATGCCAGGACCAATGTAATGGGATGGATGAGTAGGAGTAAGATGGAAAATGGTAGGTATGATGGGAGTAGACGATGACTTTTCATGAATCCCCCCAGTGGAAACTCAAAACCTATGGGCATAGGCTTACTGGGGCACCCGTCATTCCCCCAGACATGGTCAAGTGGATAAGTATAAGATCCAAGCACACGTTAGAAACAAAAATAGATAAATTCACATATTCAAAGGTTATGAGGATCAGAGTGACACATACCATGATACCCAGACTCATTACCTCATGGAGCAAGATCCATCTCTGCTACAAGACCAAGTTGAGGTGATGGATGCTATTGTTGCTGACAAAGTGGAGGCATTGAAAGGAAGAAAAGATGGGCCCTCCAGGGCCATGCTCAATTCAATATGGCTCTCGGTATTCCATGTATAGGAACTGTAGGCCTCACAACATAATCTCCTTAGTTATCCCTAAAGTGGGGGATAACAATACCATTAAAGGTTTTAGCAAAATCCCTTTCCACTTCAATATTAAAACCATTGAAAAATTGAATAAACCCTAACTGACCTGCTTGGGAAACCATCTGAGTTGCATCATCACAGGTGAGAAGAGCCTGAAAGCCATTCGGATTTTCCCTCACAAGAGGGGCCATGAATTCAAAGAACAGTTCAATAGACAGGGTAAACTAAAAGGAGAACAGACCATCCTTGTGGGAGAAGATATATTGAAATTGTATCCAAATAGAATAATAAAAAACAAATGAAAACAAGTAGACATACCTTATCCCGATAGTAGTGGCTAAGAATTCAAATGACCATGAACGATATGTTATAATCAACCACTTAAATCTGTGATGATTTCTCAAATTCCTTGCATGAAAGAGGACAAAGGGTTTTAGAATCGAATGACCCATGTACTCCTTACAATTTTCCATGAACCTTTGATCCCAAATCATGGATGATGGCACGGTTATGGAAATCATATCGCAGTCGCTCGGAGGATTTGGCTACGATAAAGGAGCATAATCGAAGGGAAAGATGAAGTACATGGATTGAAGAATGAATGATCCAAAGAGACGGATATGATCGTGGAGTGGTCAATTAAGAATAGAGGCCAAGAAAAAATCTTACCCAAAACCATATCTAATAGCTTTGATGTAAGTTTAGAGTAATCACTTCTTGAATTAATTTGAAATGCCATGACATAAATTTTACTTTCTATCATCACCCCTCTAAATGTTTAAAAGGGTCGTTTAATAGTTCTAAAATGGTTCCTAGTAGGGTGAAATTAGAATTAGAGGATATAGAAACTTGATAAAGGTTGATTTTAGTTATTCAAACCTTCAATTAATCAAAACCCTATAGAGAAATAATATCGTCTTACAAATGAGACTAGGAAATACGAGAAATAATCATTGATCAAAGAAATATAAGTATGACGATACCGTTCAAATAATTCACCAAGTGAGATCCACAAGAAAATCCTTAATTTCATGCTTCACAGTCATGAAATTAAGAATAAACATGAAATCATAACACACTCAAGCTAAAATAACAACAGAAAAATAAAACATACTAAAAACTGTAAAGACAAATGATTATATAAAACTAACCAAAAACATTTAAACAACATACTTACCAAGAGTCTATCAATTTGATGGAGACAACAGTACCGGACAGTGAGCATCTTTAGGGATAACCTTGTAATTTCAAGGTAAAATGATAGGGTGTTAGTTGGGGTAGCCAACGAATACCCCATCTTGATTCGCAAGTTATAATATGTACATGTGATATATAGGCTGGTGATATAGTATGATTTTTGAGTTGGAATGCTTGTAATGCTTAAAGACCAAATAACCTAGCTATATAATTGTACATAAACCCTCATTAATAAAATACATCATGATTGCAAATCAAAAAGAAAAAACAATATGGGGGATAAGACTCC
Organism: Picea engelmannii; assembly: GCA_009831015.1. NCBI lineage: Eukaryota > Viridiplantae > Streptophyta > Pinopsida > Pinales > Pinaceae > Picea > Picea engelmannii. Next base: position 439,966 of record ML789260.1, read on the forward strand.
ATAAGAATGAAAGGTAAGGGGGATAAGGGACTTAGGAAGGGGGCTAAGCCAAGAAATAATAAAATAATCCTAAGCCTAAGTCTAATTTCATGTGATAACCTAAGTGATGGGATGAGTTCCCAAATAAGGGGAAAGGGGATCCTTGTATGCCACTTATAAAAAATAAGACGTGCATATTTAAGTGGGAAACTTAATGGAAAATGGAGGGACTCTTTTCATTTTACTTTTCCATGGTTACCAGTTCATGTTGAGAGGGAGGGTGGGAACTAGTGATATTTATTGAGACCCTATTACCTGGTGAACCCTGAGTGAATTCTACCTAAATTATTCCAACATTTCTCCTTGGGTTACCTTGGGGAAGGTTGGATACCTGGAGGGAGAATTGTATGGGTAGGTTTCCATAGTGTGTGAGGCCTGGAGGGTATCTACATACTCCATTAGTGCAGTTGGAGTTATTGGATCCAAAAATCAAATACTTCATGTTCGACTTGTGTTGGAGCCCTTGAAGGGAAGTGGGACCCAAAGGGACTATTGAGTAGAGAAGGGGGTACACTTCCTTAGGTTGTATAGGTTGAGGGGAATGAAATTTTGTGGTTGGAATTCCAGTGGGAGTTTTAAACCTTGGCCTAGTGTACCTTTTGTACTAACTGTTAGACCTTAGTCAATTTAGGAATCCTTTTCCTTGGTGGAATCATATCCCTATCTCGGGGGTGACCTATTGGTAAAAGAGTTGGAGCATTAGAGTCTATGGCTCAGGGGGATATTTGAGGCCTGCAACCAATTCATGCTTCCATAAAAAAATAAGTGCTATGTTTATATGTGTTTTTATGCTCTTTAATTCGATGTATTATTACTACTTAATTGTTGTATGTCGAAAGAATAGTTGTTCATGTGTATATGTGTATGATTGTATAATTTTTTCATGAATATGCATGTCATTATTCATATAGAATTTTGTTGTATAGTAGGATATAAAAGTAAATGGTATTAGATATGTTTTTTTGTTATTATGGTGTATGTTGAATTTGTGGGAAATTGGAGAAATTTTATAGTACCCCACCATCCCAATAGGAAATGGGTTGTGGGGTACACTACAAGGCTCATCTTCTTTCTTCTTTGGGGTGGATTCCCCCCCCTCCCTGCCCACCCAACTAGTAGAGGCTCCTCCAATCATGGTTGAATATGAGTTAAGAGATGTATAAACCTTAACCTTCTTCCTAGTAGACATACTTTTGAGAGGAATATTTTTCCCTTCAAGAAAAATTTCCACCTCTTTTAAACTCCTATAATTCATCAAGGGGTAATGACTCAAGTGGTGGAGAGGTAGGTATTTCACTCTCCCCATCCAATTTAAAATCCCCAGTGAGACTTGTCGCATTGTGATAAGGATAGAAGGGTATATTCCCCTTGGGATGCCCCTCGAGTGCCTCGAGATGTCTCAACCCTTGCTAAGTCATAATTTAATTGTATATGTAGCTTGCAAGCTATTGGATATACTCTTGGGTTATAGTAGCAGGTATTTGGTTTGATCCTAGACCCACCCAAAGTTAGTCTAATGACTTACCAATTCCCATGGCTATGGTTTGATCTAGGGCTTATCCCATGTTACTCTAATGTCTTACCAATTCCCATGGCTAAAAAAAAACTCCTCTAATTAACTAATGATGTCTAAGTCCAATAACATAGTAGATAGCACCTACGGTCATGGATGTGATAAATAAGTGATATTATTCAATACACAGATAATAGATCATTTTCAATTTATGAGGAAAGAAAAGTTAAACTTGTGAATTGTATGAAGTAAAAGATAATCATTATTCTTTCAAAAGTGAAAAGTACAACTGATCTGAATTGGATCTTGGCAAATGTTTGTAAATGTTGTAAACAAACATGTTCTTGTTTTATTTCATTTTATTTTTTCATCTGCCATAATAGGAAGGTGAAATGAACAATTGTGAGTATTGTTCTTCCAAAGGAATCCCATTAAAAATAATGAGGGTTGTAGTGAAGAGGGGAAGAATGCAAGGAAAATTTTTGGAGGCAAATAACATGGATAAGAGATAGCACAACCTGCTCAAAGTTAAGTGGATGAAGGATTCAAAGACCATGTCCATTCCAAGTGAAGGTATTTATGCCCCATGGTATTATGAAAATATGGTTTGCTAATGGGTAAAAATGCATGCGATTTTGAGCATTCATAGCTCACTCCATTGTAATGAATTCTTCAAGAATAATAAAATTCCATTGGTTCTAGTTTCCTCTATTATGGTTTCTTGAGTGTAATCAGCCCTCTGGAGGCTAGTTGTGGATTTTATTAGTTTAGTTATGTTGTTGAGTATTACCATCAAAACTATGAGATCCTTTCATTGTTTTTGTTGTTATTTGTGCACACTATAGAAAATTTTCATGCATAAGTGAAACACCCTAAAATGCTAGTGAATGGGGTCGTATTGCTGATTTAGGGTGCCCCCTTTTTCTAATTATTTGTTGTTTGTTCGATCATCTGGCCACTATCCATACCTACAGGTAGAATCTTTATTCTATAAATTCTTACCTTGCAAATGATTTTAAATGCATGATGATGTTGTTAAAAATTGAATGCAATGTCAACGCACAAAGTGGTTGTAGAGAACAAACATATTTTACACTTGGGTTGTAGTTGACAGTGAATTCAAATTACAAAAACATAATAGTTTAAATTCCGTAGTGATTATATGTGTTAGTGAATTGTGTGGACTCTTAGTACCTCAATTATGGTTCAAGTGGTATTAGAACAAGTTTTGAAGGCTTGGAGAAAGCCTAAATGATAAACACTCACAACCAATACCAAAACAATGGACAAGCATTGTTGTCAGGCCTAGAGAGAAGTAGACAACCATCAATGGTATGGCATCATCATGAAGAATATGACATGGAAGATCCTAAGTTCAGATTGTCTTGGTTGGAGCAAAGCATTGCTACATTGATAGAGTTGGTGACATGGTAGCTAGTAATAAAGGGTAAGGAAGCACACTCAACAGATATTGAGCATGAAGAACACAAGGTTGGCCCAAAAGGTTCCAAAGGTGAGACACTTGGAAACTCGGGTAATGAAAAAAAAAATTCTTCATCTTCTAGTGTTCCTTTGAAAGTTGAAGGGAATCTTGAAATACCCATGTTTAATAGATAAACCAATGCAAAAGCCTTGGATAATTGGTCAAAACAATTGGAAGTTTACTTTGGTCTTTATCGAATCCAAAAAAATGAAACAGATCTCCTTTTCCTGCTTGAAGATGATCGGACATGCTTTGCTATGGTGGGAGAGTTATGTGGATGCCTTCAGTATAGGAAAGAATCCCATGGTAATGAAATCGGAGGACTTCAAGGCATTGTTGAAGTCACAATTCTATCTCATAGGTTATGAAGAGGAGAAACTCATGAAGTGGAAGTACCTTCAACAAGAACAAGTAAAAGGAGTGCAAGAATACTATTTTGAGTTCAAGAGGTAGGCCATCCAGTTGGGTATCTCCCTGGAAGAGACATGAGTGGTGATGAAGAACATTGGAGGACTTTTCAGCCATATCTGAAGACAATTTTAACTTCATGGTGTGAAAACCATATATGATGTGAGCAAGAAGGATCTACATTGAGTTGGTCTCTAGGAAAGGACAACAACACATGGGCCAAGAAGAAACCAAAAATAAAATAGACAAGAAGATAGTAGCCATAACTGAGAGAAGGAGGGATCCTAATAGCATTGCAAACATTTTGATGTAGATGGACACACATAAGAGAAGTGTTGGAAAATTCATCCAAAATTTCATCCAAAGTGACAAATTTCAAGGGGAAAGTAAAGGAAGCTACCGAGAAAAAACAAAAAGTGATAAAAATTACCTCTGATCTGGACGAAGTTGTGGCCTACACCACATTGCAACAACCAAAGGTGAGTGGAGATAAACATGCACTATTCTGAATCAAAGTTCAATTGAAGAACCGGAAGGTAAATTCCTTGTTCTATAGTGGTTCTCAATGTAATTTGGTTTCTAAAACATTATTTGATGAGTTTGTTCTAGAAACGAATGATCTAGTGCATCCAATTTCACTAGTATGGTTTCAAGGAAAAATTGTTATGAGAATCACTTGATGGTGTAAAAATGAGTTTTCCATTAGTGTTAATTATGTTGATGAGGAAGAATGTGAATTTTCACCATTGGATGCCTATGGAGTGATGCTAGGTAGCCCCTACTTGTGGGATATGGATGCTACCTTCTATAGGGAAAAAAACAAGTAGCGCATGGTCAAGGGTGGAAAGGAATACCTTGTCAAAGCACATCAAGAGAGAAAGAGAATAACTCCTATAGAAACAAAACAAGGAATGACAGGAATAAAACAAACCACCTTTGTCAACAGTGGAATGGTGGATATCCAGAGACAAATGGAGGCCTTCTTCTTCTATCTCGTTAATGGTCCATCTTTTGGGGGGCAAAACCCTTAAAATGGGGAGGTTTGATACGAATTGGATAATGGAAAATGTTTTTAAATGTTGTAAATAAACATGTTTTTATTTTATTTCATTTTATTTTGTCTTTTGGCACAATGGGAAGGTGAAACAAACAACTGTGACTATTGTCCTTTCAAAGGCATCCCATTAAAAAGAATGAGCATTGTAGTGAAGAGGGGGATAATGTAAGGAGAATTTTGGGAAGTTGGTAATAGAGATAAGAGTTAGTGCAACCTACTCAAAGTTAGGTGGACGAAGGATTCAAATACCCTATCCACCATGGTTTTCTGAAAATATGGTCTGCTAGTGGGTAAAAATGAGTGATCTTTTGAGCATGCATATCTCACTCCCTTGTAATGAATTATTCAAGCATAATAAAATTCCATTGGTTCTAGTTTCCTCTATTCTGGTTTCTTGTGTGTAATCGACCCTTTGGAGGCTAGTTGTGGATTTTTTTAGTTCAATTTTTTTACTCGGTATTACCACCACAACTTTGATATCCTTTCATTGGTTCAATTTTTATTTGTGCACACTATAACAAAGTTGTCTGCATAATTGAAACACCCCATAATACTTACGATTGGGGTCATATTGGTGATTTAGTGCACCCTTTTTTTAATTGTTTGTTGTTTGTTCAGTTGGTTGGCCATCGACAATATCTACAAGTGGACTCTTTAATCTCCAAATTCTTACCTTGAAAATTATTTTAAATGCATGCTGGGGTTTTTTTAAATCAAATGCAATGCTAATGCACAAAGAATCTATAGAGAACAAGCAGATTTTCAATTAGGTTGTAGTTGACAGCGAATTCAAATTACAAAGACAAAATAGTTTAAATTCTACAGTGAGTATCCATTTTAGTGAATTATGTAGACTCCCAGTGCCTCAATTACAGGTCATCAACACATACTAAAAGAGTGATATCTTCAAGAACAATGAGCTATTTGAAATGGTCTTAGTCTAAACGTTCTACGTTTTGGCTCTTTTCCAGGGATATTATCTATTTAATTTTATCCAAAATATGGTGAGAAATTGTTGGATCTACATATTTGAGTGGTTAAATTTGTATAATATGAGTTCCCCAAGGTTTTTTTATCACATTGAACCATTTATGCATTTAGAAATGAAATTTAAATAACAAAAAATTGTTCTTTTGTCCAGATTTGTATCATCGTATTTCGACGCAAAATGCCAAAAAATAGAATATTTAGACAATGTCATTGAAATGATTGATCCTTGAGCTAGCTACCTTTGTGTATGTGGAACTCACTGGGTACCTTTTATATCTTTTCCTCACTTGATTATTTTCAAAAAAATTATCTAACACATTTTAATTAACTTGATGAAAATTTCATGCACTGTAATATACTTAATAATAAGCACTACTCAAAGTGGAGATAGTATGAAATGCGTGATGAATATATATATATATATATATATATATATATATATATATATATATATATATATATATATAT
>ML789260.1:466275-483220 GCA_009831015.1 Picea engelmannii
ATTTGGAGATGACGTGCTGAGGATAATGCGCCGAAATCTGGAACCTTTCGTTTGAAACCACGAACGATCATCATGTCCTCCAATGCGGGCTAATCGGCGGTTTGAAACTTCAATCATTTCAGCGTTTTGACACATGGCTCGTGTGAAAGCACGAGCTTTCTTTTTGCTCGACCAAACCCTTTCGACGGTTGCTTTGTATTTCAAATCGGCCATTTGCTGACGAAATCAAACATTTTCGGTGGTTAATGAGCACTCCGGGGGCTCGCCCAAACCACCGAAAGTCTCCTTTTTGCACCCTTTGAATAAACCAAGTATCAAGAAATTTATTGAAATATGAAAACAGAAAACTAGTTGAGCATGCATGCGACCAATAGCTTAGGATATCCTCTACAAAGTTCAACCGAAAAGACGGTTTTACTTTGGGAGTTAACAATCACCATAACAATTTTCAGACAAGATCCAAGTCTCAGAAATTTAGCAAGATCTACATCGTCGCAAAATCTTGATAGTTTGGAGAATTGATAATTTAGAGGACCAGGACATATCTGGGGTGTATGGACGAATATAGCGGAGGCACAAAAGGTATAAATCGACAGGCCATCGATTGTAAAACGGCCCAGATCAACGGTTAGGGCCCATATCAAGCTGTGAAGTTGCACGAGACTTAACCATGTAAAGGCAGACAGCGGAAAACCATTACAGTTTTTAAAATGGAGGCGTGGCACCTCTAGAGATACATCGGGGTGAAAGGCGGGTTGCCTAAAACCACTTTCGTAAAAGCCCCGATGTCACATGTTTCAATACGTCAAATCAACCACTCGTGGGGTGGGCGATGGCTGGTCAGAATCACCCTGCTTTACTCATTCGAAATTTCATAATCGTATGATGTCAGGTGAACACCGCCACATAAAGAACTCGAAAGCTAATCATTTGAAATGGATTAGCCAAGCATGGTAAACCAACATACCTGTAAGTGACTCTATCAGTGATTCATGATTGGAACTCTATAACTACCGATTCTCAAGTATGAGGGTATCATCTCATCCGTAAGATTGAATCTCTAATTTATGAAAGGAACATCTTGGTGTCCATGATACTGGGATACATGGACCAGGCCAATCAAGCCATATCCAGTCAAACAAGTCATTCAAGTAACATGGCGGGCTTATCTACTCGTAAGAAGGAAAGGGAAATTGTATGAATATTAGCAACTAAATTCCATACGAAACTTGCTATAGACCCAGGATTAGAATTTAGGCTAAATCCCATCATGAAGGACCTAATCATCAACAGGCCAGCTGTGAAAAAGAAATGGAGCAAATGGCAGACGATAGAAAACATGGCTGAAACAGCTGAAAGCATCGGGGAGAATCAACCGGCCTGGTTGGTCACTCTGAAGAAGGAGATCATTGAGCTGAAATAATTTCTCAGACTAGAATAAGTACATCTAAGCATGCTTTGGATAGATGGTGGTCGAAGAAAAGGGCCTAGATATGATGAACTTGTTCCTAACAGTCCCTTTAAAATAGGATAATGGTTATTATAAATCATTCCTCCTTGTAACTCATCTCTAATTTTAGAATTACAAGAAGTATGAACGTTTTGAATTCCACAAAAATTCCTCTATATATATTATCTCAAGGATATAGAAAGGATGGAGAAAAGAGGAGCCTTCCCTCTGTGCAGGAAAACTTTTTTAAATTTTGGGGCTAGAATGAATATATAAATGCAAAGGCAGATTTTGGATTTTTTATGAAAAGATTCTAACTGGCAGTGATATGAGTCTTGTTTTCCTCTCATATGTATTTCCTATAAGCATATATTTCATTTACACTTCCTTCTGTCTAAATTGGATATTTAGAGGCCCAAAATTCATTATTTGATGTTCTTGGCTTAGCAACTTAGACTGTGTTTCTTTCTTCTTAACTTATTCAGAATTCATCTCTGTAATTCTCTAATGTAGTTGTGTGTTTCTTTTTCCTATGATGTCGTGCAAAATTTTCAGATATAAACTCAGACTTACTGCCTGATTTAGGCTTTTCCTCTTAATATTTCTCAGGTTTGATAATGTGTTCTATTTATTCCAGACCCCATAGCCCAAATGTTATCTTATTTTTTCAGTCATTTTATTAAAATTTCCCAAAACAAACCAATTCTAGCCATCCATTTCCATAGATATACCAAGTGACACGAGAGAGCCCTCTCTAAGTTGAGCAGGATAGTGACTTAGCTCTAAATCTGGTTGAGACAATTACCTCTATCATTTGTCTATTCAGCCGGACAAAATTTACAGAGTGCTAACACAGATCTTTCTGCTTCAGTCATTCTTTTAAATTTCTGATTGAAAACTAGTTAGTTGTTTCAAAATCCCCCAGTGAGCCTACTACTTCTTCAGCAAAGTCTAACTCCTCCAAGGCTTCTCGATCAATCAATACCTTGTGTCTTTTGATAGCTGAACCTTCCTTTAGGTGAATTTCTCTCTTAACCACAACCTTCCTTTTCTTACTAAAAACGAAATTGGAAGGAGGTAACACTTCAACCGAAATGGGTGTGAGGTCCTATATGAATATTACCTCTGCATTTGGATTCCCTCTGGTGAATTGTAACAGTGTGATGAACTGGATGGTGCTTCTGATTTCGGTGGACAATTGTTTCCCGACCGCATTTGTAGTTGATTTATCTAGTGAAAACGATGGTCCTTCTTCTCCCTCCTTTGTCAATGTCTCTTCTTGATCTTTGTCTTGGTCACCTTAAACATTTGTCGATGGGATAGCTTATTTCTATGTTGACACCTCAGTCTTCTCCAAACTTTCTCGGTTTTCTTGTCCACTGGAGCTTACTGCTTATGAGCTTTGGGTCTCTGTTTTCTTTCCAGTTGTAGATGTCGGGGTTCCTCCTTGTAACACTTTAGGGAGGCTACTTCTTTGGTGTCTCTGGAAGTTGTAAAACTAAATCATTTTATCGAGTGACAGAGCTCAAACCCGACTCAATACCTCTGGATAGGATCTCACTCCTCATAAAATCTCGTCTTGAGGGGAATATTCATGTTCATACCTTTTCAAATTGCAGCTGGCCATGTGATTACCCATGATATTTTGTGGGTCGTGCTTCTTGAATTCAATGTCAACCAACTTTATTTCTTCCAAGGTCACGGCCTCTACTTTAGAATGATCGAAATCCAGTAGGGAAAATGTGCCAATCTACTAGGGGAAAGAAGGCCATACCTTTTTCTTTAATGCTTTGAGCTCCTTACTAATCCCACCGAGCACAGTTTGTCATCCAACCTCCCAACACACTAGTCGGTATGGTAAAATTGCGGCAGAGCATATGGAGGAATTGAACAGCCAAAAACCATAATATAGGAGAAGTGTTCCTCGATATACCAGTCTGTTATTCTGCCCAGGTTATTCACAATTTTTTTGGATATTCTAGGAGGTGGGTAGCCATATATGGTGGTGTGCATTGGTACCACTACTCAGTTACAGATCTCATAAAATAATTCCTTTGCCTCTTCTTCCCAAAGCTTCGAATGGTAAATATGTATGGGTTCTGCACTATTTGGAGTCCAGCTCTAGTCCATCAACGGAAAGGCTTCATGAAACAGACGGCGTCCATAATATAAGCCGACATGAAAAATTGGGTCGGTTGCCCCTTGTCTCTTAGTGACTAATATCTTGTAATCTCTTGAACCAAATTGTTCAACAATATCTTTGCCCAGTCAAAAGAGTACTCTTCTACTACTGTGTGTATAATAGGTACCCACTGTAAAAATAAATGAGCTATGTTTTCCTTCCCGTAGATCCTACACATCATCATTGCTATGTACATTATGTGGGGTTCTAGTGCGGAAACTGGGTATATACCATGGGAGTCAGCTCTAAACTTCTCGGGGTGAGAATACCAGTCTTTAATTAAGTTGGGAAGGTTTTTTTCGTATTGATCTCATTCCTTCTTGTTGAAATCTACTAGGAAATTTGCATTGTAAACGAAATTGGATACCAAAGACAATTTGTACATCACCTGCAGATGCTCCAGCCTAAAATACCCAACTGTGACCTTTTGCAAATTGAAAATAGTTCTAGTTGGGATATCTATGTGGTCCAACGCCTAACCGATCATATCATTGTAGGGAAAGAGCTTAGGCCTTGTCGCTATCTTCTGTAACTCTAACTGAGAAACAATTTTGTATTTGGTAGATATGTCCTCCTTCTCGTTGTCGCTTGAATCATCTGGGCAATTTACCAATTCATATTGTAAGATGTTGAATACTTGTGTCCAGGATTTGATGTTGTCTATGCTTCTGGGCGAGGTGTCAGAGAGAACATATACGTTCTGGCTCAAACTTTTTCCAGTTACTTTAGGTCCTTTCCGAGGAGGCATGGTATCAAGCCTTCGAACTTTTTTATCTGCCACAGGAAAGGTGTAAAATCCTTCAGCTGGAAAAAACTTACAGCTCAGTAAAATGCATAATGAAATTCAAATTCCCATTCCTTTTCCTTTAATCGCATCAATCAACCAATACCTTCACTGATAGATTATTTACTTTCTTTAATGAATCAGATTCAAGCGATGGCTCAAAATCTTATTTAGAATTATTGTCGTAAAGACATTATTAATGGAATTTATTTTTGGTGGTTCATGCTCGGGAAAAGAACATACAAAATTTGAATCTATATGAGTCATCATTAAGCGATGTATTAATTAAGAGATAATCTTTGTTAAAGCATTGGTTAATCATAGTTATTATTGAGTAAATTTCGGTGTTTAGGCTCTCAGGAGATCTCATAACAGCCTGAGCTATAACTTACGAAATGCAAAATCGTGATGTGATTAATTAAGTTTAATTGTGTTTAACCCTTTTAATTAATCATGATTAACTTCAAGGGTTTCGCGATTTCGAGTATCGGGACTTTGGTTGTCGTTCGAGGCAAGATTCCTGAAACGCGAAATTGTGATAAGGTTTAATCATCGTTAATCATTTTTAATCATTTAATTAACTTGGTTTAATCTTAAGATAGTTTCATGACTTCGTATATCGAGACTTATGGATTTCTTACATGTTGGACTGTTAGTATCGCGAAACTCTGAAACCCGACATTTCGAAGGTATCCTTTAGTGATTTTACCTTTTAACGAGTGGGTGGCTCCATAACTTTTAAGTATTTCAGATCGTTGGATTCAACGAAAGACTTCATCAACGGTGATATTCAAGTGTGTGTTTGTCCTTATTTAAAAAAGAATGAAACTTATCTAAGTCTAAAGTTTATAAAAATATATATGTTCCAACACATACCATCACACACCCTCATACCTTCTTCATCTTCAACAACAAGAGAATAGCATCTTCATCAGACTTTACCTCAGCCTCGCGGGACTAGTTTTTGGATTAGTCACAAACCCTAAATTTCAAAAGTAATAACTCCATAAGTGTAATGAATAAAGGTTTGAAACTTTTACCCAATATTTTTCAATATATTATCTAAAATTCCTCCAAGTTTCACTCCTTGAATCCTCCCTTAAAAGAAGTTATAGCAAAAATGGAAGACCTTGCTTAATTTTGGTCTATTCTTCAGAGTGAATTGTAGAGCATGCCATGCACTGAATATTTGATATCTGGTTCTAAAACTTGAAAACAAACATACTATGGAGTTGTATAATTTCCAATGAAATTAGTCTCATAGAATTTGGACCCTCTATGAATAAGTTATGTCTATTTTTATCATAACAATTGTTTGAGACAAGTTTCAGGACTAGTCAAAAACCCTATCTTCCACAGAGTGTATCTCCAAAAATAAAACGATCCAGAAGATGAAATTTTTACCATGGGTACCTTGATATATCTTATCAATATCCTACAAGTTTAAATATTTGATTCATTATAGAAAAAAAATTATAGTAAAAATGGTAAGATGACCTTTAAATAACATACCTTAGAACACATGATCAAAATAATTCATCCTCCATTGGAATTTCTCCCTTCTTCACTTCATCTTCCCTCTTAAATTTGTCTCATATCTCCTTGGTTACCTCATTTAAAAATCACTTGAGTTTTTATAACAAATGAACTCCTATGTGTCTTATTTATATTATATCTGGCACCTTCTTTTTAGGGTCGACTTGAACCAATTAAAATTCAATTTATTTTTTAATGATTATTCCAATGAGGTCGAATTTACCAAAAATATCCTTAATATTTATTTTAATATTCATTGCAATGGGGATGACCTATAACTTCTTGTTTGCAACAACTTTTCTTCTTTTAATTAATTTGGGGCTGACTTGTCACTTCTTGTTACAATTGTTTAGGGCTTCTTAACCATACTTTAGGGCTTCCATATTCAAGAGGGAATATCTCTTCAATTGTGAGGAACCACGTGGAATACCACCTACCATTGGAAACTACATGAAGAGGAATATATGTCTATGATGGTTTTGCATGCATTTACAGTGTCCTTCACACTCTTTTAATTTCTTCAAACAACTTCGGGCTTCATGACCACACCTCTAGGGCTTCTTAACCACTTAATCACTTAACCATATTTTTGTGGATTCTTGTAGAATTATTCAAATCCTATTCCCATGAGGGCCATTCTTAGAGCTAATACATAAGGGGACCACTTTTGAGTCTTCTTCAAATACACCTATTACTTTAACTTCTTCTAGAGTTGACATCTAGGGTTGACATCAATGAAAACTTAATTTACAAGAAGGAGCACCTGGATTTCAAATATTTTATTCAATATCATCAACTAATTGATCTTGAGACTAGTAATGGAACTTTCACCTAGAACAATCATCAAGGTGGATCTCAACAACTTGCTTGCAAGCTAGACCAATTTCTAGTCTCTAAATATTTTATTCTATCTAGAATGCACAAGGAAGCTACCATCCTCCCTACTGTGGGATCCAATCATTGGCCCATATGTATTTCCATTAACACACTTAGAAAACCCTGGGAAAAACCTTTTCAGTTTGAGAAGTTTTGGTTCTCGCACCCAGACTTCCTAAGCAATGTCAAATATTAGTGGGATGAAGCCAAACAACATAAGGGTTCCCTTATGTATTCTTTTAGAAATGTCTTAATACCCTCAAGAAACATATCAAAATATGGAATAAAAGTATTTTCAAAGATATTTTCCATGCTCAAAGGCTCCTCAATTCTCATATGGAGATGGTTTGGAAACAAATTATATCACATGGACAATCACCAAAGCTAGTGCATCATAAAAACGTTTTTACCGATCAAATTGAGGAAAGGAAAAAGCAGGAAGAAGTTATCTGGAGGCAGAAATCAAGGATTCAATGGTTGAATGAAGGGGAAGGAAATTCCAATATCTTCCACCATTCAATGATCCAGTGTCGCCACTCCAACTGCATCACCCATATTATCTCCAAACATTGTAAAAAACTCACCTCTCTCCTACATATTGAGAAAGAACTAAATTCGTTTTTTTTTAAATTTGCTCACTAAGCCAAAACCAAATCGATCAGAGGTCATCCATAACATATCCAAAAAACTCTCTCGTATGATATCTGAGGGAAAAAATACCCTTTTATGAGACCCTTCTCCCTCTCTGAAGTTGAAGCATCCAACTTCAGTTTAGCGACCAGAAAATCCCATGGCCTTGATGTCTTCACTTCTGTTTTCTTTCAATATCATTGTTGGTCAATTATTAAATGGGATGTTTTAGCTCTAGTTTAGGAATCCCAAAGAATATACGGGGTTCTTCCAATCTTGAATGCCACTTTTATTACTCTTATCTCTAAATAAGAGAAGGTAGTTGACCCTAACAAATGTTTCCCCATTTACCTATGTAATGTCATCTATAAGATTATATCTAAATTTATTACCTTGCATCTCAAACCCCTCCTTCCCACTCTCATTTATTCTGAACAATTTGGATATGTAGAAGGCCACCAAATATTATATAGTATTCTTCTGGCTCATGAGGTTTCTCACTCCTTGATAACAACCAAAACTACAAGGATAATCATAAAGCTGGACATGTCCAAATCCTTTGAAAAATTAAGAAGAAAATTTATCAAGGAAATCCTTCTAGCTTTTGGATTTCATCATTACTAGGTAAGATGGATCATGGCCCTCATCTCCTCTTCATTATTTTCCATCTTGATCAATGCCACCCCCGCTCTTCCCTTTCTCCCCTCCCGTGGTATCAGGAAAGGTGATCCAATCTCTCCTTTTCTTTTCATTTTGATGGTAGAAGGGCTAGGACACAACCTCAAATTCATTGTAGCAAATAAAAACCTCCAAGGTTTTTCTCTCCACCACTCAATTGATCCCTTGAATCATTATCAGTTTATTGATAACATAATGTTAATGGGAATCCCCTCTTCCCGTGAAGCTAGTTCCTTCAAAAAATTTCTATATGTTACTTCTATTAAATATCTCAAATATTTGATCTTCTTTTTCAACACCCCCCTCTCTATCTGATATCACTTGTATCCTAGAATTCTCTAGGATCTCCCTTACAACAAAATACCTAGGAGTTCCCTTGATTACTTCTAGTGTTTACAATATCTCTTAGTAATACCTCCTCTCTTGACTCAGTAAGAACCTTTTGAACTGGACCTTTCACCCCCTCAACATTTCTAGCAAATTGGTGCTTCTTAAATCAATTCTCCAAGAAATTTTGTTATATCTTTTTTCAGCTTTAGCGCCAGCCCCAAAAATAATTCTAAAGGTAGTAAAAAGAATACAAATAAAATTTCTATGGAAAGGATCTCAATCCTCAAAAAAATGATCCTTGGTGGCATGTAATACCATATGTCTTCCAAATTCCAAAGGAGGACTAGGCATCTGGGATACTAATGTTCTCAACAAAACTTTGGGAGCAAAACCATGGTGGAGATGGTTGCAACAGAAAGGGGAATTATGGAGTAGACTATGGAAATAGAAATATGCATAACAACTAGACCCTTCATAACTCATACAAATGATGGACGCTACCTCAATATCCCTCATTTGGAATTCATATTGGAAAAACTGATAGCTCATTCAACAACAAAGCTTCTAGGAAATACACAATGGACAAGCAACTCTCTTCTAGGAGGATTCTTGGCAGCGAATTCTAGCTATTTAATCTGACCAACGTCTAAACCATTTAAAAATTCCTCTTTAAAATCTTCTAGGTCAGTGGGTCATAAAATATTGGACCCTTACTTTAGAAACTCCTTACTAGTACACTTGGAATATAGACCCAGACAACATTCCCCTGCATATGCGTCCCCTTATTTAGTCCCTAATGCAGTTCTTAAATCAAAGGAAAATCAAAGTCTCCTCTCATTCAAGCAAACTTAGATGGGGCTATTGACCTGCCAACAATTTTACCCTCAAAGAAGCTTATCACTTAATATCTCACCATTATGATCTCCTCGAGGAGGACATTTGGAAGAAATTCCAAAAAAGAAATATCTGGCCAAAAGTGGCCACCTTCCTCTGGCAAGTAGCACATAAGAAAATTATCACCTAGGATCATCTATGCACAAGAGGCTTCCAAGGACCAGAGATATGTTTTATTTTCACTCACCATGATGAGTCAATGGAACACCTCCTCGACACTTGTCAATTCAGTAATAATCTTTGGGACCAAGGTGATACAACATTTAGATAAACAGACCGCATCAAGAACTCTGTGAGATCCACCCACTAGTAAATTTGGGTCATTTTTCAATGGTAATTTTGATGTGCACGCAATTTTATGTTGTCGATATGACAATGAATATTGGACCACCCCAAACTTCGTATCACATGTCATGGAAATTGCGACGACCTAAGGATATCTTCGCTTGAGAGATGACCTAAGGATGTCACATCGATGTCATCGTGAGGGAGATGACCTTCTTAGGTTTTCACCCATGAGAAAAATTAAATTTTGTGTCACAGCATAGATGACTTCTTTAGGTCGTCACATGAAAGATGGCATAAATATGTTGTCACACGAAAGATGACCTAAATAGGTCGTTGCGTGAAATATGACCTAACGAGGTCGTCGCACAAAAGATGACCTAAATAGGTCATTGCATGAAATATGACCTTAGGTCATCGCTCGAGAGATGAAATATCCAACGAACACAGGTGATGAAATTTAAATACCATCAATGAACTATCAATACCATATATGAGAAAATTCATCTCAATCACGACGGGATCTAAGTATTTTAAAAAAAAAATGAGATTAAGATTAACAAAATATATGTTGCATACAAGGTGGATTTTCTAAAGAATTTGACAATTATCGATATTCAATATCAAGGATATCTAATATTACAAAGCGACATAATATTATATACTAGGGAAGACATGAAATATGATTAATGCAACCATATTCCCAAGAAGAAGAAAAAATATTTTAAGGAAGTGATAGGTGAGAAGGTTTTCAAGACACATGGTATGCCATAGAAATCATATTTAATAAAATGGAAGGACAAAACTATAGAGGAAATCACTTGATGTGAGGTAGGATAGAGACACCTTTATCATGTTACACTCTCCTTCCTTGTGTATTGGACTTCCTAGACCTCATTCCTATACCTCCTTCTTTGTTGATGATAGATGTTGTAAGAATGAACGAATTTTCAACTAACTACTTCAATTTGACCATTTGTTTGGGGTTGAAAAAATGTAGAAAAGAGTAATTGACAACCTAAAAGGTTCCATAATGATTTCCAAAAACAATTGAGAAATTGAGAGTTGTGATCATAAACTGTGGCCAAAGGTAAGATAAAATTACTCCATACAGTTTAAAATAAGAGTTTGACAACTTTAGAGGAACCAATAGTGTTGTGGAAAGTTACAAATACTAGCTTCTTTGATAATTTGTATAGTACTTCAAAGATTCAATCATGTTTGCATTAGGTGGTAGGATAACCACTAAAAAAATCCATGAAGGGAATTGGGAATGGTTGTTACAACCCAAGCTCTTTGTTTGTAAATTTTATTTGACTACAATGTGAACATGTCCTGATATATGTTAAATTTGGTAGCATCGATAGTCATTCTCCAATGAGAGGCCATGTGGGCCACCCTGAGGCTAGCCAGGGAGATTTGGAGAATCAACCAGTCCTATGAGGTATTGAAAAAATCTAGGGGGGATGTACAACCTCTGTGAGTCAAACCAAGAGTCAAGACGAATGAGATTCTATATGATCTTGCGAGTCTATCCAAGGTAAAGGAAGAAACCTTGTAAGTCTAAGATAAAAATCGAGATGTAAGTCTAATGAAAAAGACAGGGGGAATGTACAACCTCTATGAGCATAGAAAGACTAGTGAAAAAGTTAAGGGGAACATACAATCTGTGATCCAAGTCAAGCCCTGTGAGCCATGAGCAAAATTCACGGCATCTAGAAAAATTTAGGTTGAAGGTATAATTCATATGAGCTAGAAACAAACAATATTCCATATGAAAATAATGTAAATGTATTGATCTAGTGCGTTGGCACGTGTAACATTATCCACCATGAAAATAAATTTGAATTTACATGTATAAAATTCGTGTTGAATGTATAGTTTGAGTTGCAAACTCAAGTTGTAAAAGGTTGAGATGCATGTCTAGTTTGAGTTGTCAAACTCAAGTTGTAAAAGTCAGATTTCTTGTCTAGTTCGAGTGGTCAAATCCAAGTTGACAAGTCATGTTGCATGTTGTATGTCGATTTGCATGCATTTCAAGTTTCATGCATGCATGTCAAGTTGCATTGCATGCTTGTCTAGTTGCATGTCGAGTTGCATGTTCAGTTGGCATGTCATGCAACATCAAGTCTCAAGGACGAGTTTCCATGACATGAAACGTTTAGTTACAAGTCTAGTTGAGTTGGGAAGTCAAGTCCAAAAGGTGAGTTGTAATGGCATGCATTCTCTCCCTAATTCAAGTTAACTCCTCACTCCTTCCTATGCCTAGTATATACAAAATTTGACCCTCATTATTCACACAGTTTTTATGCAGTGTAAGAGAGAAAGGGGAAAGGAAATGAAGGAGTCTAATTAATACAACGAAAGACTTTTGCTAGCAGTGTTGGTTTATAATAGCAGAAAAGGAAAGCAAAGTTTTTCAGTGTTTGTAGGTCATATAGTTAGGTCTAAGTCTTACCTGGAAAGCTCATTCAAGATCATAATTCATGGTGGTTCTCTCTACATGATCTTACATTCTATTTTCAATAAAGGAAGATTGTTTGTTGGGGTTTTTCTCCATGTATAGGGTTTCCCAAGGGTACATGTGTTGTTAATGTGCATGTTTGTGGATCCATGTGGTTATTGCTATTTATTTTTTTATTCTGCATTATTGAAATGTATTAAGATGAAATTGAAGTATTGCGGAAATTAAAGAAATAATTTTCAATTTAAATCAATCTCAATAAATTAACAATATAGTGTTCCACTTGTTTCTTCATGGATTACCCAAATTAACCCAGAGGATTACCTTGCTTTGAACATACAACATTACCCTAATTAACCCTATCGTATTCAATGGTTTTACTAGTATGGAAACCTATGGTTAACCCTATCATAATCAATGGTATTACTCAATGTGCAACACCATGACTTAGATTCTATCAAGCTGTAACACTACTTAGATTCTATCAATGGTTAAATTACCAACTTTGTTCTATCAAGTTGTAACACTACTTAGCACAATGGTTCTACTTCATTACTAGTATCCTATTAGTATCATAGTAATCTCATAATGATTACAACCATAGTGTTACTCTTTCACACATGTATTATGCTCTATTACTATTGGTATACTATCTAGGAATTATAGGGGCATGTTTGAAGTCAAATGAAACATGCCAACAAGTGGCGGTAATGGGACAAGATGTTGGTTGGAAGACCTCAGAACTAATGCCATTAGACACAGACTCAATCCTAAGGCCTACTAAGGATAACAAACAACACACACTAATTAATCTAGGAGTCAAGCATGAAAACAAACATTATCACAAAGAAGTGCTAGTTGGTGATGGAATCCAACATCACAGGATTGATGCAAGAAGGGGTTGATTTTTTATGGGTGGTAAAGTTACGTTGACAGCCTGCTTAACGAACTTATGCCCTGGTGCAATCTACCTCACCAAGTAGTGGGAAACTCACCAAGGATTTTGAGTGAGGATAGCCAACGTCAATCCCAGGAACAACACCACCTTCCCTGTGTTGTCACATTGGGACATAGGAAGTTTAAAATATTATGGCCTCTATGGTACCACCTACTATACCAAAGAAGAGGAGGTATAGTCGACAATCCGATTTACATGGAAGGGCGGGGTAACTAATCTTGAAACCACTTTGAGAGATTACCCAAGTGATCCCCATAATACGTGCAACCACTACACCAAGACCAACAAAGCAGGGTTGATTACTCTATCATCCCCTATGTGACCTTGTTCTTGACCCTTGTGTTATAAGGGCTTTCCAAAGTTAGTGATATAGCAATTGGATTTCACTCCCTAACTCAAAACTATATGTTTTTTTAGCATCTTTGGAAATTTATTCTGACAATCCTATTCCAAAGATATACACCTAAGCTAAGATTGGTTTGAAGAGCCCTAGAAATTAAAGTTGCTAGATAAATTTTAATTAGCACTTGATTTTAGGTTGTTGTTACTCAAAGGAGTGGTCGTGAAATTGATGGCATTTCAACATGACTCTTCAAACCATGAAAGAGGAAAATGAAATGCAAGAATTTCAACTTCGATGAAAACTAGCTATGGGAAGGAACAAGAGGTTTCAAGAAAAGAAATAATTTATTGATTGATTATTATATGTTCACTTCTAAAGACAAAAATTATGAGCTGATTATCTAGATAAATGGAAACAAAATGAACCAAAATTTAAAAATACCATGCAAATGTCATAGTTCACTTAGTACACATATACAACATTGAATCAAATGTCATCATTTCTAACATAGTAAACTTTTATTATTATATATACCACCATAATACCTCTATGAAATAAATGTTACTTATGGTTGAAATATGTGACGAATGGGTGTTTCCTTCATGAGGGACCAAAACTGTTATAATAAAAAAATCACACTGGAAAAGTGATTTGAACATGTTGATACCTAACCATTGATAATCCTATGTTGATGGCTTAAAAATAATGAAAAATAGTCATATTACATGTTTATCGATATTCAACTAGATCTAGCTATGGTCATCATGATGTACAAATTCTTCACAATGTGGTGATGAGATGTGGTCGAGCATGGGAAAAACCATTAGGTTATAAATCAATATTGGAAATATCTGCCAAATGTGAGCTCACCCACTAATGATTATGATTGGTACCAAGGTACTGAGTGTGAACCCACAACTTGAAGATAAATTCACAAAACAAATGCAATATTTGAAGAACCAAATCATAGAAGCTAATTCTCATGTTGCCATAGAGATCGTTGAAAGTGAAAATAATCTTCTAGAGATATTGCAAGCAATAGAGAAAAAAGTTTCTAGTAAATCCAGTCTATCCATTAATCATGGGCATAATTTAGTTCCAATTTAGTATCCAACAACACCAACTACGGTGCACGGTTTACATTACCAAAAATTGAACTTAGGAGGTTTGATGGAAATGGTGTACAATCATGAATCAACCAAATGGAGAAATATTTTGGGCTCCACCAAGTTCCTTAAGATGGATGTGTGACTCCTACTTTATTTTATCTTAAAAAAGAGGCATGTCAATGGTACCAATGGGTGCTCAAAATAAGATCATGAGGAAGGGCACACTCATGGGATGAATTTGTTGGTGACATGATGTCTCATTAAGAAAATATATGAACCAAGGATTGTTTTAGCCAAGTAAATAAGATACACCATGTGTCTTCGGTTATTGAATACAATATAAAACACCATTGGCTATCTACATGAGTCAATAAGTCAGATGAGGATCAACTTATAAATTGCATATTAGAGGCGTGAAGGATGTGATTTATCAGAAGGTCGAAGTTCACCACCTAAAACCATGAATCAATCCATCCAAATGTCTAAATGCATTGAGGTAAAACTCTTGGATACCTACAAATTCTACAGGTGTTCATTAGGGTCATGACAAAGAGGAATAAAAATTACTATTGCATCATCATACATGACTCGTTTTTCCCCACAACAAGCAATTCCAAAACATTGAACCAAGGGATTTTCCTAATTTTATGATAACAAGTGGTCCTAGGATTACAAATGTAGGGAAAATAATCTCATGGTCATTGAATATAACACAAATGAATATTTTGAAGAGGAGAGAACCTTCTAAACCATTCCATAGAAAAATCCACAAGCACCATATCACTACATACCCTAGCAGGTATCAACACCCCTCAAATACTCAAAATTTAAGGAGACATCAAGAAGACAATGTGGCTGTGTTGATTGACACAACAAGTACTCAAAACTTCATTGATAGGAAGTTGGTGGCACCCCTAAATTAATTTACTTTCCCCATATCTAGCTTTCAAATCATGAGCACAAATGGGAATGTTGTAACTAGTAAATTTGGATGGTCTATTTCATAGATCCTCAATAACTCTACCCAGGTTTCATGTGGGTTTCCATCCTGGGTGAGATATATTTCACTACGGCCTCATGGATACCATCTCGAATTTAACATTTATGGTCATTTTCAAGCAACAAAACGAATAATTTTAGGGATTCAGATAGTCTTGTGCACTCCATGCCAGTTCATGAATCGACTATCTAGGATTTAGTCCATATCCGAAGGAAAATGGGGAAAATAGAGAATCAAAATTAAATCAAATTTTAGACATGTTTTGATTATTTAGTGGATGGGGTATATGACATTGGTTCTTATATGGTGGTTGTAGCAACCACATGAGTAGAAAGAAATAAATTAGTAAAAAACTGAGAGATTGGAGAGCTTGTAACTATGAAATACCAATTTTGGCGGCATGATGTTAACCCCTGGGTATCTCCACTCCACAATCATTGTCAGGTTTGGTCGAATAGGGCTCCTTTGCCTCTGTCATTTTCCAAATTTGCTGGATAGGGCCTCCTTCAACTCTCTCTGACATTGTTGAGGGGATTTTCTATGCTTGTCGTGGGGTTTAGCTTCTCTGCTAGTCTTGGTCGAAATGGGCGCGAGTGGTTTTTCTCTGCTAGTCTTGGAATGGGCAGGGTTTTGCTGCTATCTTTTCTAGTCTTGGTCGGAATGGGCGTTGGCTTCTACTCTGCTAGTATGAATGGACGTGCAGGAGTTCATTGAAATTTCATTTTATTTTTTGTTGTTTTAGTTTTTTTTTATTATTAAATATAATTAATATATATATATTAAATACAATAAAAATGTAATATAATATTAAACCTTAAAACTTAATATCTATTAAACCTTAATAACCTTATTAATATTAAACCTTCATAACAATATATTGAACCACATCCTAAGACAGGAAGGAGCTACCAATTATATTATTTAATCAATGATCTTTCCTACTATGACTAAGCTTGCAACAATTAACAAAATTTACCTCCTTATTGAAATCCCAAATATATAATGATCAAATGATGGTTGGGTTTAGGAAGAGGTGATGTTTAAGTTGGTATGATGAGTTCCTTCCCATGACCTATCACATCTCCCTACCATAACATATTTTCTTGAATATTTACCCCAACAATTAGCTTTATGGAAGCGAATATTTTTATGGTGTTGATTAAACAATGAATGAAAAGAGGGATTGCTTGATTGATTGCATACAGACATTAATGGATGGATGAAAGTGGTTTAAAAGGGGGATATCCACTAGGCCAAAAAAATTGAATCCATTTCTTAACCCTAGAAGAATAGCTTAGTTCCATAGCCATCCTAGGTTTGATCAAACAAAATCTTGCTAGCCTTAGTGTGTCTGGGGATCAACCTAGCACTGCCTAACCCGTTGTTCAATAGGGGAGTGGGGGAAGTTATCCACCCCCAATTTTTT
>ML789261.1:6989-26799 GCA_009831015.1 Picea engelmannii
CTTTCTCATCACAATGGCCAAATGCTTCAGATGTTCAGCCTCTGATTTACTGTAAATCAGTATATCATCCAAATAAACGATAACAAATTTCCCAATGAACTCCCTCAGGACTTCATTCATCAGCCTCATAAAAGTACTTGGCATGTTTGTCAACCCAAACGGCATGACTAGCCATTCGTACAAACCTTCGTTTGTCTTGAACGTTGTCTTCCATTCATCACCTTCCCTCATGCGAATCTGATGATATCCTCTCTTCAAATCTATCTTCGAAAAATAATTTTCCCCACTCAGGCAATCCATCAGATCATCCATTCTCGGTAGTGGAAATCTGTACCTGATGGTGATTTTGTTGATCGCTCTGGAGTCTATACACATTCTCCAGCCTCTATCTTTCTTCAGACTGAGTACCGTCGGTACAACACATGGACTCAAGCTTTCCCTGACTAATCCTTTGTCCATCAAATCTTGGACCTGCCTCTTGACCTCTTCATTCTCCTGCGGCGTCAACCTGTACGCAGCTTTATTTGGGAAACTTGCTCCTCGTATGAGGTCTATGTGATGACTCATGCTTCTTATTGGTGGAAACAAATGAGGTAATTCGTCCACTATGATGTCAGCGAACTCTTCCAGCAGTTCCTGAACTTCAACTGGTAAATCATCCACTCTTGTGCTTGTCAGAACAATCCTCAGTTTTCCAACAACAAAGAATTGTGGATCTTCATTCTTCTCCATCTCTGAAAGAAGTTCCTTCCCACTCATGAGAAGTATTGTATTGCTTACTTCCGGCTTCACCTCTTTATCCTTTATCGGAAGCAACTTATGGGTTCTCCCATTCTTCTCCAGAGTATATGTGTTCATTCTCCCATCATGAATCACATTTTTGTCATATTGCCATGGTCTACCCAATAACAAATGACATACATCCATGGGAATAACATCGCCCAAAGTCTTATCATTATATCCCCCTATTTTGAACTCAACCAAGCATTGTTTGGTAACACTCACCTGATTTCCTTTCTATAGCCACGAAACTTTATATGGACTCGGGTGATCATTCGTTTCCAGCTCTAATTTTTCCACCATATCGGCTGAAACGAGATTATCCGTGCTACCACTGTCCACGATAACCTTGCATTTCCTGTCCTTGGCTGTGCAAGCTGTTCTAAACAGTCTGGCCCTTTGTACTAAGCTTTCCACCTCTTTCTCAGGTTTCAAAAGGAATTTATGCATTCCAAGCGATCTTCCATCGTCTGCATCTTCTGACTCAGCATCACGCCTCTGCGCTTCAGTGATGTGAGCTTCTCCTGCATCCTTCTTTTTCTTTGGACACTGGAATGACTTGTGCCCATTCTTACCACATGTAAAACATGTGATTACTCCTCCTCTTCCTCTACCTCGACCTCTAGTATGAGGAAGAGTGTTTTCATCAGCATAATCCTCACACTGATCATTTTGTTGTCCTCTCTGTTCAACATATGGTTTCCTCTGCTGTGAGGTTCCGCCTCTTTCAACCTTACCCTGAGGTTTCTTCCATTCCTCCTTGGGCTTCTGGTATTTCTCCTGGGCAACTGCCTTACCTCTGGGCTGACTCCTGCCTCGCCCTCGGTGTCCTTTCTTTCGGCTCAGCTTTTCTTCGGCATTCACAGCCATCTGGTACGCATCATCCACCATCCTGATGGTTAGCATGCTTCCTGAATGTCGTATCTCAGACCATTCAGGTATCTCGCCACCCTCTCATCATCACTCTCCTGATGACATGCTCTGATGTTTAGTTGGTAGAACTCCTCAGTGTATTCCTTGACTGTCATCAGCTTCTTTCTCAGGTTCTGCATTCGCCTGAATAATGTGATTTTATAATCCCTTGGGATGAACTTCGCGATCATTTGATCCCATATTCTGATCTTTTGCTTGCCTTTGGAGCGTCTATCAGCTTGTAGCTCGTCCCACCATAATTCTGCATGCCCCTTCAAGCGCATAACTGCATGCTTGAATTTCTTATCCTCTTCGATATCCTCGTAGTCGAAGTAGGTTTCAAGAGCTCTTATCCAATCTAGCAGCTCCTCTGCATCCAGATTTCCCTCATAGACTGGAATATCCATTTTCTCCTTTGCGTCCATTCTGGCGATGGCTTTGATCAACCACTCGGTTGATTCATCCTCTGCTGCAACTTCTTCTACATGTCCAGCTTCTTCTTCGACCTCAGAATCACTAAGATCCCCTGCACCAACTCTGCGTCTTTTTGCTGTCTCCATCTCCTCGAGCCTTGCTCAAAGATCTCTCATCTGTCGCTCCATTTATGGATTCCCTGTTGGTCTACCTCTTCTTCTCACCTCCCTATCTTCTGGGTCTGGTGATTGTCTTTCTCTTCTGGGTGGCATGATGTATCCTCTTCTCTGATACAGAAAGCAAAGAAATCCCTGCTCTGATACCACAACTGACGCAACCCGCACCCCTCGTAGCATGGTCGCCTACACCAGGACCTTCTCTCCTCTCGTCTCGAAGAGTACAATACTCTTCTGTCTTCCTATTGGAATATCTACCCACAGATTCTCCCTTACTCGATCCCCCTCTCTGCACTTGGAGGATCGAAACTTCGTGCCTTCGTGAGTTCGAATTTGAATCCTGGACTCTCGGATCTCTGAGACCCGAGATGTCGGTCAATCGCTGACTTCCCTTACTCCGCTATATTGCGACTTCGCGATTCGCAATGATCAACACTTGTCATTCCAACCGTCGATATGCGATGTGCCAAGATACCGACCTCGCGATCTCTCTCTTTTGTGTTCTCGCCACTCGCGAGACCAATCCCTTAGCCCTTCAACTCCCGAGACCCGATATTCCGAGATCACCTACGACGTCCCCACTCTTGTGGTGCCCGTGATCTACGGAATTCCTCGGCACTTCGCACCTCGCGATCTCCATGACCAAGTTTCAAATCTCTTCCATGCGAAACACTGATATGTCCAATCCACAAATAGAGTCACGCTCCTCGTTATTCCAATCCACGCCCCTACTCTCCCAGACTTCGAACTTCTTCCGCCTACACTGTAGACTTCACGTTCACTTTCCTCCTTACGCAATCCCCGAACAAGAAGTGTCTCTCCACAAGTCTTGTCCGTAAATATGCGTCTATTCTTTACAACCTTCTCACACACAAATTTCCTCCACCATCCTTTGACAACTTCGAAGACCTATCTCTTCTGAGCTTCCACGACTTCAATTCCCTCCGAAAGAAGCTCTTGCATGCATTATTTGTGGCAAATATTCAACAACACCTAAGTGTTGAAGTCTTCACAACTTTGCACTCACCTACAACAACAGTCTTTCACTTCCTTTGCTCAGAATCACAACTATGAGACTTCTTCTAGCCTGCGCACACCTTGCACGGCTCCGGTGCCAAACCTGCACTTCTGAGAACTTAGAAAAAAAGATTTCTCTAATTGAACCCTGCAGTCACGCACTCCTTGCAGACAAATTCAACTGCACTCCTTGCAGGAATTCTTTGGCTCACTTAAAGAAAAAATTGAAACTAACTCCTTGTTCTCTCAGACTTCACTTTAACCATGAAATCACATACACAACATATAAAAACAAATGTATGGCAAGAAGCAAATATTCATAAGCATAATATCAATGATACACAGAGAGTTCCACAACCATGGAATTGAATCAAAGATTTTCTATTAATTCAATGTATGTACATGGAAGTTCTTCATACGCTTCTCTGCGTGCTCTTCTCTTTGCAGGATGCTTGATTCTGAATAATGTTACAATACATAAGTGAGGGTGTCTATATCTGTTTTTCCTCTTAGATTCTAAACTATCAAATCTACAATAAATTTCCTATCTACTTTACATTAAATCTATTAAATTCCTCATCTACCTAAGGACGTGAGCTATCCTCTCAAGGTCCATTACAATATACAAAGTGCGCTTCATTAACTCTACACATTAATGGTTGGCGCAATAATATCAAGGGTTCAAAATTTGTGTTGGCGCTATCCAATTGTTTTCTGCTCTCGCACTGGCTTGCTTGATGTGGGTGATGCTCCTGCATCATCGATTCCTTGAGGAAACAACTGCATCTCCCGCCCATAGAAGACTCGCAGGAGAAGGAGATAGCAGAGAAAGAAGGCGAGAAGGATGAAATACTCAAGCTGCTCATGGAGCAAAATGCGCAGCTCAAAGAAATAGAAGCCAAGATGGAGAGATTATTAAAAGAGAAGGAGAAGATGAAGCCAATGTAAGTCATTCCATTGAGTGCTATTCCGATTTCAGGAGCAAGCACAACAACAGTGACAACAGTCCCATCCGCAACTCCATTGACATCACAAGAGGGGACAACCGACCTCGCCAAATACATGGAAAAGATGAACCTGTAGGAGACAGAGATCACTAGGCTTAAAAAGAAAGTTGAGAACCTCCAAGAACTCAAAAATTCCTTCCAGACCAGTCTCTCCAAGGAAAATAAGGTAATTGAGCAGCTCAAGAAGGAGCTACAGCAGCTCCAAAAGCAAACATTGGTAGGGAAAACTTTGGCTAAGGTCAAAGAGAATGTATGGACAGACATCACAATGTCCATAAATGAGATATGGCCCATGATCCAAATCAAGTTTGAGCAGAATGAGTTGGTCCAGAGGAGAAAATAGTCTATTGAGAAGATCAAAGTAGAATTGGGGGAGATGCCAACACAGGTGAATGATATCATCAAGTTCCTCAATTCTAAGACTAGAGAAGAGCTAGAAGAGTTGAAGATCGAAGACAAAACAGAGACCATCCTTGAGTTCAAAAGAGTTTTGACCAAGAGAGGATTAATGCTTCAACTGGAAGAAAAGGTTCAGATCATGGACCAGGGTGTACAAAGGTTTTTCAATAATATTGAATCTCTCAAAAAGAAAGGTCTACCTGGTCTGAAGGTTATTAATGATAAACTAATGACACTCCCAGATTACAAGAAGAGATTGGATGAGGTGTCTAAGGACAGTTCAAAGTTTGCAGGAATACATGGGAGCATCGCCAACAAAGAATTGCTGGATGCCCTTCAGTTGGACATCAGTATCCAACACGAGATTCGATACATATTCCTCACCAAGCCTACATTCGCCAAATATATAGAAATGGACGAAGTGTATCGAAGACTGCTCAAAGTCACTGTGCCTAGTCATCTTAGATGGGAGGAAATCTATGATCTGCTCGATTAACAAATGGGCTGTCCAGGTCCAGTCAGATGTCCAGTCAGATGAGGTCGTGCCAAGGCTTCATCAATGGTCTACCCAGAAATCAGCGTGCAGTTACACCAAGTCATCAAGCAGTTCCTAGATTTAGGAGATTTGTTAAATTAGTTAGGCTAAAAATAGAATTAGCACGTCCTCATCATTTAGGACAGGAACAATTGTAATTTGAGTTATAAATAATTCACCTTTCGAAGTATTGGGGGTTTTTGATCTTCACACCCTGACACTATCATACTGTAATCTTTTTTTAAGAGATCTTCCATTAATAAAAAGGAGGCACTTTAAAGGATTCTTGCGTGTATTCACTGGTGATGTTTACTCTCTAAGTTGAATGTTATTCTTGCTTTGTGATCATCTTGTTTTCTAAGTCTAATCTTTAAGAGTAACAAATGTTGCAGGATTTATCTTGGATACCCTGTTTCTGACTTGAAATATTTTAGTGTTTATCTTCTGGTCTTTTCAATTAAGAAATTCTTAACTGCTTCTTAGTTGAATTTATCTTTCTCATCTTTTCTTCTGTCCATCATCTAAGCTACTAAAAGATCCAGTGAGTATATTATCTTTCCCTATGGAAGTCTTCCTTCACGTTTCTGATTGTATTTCATTTTTATTAAACACAGACCCCATAGCCCAATGGATGTGTAGACTGTCTCAACCAATTCAAAAAACACTTTGACAACAAACCTACCTATATCTTTACCTAGCCTAATATCTAAAATTGAAAACATATCTAAATCATATAGAGAGACCCCTCTCTAAAGCTGGAAGGGCTAGAACCCATCTTTAAAAGTGGTTGGATAAATTTACCTTTGTAGATTTCTTTTGTTTCAACCTCTAGGAAATTTACCAAGTGCTAACATGATCCCTATTATTATGCTATTAAAACATTTTATTTTGATTATGAGACGTTATGGGTTGATGACATTTTGTTTTACTGCATTGAC
This sequence comes from Picea engelmannii, assembly GCA_009831015.1. Classification (NCBI taxonomy): domain Eukaryota; kingdom Viridiplantae; phylum Streptophyta; class Pinopsida; order Pinales; family Pinaceae; genus Picea; species Picea engelmannii. The sequence continues at coordinate 13,168 of ML789261.1, forward strand.
ATAGACAGGTGCTATTGACTTGGTTTTACTGAGCGTGCAAGATCTTGGACCTTGAGGATGCAGAGGCATCAATGGAACCCCTTGGACTTCGGTTCGAGTCGGGGAGTGTACCATTGGGGTTTTATTGTTTTACTATGATATTAGTGAATCTGATTAGATGATATGATATTCATATATTCTGACATGATTCATTGATGATACAGGATGATGATAGCTTGGTAACTAGACTCACATGTGGGGTAAAGGGGTCACACATGACTACCAGAGATGTTGAGGTAGAAGTGTGGACAACAGCCCTGCCATAGCCTACTAGGACTCTCGTCGTGGCTCAAACTGTAGGTTAATGTTTACCTAGTTTGAGAGGACCCACGATGTCGTGAGGGTGGACTGTGAAAGTTACTCACAATGATTCTAAAGGGTGCACAATAAGGTGGGGGCCTTATTCCTTAGAGGCCCTTAGTCTCCCACAAGTTCACCTGGATGAGTATTGAATCTAGGGGTTTTTTATGTCTACCAAATTAGTCAAGAGGTGAGTGGAACCCTTGGAGCACGTGGTACGTCCTGAAGGGCATGTCTTTCAAGAAAAATGGAAAGAAGCGAGTGGCACCCTTGGAGCACGTAGTGCATCCTAAAGGGCATGTCACGTAAGGGAAACAAATTAAGGCAAGTGGCACCCTTGGAAAACCTAATGTGTCCAGAAGGGCACATCGTGTTGTTGATGATAAATGAATGAACCTAGATGGCCTTAGGATGAATAACATGTTAAGGATTTTTAAAAACAAATTCCCTAATAAAATGTCGCCATGTACGAAAATTTAAGGTCTAAGTCTAAATTATGCTAGTGGTAAAATTTTATCTATCTATTTAAAAAAAAAAAAAAAATAGCATAAATAATAATTATACTCTTCGTTAAATCTTGTAATAGTAAGAGCGCAAACAATTTAAATGATTCATAAAAATCATTTAGGGTAATATTAAAAAAAAAGGGAAATAATTGTTTTATTATTTATGATAATTTAAAATTATTAACTAAAAAGGGAAAATGGAAAAGGGGGGTTAATTTCTACACCTGTCAATTTGAGTCCTAAATGAAAAGGGGAAAGAGGGAAATCTAAAATATTTAGGAAACTAGGAAAAGAGGGAAACATAAGAAGAAAAGGGAAACCCAAGGGGAAAACCAGAAAGTCAAACTTAGTAAGGTATCTACCATTAAGAACTTTCTAATTTAAAACTTAACTAGCAAATTGATAATGGGGAAAGTTATTAAAACCTATAAGAGAATTTGGGGACACCTAGGAGCGATTCTATGAGTCACTCTAGGTGGGTGAGGGAAATAAGGGAATTTAATTAATTAAAGAAATTCATTTTTCGAGGAATGAAGGGGATGGGTGACACTTGTACGGGAAGGAATTTTTAGGATTTAATTATTAAAAACTTAATTAAATGAGATTTCAGGAAAGTAAGGGAGGATAAGGATGAAGGATCTCTTTTGTTTGGGTAATGTTACACTACATAAATCTCTACTTGACTGACTTAGCTTGTGGGAGTTGGGATACCCATCTCGGTGATGAGTAGTAGCTCGGCCTTGCGAGGCGAGTTGGGAACTAGCTAAACCTATGGATAATGTGTGTGGCCCCTTTGCGGCTTGAGGGACTAAGGGGGAAGAAGAGTACCCCTAGCATTGGATGAGAGGTACTGGTGAAGTCTCGTCGGTCAACAAGTAGGAGTTGCACAGAGCGCACGGGACATCACTCAGAGTGGGCGATCAGGCAACTGTGCGCTCAATGATGACTGAATTTCTTTCATAGCCTAGCTAAATGATTGATTGACTCCCATGGCCTTCGTTTTCCTGCATGTCTTCACCTCCTTATGGTGTTTGATTGTGATCATTGTGGTGGTTTTTACTATCATCCCTAGCTCATCAGTCCTCGCCTGGGAAATCGGCTAGGAGCCTGATCTATGGTCATCACTTCGACGTTAATATACCTATGGATCTCAACACCCTGCATTTCTGTGTGAGGATGATGAGCAAAGGAAGAACCTACCAGCCGTCTACCTCTGTTGTTGTCCTTGGATGATTCTATCCTTTCGGTTCTCTTATTGTTGTCTGCAATTTGTATTGGTATTCTGGCAATGGAAAAATGAATTGATTCATGTCTGCATTTTGTATTTGTATTCTTGCAATGGAAAAATGAATTAATTTATGTCTGCAATTTGTATTGGTATTTTGGCAATGGAAAAATGAATTGATTCATGTCTGCATTTTGTATTTGTATTCTGGCAATGGAAAAATGAATTAATTCATGTCTCCATTTTGTATTGGTATTCTGGCAATGGAAAAATGATGCAGCCGCACTCCTCAGAGCACGTCCTCTTCACATGATCTTCTTCCACTCGGCCCGAAAAACTCTAAAGTTCTTCTATTTCCCTATCGGGAAATCTGCAACCCACAGAATCTCCTTAACGATCCCCTAGTCAAATCGGGGAATCGGACTTCGCAGTTTCGCGAGTCCCATGGTCGCGAACCTCGTGCTTCACAATCCCCCGAAACCCGATGGGTAAATGCCAAGGCCTTCCTATTTTTATCGGGAATCCTCCCATTGGGATTTTGGCACTTAAAATGTCAAGAAAAGCTTGCCTCACTGAACCTCGATTTCCGATACGTCGATACACCGATGCACACATGAGGGTTGACCTTTCCACCTCCCATTACTTCTATCGATATTTCAGAATTCACGGTATTGTGAATCCTGATGACAAAGGTTTCGGGTATCACCTTTTCTCGATCCCCGACATGGCATGCCACCTATCTTCCACTAACTCTGGCTGTGGCCCCACACAACCCCTCTGTCGGGATATCTCATTTCGTGATTCCAACATGTAAGTATTTATTGCCTTCGAAATCTTCGATGCCCGAACTTCGATCCCTCAGAATATCCTGACATGCATCCCAATCGATGGATGGTTCTGAGATTGTTGGGATATCATGGATCGTGATTCCTGATGTCATGGTTTCTTCACTCCCAGAATTCCCGAAATACCGAACCCCGACTTCTCTACTCACTAGGGCTTAACCCCAGTGCAACTTCTACCAAATCTAATGGCTGTCGGGAATTCAATTGTTGATCCAATGACTCACCAGCCTTTCGAGCTCGGAATCTGATACGGCCGTAACCTCCTCACTAATCTGTCATATCTGATGGCTAGTGGGATTTCCATGAGTTCCCTCCACAAGATCTTGTTCGTCGCCTATTCCTCCGTGAGGATTTCCTGATGTGAACCTTTCTATGCAGTCCTTCAACAGATTTAAGGCTCCACTCCTCCTGAGATTTTTCCAGCTTCTTAGCCTCTCTAATGAGAATCCTTTGCTTGCACTCCCTGCAAAAACCCTTCAACCTCGCCTGAGTGTTGAAGTCCCTTTCGACCCTGCGCACACCCTGCAACAACAGTCTTTTTACACTTTAATCAGGTTCGCAACTCTGAGTCCCTTTCCTGGCCTGCGCACTCCTTGCATGGCTCCTCTGTGTCCAACTACACTTTTCGAGGGAACGAGAACAAAATCTATCTCTAATTGAACCCTTCTGTCAATGCACTCCTTGCGGACAATTCAACTTCACTCCTTGCAGGAATCCTCTGGCTCAATTAGAGAAACAATTGAAACTCGTTCACTCTCTCTCAGACATCAATTCATACATGAAATAATATACACAACATATAAAAGAAAATGTATGACAGGAAGCAAACATTCATGAGCATAACATCAATACACAGAGAAACAACACGAACCATGAATTTGAATCTAATCTTTCTTCTATTAATTCAAATGCTTGTACATGGGTGTTCTTCATACAGCTCTCTGCATGCTCTTCTTCTTCTAAATTCTAATGCTAATGTTACAATGTACAAAGGAGGGTGTCTATATCCGTTTTCCCTCTTGGACTCTAAGCTATCAAATCTAGAATTAAATTTCTATCTAACTGCATTAAATCTATTAAATGCCAACTATCTACCTAAGGACGAGAGATATCCACTCAAGGTCCATTACAATATACAAAGTGCCTCTTCTTAAATGACTCATTTAAGATTTGCACAAAAATCCCAAAGCAATTTCAAAATTTGTGTTGGCTGGTCCAGCTGTCTTCCGCTTCCGCACTGGCTCGCTTGATATGCTGGCAATGCTCCCACATCATACTCCTCGGCTTGAAAACTTTCATGGGCTCCTATTCATGAGCTCCTGTACGGTATTTCCATGCTTTTGTATCACTGCTTCGCTCTCCCAGTTGACATCTTCCACTGGATGATTCTTCCATTTGACCAGATACTCGAAGTATTTCTTCTGCCTGGTCTTCTTACCCACTCTCTTGTCTAGTGTGCACTCCATCTGTGGCGTCTCTACAAATGGCAATTGGTTCATCCACTGGATCACTGGTCCCTTGGCTCTAGTCTCTGCTTCTCGAGCCCTGTATGGGTATAAATCCATGATATTGAATATCCGAGATATCCCGATGCCATCCGAAAACTCGATCTCATAGGCATTTTCTACGAATTTTCTCAAGACCTTGCATGGTCTGATTTTCTTCATTTTTCAGCTTATTGTATGTTCCCCTTGGAACCCTTTCCTTCCTCAAGTGTGCTAGAACTAAATCACCAACTTCGAACTGAATTTGTCTCTGATGTAGATCTTCTTTGTGCTTATATTCCTGATTCGATTGCAGTAGTCGCTCCTTCACCTGGATGTGAAGTTCTTTCATCGCCTCAGTGAATTCTTCTGCACCAGCATTGCTTGTAGCAGTCTGCTCTAAATCTTGTAATTCAGAAACTCCTCTCGGTTGTATCCCATATACGATTTGAAATGGAATTTTTCCTGTACTTCAATTCACTGAGTCATTATATGCAAACTCCTCCTGTGGTAATATGTGGTCCCAACTGCTGTGGTGCTCTATCACCAAGCTCCTTAGCAAGTCTCCCAGGATTCTGTTGACCACTTTTGTTTGTCCATCCGTCTGAGGATGATAAGAATAACTAAACGCTAAGTTAGTTCCCATCTTCTTCCATAAGGTCCTCCAGAAATGCCCTATGAATTTTGTATCTCTATCCGAAACTATACTTTTCGGCAATCCATGAAGTCGAATGACCTCCTTGAAAAACAGATTTGTGATGTGAGTCGCATCGCTGGTCTTCTCGCATAGAATGAAGTGTGCCATATTAGAAAACCTATCCACCACCACAAAGATTGAATCAAATCCTCTTTGCGTAATTGGCAATCCCAATACAAAATCCATGCTTATCGCTTCCCACGACCTTTATGGTACGGGCAATGGCTGATAAAACCCTGCATTCTGCTTTCTCCCCTTCGAATGCTAGCAAATTTTGCATCTATCCACAAACCTCTTGACATGTGCTCGCATCCCCGACCAAAAATATGACTCATTTAGCTTCTCGAATGTTTTGTCATGGCCAAAATGTCTCGCTAATCCACCATTGTGCTTCTCCTTTAACAGATTCTCCCTCATGGAGCATTCCGAAATACACAGTTGATTTCCTCTGAAAAAAAATACCTCCTGGATTGTATAATCTATCCAAGGGCTTATGTATCTGAGAACTGGATTCTCGGCTTCTTCATACGCTTCTGCAAAATCTGCATCACCTACGTACATGTCCCTGATATTTTCAAAACCCAACGTCTTGACTCATAATTCATGCAACAACAAACACTTCCTCCTGAAAGCATCTGCCACTTTGTTAGCAGTACCTGAAATATGCTTAATCACAAATGTGATATTCTGCATATACTCTACCCATTTTGCATGTTTCTGATTCAACTTCTCCTATTGAGTCACAAACTGTAATGCATGATTGTCACTGTACAATAAAAATTCCTTTGGAACCAAGTAATGCCTCCACTTCTTCACTGCCTGTATGATAGCATAAAATTATTTATCGTACGTGGAGTATTCCAATTTTTCCTCATCCAACTTTTCGCTGAAATATGCAACGGTCTGTCTTCCTGACTCAAGACCGCTCCTATGGAAAACCCACTTGCATCACATTTTACTTGAAATGTCTTCAGGAAATCCGGCAACACCAACACTAGTCGTTCCATGATCTTCCACTTCAACAGATTGAAGCTCTTCTCAGCCTCTGTTTTCCAGTGAAAAGATTTATGCTGCTTCTTCACTGTATCCATCATCGTTGCACTAATCCCACTGAATTTCCTGATGAACTTTCGGTAGAAACTAGCTAAACCATGAAAACTTCTTACCTCAAAAACATTTCTTGGTGATGGCCAATTCTTGATAACTTCCACCTTATCTGGATCCATCCTCAACTCATTCACCGAAATAACAACCCCCAAGTAAATGAGCTATGTCTTCATGAACGAGGACTTCTTCATATTGATCAACAACTTCTCCTGTTGTAGCTTCCTCATCACAATGGCCAAATGCTTCAAGTGTTCAGCCTCTGATTTACTGTAAATCAGGATGTCATCCAAATAAACAATGACAAATTTCCCGATGAATTCCCTCAGGACTTCGTTCATCAACCTCATGAAGTTACTTGGGGCATTCGTCAAGCCAAACAGCATGACTAGACATTCATATAGTCCTTTGTTGGTTTTGAAGGCTGTCTTCCACTCATCGCCTTCTCTCATGCGAATCTGGGGGTATCCGCTCTTCAAATAAATCTTCGAAAATTACTTTGCCCCACTCAGGCAATCCATCAGATCATCCATTCTCGGCAGTGGAAATTTGTACCTGATGGTTATCTTGTTAATCACCCTTGAATCGGTACACATCCTCCAGCCTCCATATTTCTTTGGACTGAGTACTGTCAGAACAACACATGGACTCAAACTTTCTCTGACTAATCCTTTGTCCAACAACTCCTAGACCTGCCTCTTAACCTCTTCATTCTCTTGCGGTGTCAATCTGTATGCGGCTTTATTCGGCAAACTGGCACCTGGTATGAGGTCTATATGATGACTCACACTCCTCATCGGTGGCAATGAACGAGGTAATTCATCCACTATGATGTCAGGGATCTCTTCCAGCAGTTCCTGAACTTCATCTGGTAAATCGTCCACTCTTGTGCTAGTCAGAACAATCCTTGGTTTTCTGACCACAAAGAATTGTGGATCTTCTTTCTTCTTCACCTCCTAAATAAGTTCCTTCCCACTCATGAGAAGTATTGTGTTGCTTACTTCCGGCTTCACCTCTTTATATTTTATTGGAAGCACCATATGAGTTCTCCCATTCTTCTCCAGGGTATATGTGTTCATTCTCCCATCATGAATCACATTTTTGTCATATTGCCATGCTCTACCCAGCAATAGATTACATACATCCATAGGAATGACAACACAGAGTACTTTATCATTATAGCCTCCTATCTTGAATTCAACTAAACATTGTTTAGTGACACTTACTTGATGTCCCTTCTATAACCATGAAACCTTGTATGGATTCAAGTGATCAGTTGTCTTCAGTTCCAGCTTTTCCACCATCTCAGTTGAAACGAGATTATCTGTGCTACTGCTATCCATGATAACCTTGCACACTCTATCCTTGGTCTTGCAAGTTGTTCTGAAAAGTCTGGTCTATTGAGCTGAGTCCCCCACCTTCTTCCCGGGTGTTAAGAGAGCTTTACGCATCATCAGTGGCCTTCCTCCTTCTGTGTCCTCAGCCTCAACATCCCGCCTCTGTGCCTCGGTGATGTGAGATTATCCAATGTCCTTCTTTTTCTCTAAACACTCGTAAGACTTGTGCCCATTATTCCCACATGTAAAGCATGTGATTACTCCACCCCGACCTCTTCCTCTACCTCTAGTACGAGGAAAAGTGTTGTTGTCAGCATATCCTCCGCTCTACTCTGTATGATGCCCTCTCTATTCAACGTATGGACCTCGCTGTGAGGTTCCACCTCTTTCAACCTTACCCTGAGTTTTCTTCCATTCCTTTTTAGGCTTCTAGTATTTATCTTGGGCAAATGCCTTGCCTCTGGGCTGACTTCTGCCTCACCCTCGCTGACCTTTCTTACAACTTAGCTTCTCCTCGACTTTCAGAGCCATGTGATAAGCATCCTCCACCGTCCTGATGGTAACGATGCTTAATTCATCCTGAATGTTGTATCTTAGACCATTCGGATATCTAGAAACTTTCTCATCATTGCTCTCCTGATGACCTGCTCTGATGTTCAGTCGATAGAATTCCTCAATGTATTCTTTCACTGTCATCAGCTTCTATCTCAGGTTCTACATCCTCCTGAACAGAGTAATTTGGTAGTCTCGTGGGATGAACTTCGCTTTCATCTTCACAATCATTCGATCCCAACTCTTGATCTTCTGCTTGCCTTTGCAGCGTCTGTCAGCTTGTAGCTCATCCCACCACAAGGATACATGTCCCTTCAAGCGTGTGACAACATGCTTGACTTTCTTATCTTCTTCGACATCTTCATAGTCGCAAAAAGTATCCAGAGCCCTAATCCAATCTAGAAGCTCCTCTGCATCCAGATTTCACTCGTAAACTGGAATGTCCATCTTTGTTTTTGCACCCATCCTGACAATACCTTTAATTAGTCATTCATTCATTGCATCTTCGACTGCAACTTCCTCTTCGCATTCAACCTCGATTTCATCCTCTGAATCGTTGAAATCCCCTGCACTAGCTGTGCGTCTTTGCGTTGTCTCCATGTCTTTGAGTCTTGCTTGGAGATCATGCATTTGTGTTTCTATGGATGGATCTACCATTTGTCTGCCTCTTCTCCTCACCTCCCTATATTCTGGGTCAGGTGACTGTCTTTCTCTCCTCGGTGACATGGCAAATTCCTTTCCTTGCTACAGAAAGCAAAGAAATTTTCTCGCTCTGATACCACTTCTAAGGCAGCCACACTCCTTGGAGCACGTGCGCTTCACAGGATCTTCTTCCACTCAGACCAAAGAACTCTAAAGTTCTTCTATTTCCCTATTGAGAAATCTACAACCCACAGATTCTCCTTAACGATCCCCTGGTCAAATCGGGGAATCAGACTTCACAGTTTCGCGAGTCATGTGGTCACGCACATCGTGCTTCACAATCCCCCGAAACCCGATGGGTAAATGCCAAGGCCTTCCTATTCCTATCAGGAATCCTCCCGTCGGGATTTCGGCACTTAAAATGTCAAGACAAACTTGCCTCACTGAACCCCGATTTTTGATACGTCGATACACCGATGCACACGTGAGGGTTGACCTTTCCACCTCCCGTTACTTCTATCGGGATTTCGGAATTCACGGGATCACGAATCCTGATGACAAAGGTTTCGGGTCTCACCTTTTCCTGATCCCCGACATGGCATGCCACCTGTCTTCCACTAACTCCGGCTGTGGCCCCACACAACCCCTCTGTCGGGATATCGCGTTTCATGATTCCAACATGTAAGGATTTCTTGCCTTTGAAATCTCTGATGCCCGAACTCCGATCTCTCAAAATCTCCTGAAACGTGTCCCAACCGATGGATGGTTCTGAGCTTGTCGGGATATCGCGGATTGCAATTCCTGATGTCGTGGTTTATTCACTCCCAGAATTCCCGAAATACCGAACCCCGACTTCTCTACTCACTAGGGCTTAACCCCGGTGCATCTCCTACCAAATCTAATGGCTGTCGGGAATTCAACTGTTGATCCAACGACTCACCAGCCTTTCGAGCTCGAACTCTGATACGGCCATAAACTCCTCACTAATCTGTCAGATCTGACGGCTAGCGATATTTTCACGAGTTCCCTCCACAAGATCTTCTCCGTCGCTTATTCCTCCGTGAGGATTTCCTGATGTGAACCTTTCTATGCAGTCCTTCAACAGATTTAAGGCTCCACTCCTCCTGAGCTTTTTCCATCTTCTCAGCCTCTCGAACGAGAATCCTTTTCTTGCACTCCTTACGGAAACCCTTCAACCTCGACTGAGTGTTGAAGTCCCTTTAGACCCTGCGCACACCTTGCAGCAACAGTCTTTTAACACTTTACTCAGGTTCGCAACCCTGAGTCCCTTACCTGGCCTGCGCACTCCTTGCACAGCTCCTCTGTGTCCAACTGCACTTTTCGAGGGAACGAGAACAAAATCTATCTCTAATTGAACCCTTCTTTCAACGCACTCCTTGCGGACAATTTAACTGCACTCCTTGCAGGAATCCTCTGGCTCAATTAGAGAAGCAATTGAAATGCATTCACTATCTCTCTGGATTCAATTCATACATGAAATAACATACATAGCATATAAAAGCAAATGTATGCTAGGAAGCAAACATTCATGAGCATAACATCAATACATAGAGAAACAACACGAACCATGCATTTGAATCCAAACTTTCTTCTATTAATTCAAATGCCTGTACATGGGTGTTCTTCATACAGTTCTCTGCATTCTCTTCTTCTTCTAAATGCTAATTCTAATGTTACATTGTACAAAGGAGGGTGTCTATATCCATTTTCCCTCTTTTACTCTAAGCTATCAAATCTAGAATTAAATTCCTATCTAACTGCATTAAAACTATTAAATGTCGACTATCTACCTAAGGACGAGAGTTATCCGCTCAAGGTCCATTACAATATACAAAGTGCCTCTTCTTAAATGACTCATTTAATATTTGCGCAACAATCCCAAATAAATTTCAAAATTTTTGCTGGCTGGTCCAGTTCTCTTCCACTTCTGCGCTGTCTCACTTGATATGCTAACAATTCTCCTGCATCAAAAAACAAATTTATTCATGTCTGCGTTTTATATTTGTATTTTGAAAATGGAAAAAAGAATTGATTCATGTTTTCATTATGTATTGGTATTAGGGAAATGGAAAAATAAATTGATTCATGTTTGCATTTGGTATTGGTATCCTGGAAATGGAAAAACGTTTTTGCTCTTAAATGTTGCAAGAGATTGTCATTTTAAATGCCCACGTTTTTCTTTCAAATGAGACAAAGATTGCCATTTAAAATTGCCCACAATTTTGCTTTCAAAGGAGACTGTTTTTTATATTTTAAATGCCCATGTTTTGCCTCCAAATGAGACCAATATTGTTGTTTTAATTGCCCACGTTTTTTCCTTTAGATGAGACTGAGTTTACTGTTTTAAATGCCCACATTTTTTCTTTCAAATGAGACTGAGTTTGTTGTTCTAAATTCCCACGTTTTTTCTTTCAAATGAGACTAAGTTTGTTGTTAAAAATGTCCACATTTTTTCTTTCAAATGAGACTGATTTTGTTATTTTAAATGCCCATGTTTTTGCTTTCAAATGAGATTGAGTTTGTTGTTCTAAATTCCCACGTTTTTTCTTTCAAATGAGACTGAGTTTGTTGTTTTAAATGCCCATGTTTTTTCTTTCAAATGAGACTAAGATTGTTGTTTTAGATTCCCACGTTTTTTATTTCCAATGATGGAGTGAGTTGTTGTAGAAATCACCCACTAATTTATCCTTTTAAATCTTAAATTCATTGGTCAGAATGACCATGGTTTTGGTAAATAAAATTGGCTCTGTGCATGTTAAATTCGTCCACCCTTTTTTTTGTTATTCAATTCATAACTGACTTGCAGTAATGACCATGATTTCACCTCCAACTGTGACTGTGTTTTCCCTTGAGTGATGGACTGTGTTGATGTTGATTGGATACGTTTTCCTTTAATTGTCGAGTTGTTGTCAACTCGGCATGATTGGCGACCATTTTGGCACTGCATTTTTGCTAATTGTTCCACGGTGAATTAAATGGATAACAGTTAGTTAAATGCCTTACTATTGCTAGATTCATTGCTATGTAATGGTCGCATTAATTGCCTTGATTTTTGCCAGCAAATAAAATGGATAAAAGTGAGTTAAATGCCTTGTTATTTCTAGATTCATTGTTATGTAATGGTCATATTAATTGCCAGAACAATTTTTACAGCAATGTAAATGGCCAGCATATTCATTCTTTGGATTAAATGACACAGCGAGTTAAATGTTAACTAATAGATTAAATGTCTTGCTATTGTTGTATTACTTGTTATGAAAATAGTCATGTAAACTACCTTGTTAGTGCGCTTTTAATTGGCGTGTTAATAGTCATGTAATTTATTTGTTATTTCTATATTAATTGTTAAGTAACCGCTATGTTAATTTGCTTGATAAATTTCTCTAGCCCTGTTAATAGTTAGTAGTTTCCTTCTAATATTATTAGACAGATAGTATTGTTAGTTAGGTCAATATAACTAGACTAGATGATGAGATTTAATTGTTCATAAGTGTTATAATGATATAGTTCTACTTTAATATTGTAAATGTTGTTATTTAAGTTAATGTCTAGTTGGGTGGAGAATTTGGATTAACATAGACTTAACTGATTAGGTTGTGTTAAAGATTAAAATTTGATTCGTAAGTAAGGAATGGATTGCAAATTTTAGACTCTCTGGATTGAATTTTAATTAAGGATAGAGGGCATTATAATTATGGTTTTAGAATTGACCACTTAGATTTGCAAAATTAATTGTATTAACGTTTATTTAGCGGACACATTATTGTCTAATTGTAACTTGACATGCCCTATTAAAATGGAACCCTTGTTAAAATTGAATGTAATCATAGAACGGTTAGACTAGGTCATCGGTGGGGGCAGGGACAATGTCATGTGGCCTAGATTTATGAGTAGGCTCTTTTGTGTGAGGGCTGACGAGCGTGCAAGTTGATCTTGGCACAAGGGCCAAACAACTTCAGGCGTCAGGTCCGTGCACCTTGAGGTTCTAATATTTGTTCGTCTAGGCCATGATGTTGAAATGGTGTTGTTGTCCCTTAGCTTGTAGGCATGGTCGTGTTTTCATCGGAAGGGTAGTCGTCCTCCTTGTTATTTTGTGCATGTTTGGGAGTTGTCTTGAGCCGGTGTGTGGAGTCATAGTAACTTGTTTCTTGGACTGCGTGCTAGCATTCGTCGTTAGTGGTGTGATTAAACTGTTTTCATTGTCGCCTCCTTGCCTCTTAACTCCTAAAAATAAATGAAAACAAAAAAAAAACGTATTCGCTTGTTGTCGTAACGATGGGGTCATTACAAGATTTATGAGTCTTTTAGTTTAAAAGGGCATCGTGGAATTTGATTATATGACCACTGTAGAAGAATAAGAGAGAAGTATTTAACTACTGAGGAGATTAGTATTTTATTGTTGTGTAAATATGATCAAATAACATCACCTGAGATGAGAATTTCTGAAAGATTTGGGACTTTATCGACAAGGAGAATTTCACCTAAAGGATTTTGGACTTTATCCACAAGGAGATAAGTATTTCTTTGGAAGAATGACTTAATATGGATATTTATGTTCATTTTCTTCATACACAGTTCTATATTTATTTTTAGATTATTATCTAACTCTAACTCCCAATTTGTTTTACTAAGAACACGATAACATCACCTCGATGAGAATTTCAACTGAAGGATTTGGGATCTTATCCACAAGGGGAATTTCACGTGAAGGATTTGGGACCTTATCCATAAGGAGATAAGTATTTCATTGGAAGGTTGACTTCATATGGAGATTTGTGAACTTTCTTCATACACAGTTCTATATTTATTTTCAGATTATTATCTAACTCTAATTCAATTTGTTTTTTACCAAGAACATAATTTTTCTCTTTAAATTTTTT
>ML789261.1:26896-44143 GCA_009831015.1 Picea engelmannii
TACAATGCATTAAATTAAGCATAAAACTCTTCAATACTTTTATTAATTTAAATGTTTCATTTTATGTTCACTCTAGACTGTCAAAAATATGATTCTATTGACATATCATCAAATAATTTTGGTAGAAGAATTTTAGCAGATTCTAGTTATTAATGAATTTTTTTTTATATTTTAGCATATTCTATTTTATTTTTTTCTAGTTACTAATGATTTTGTTCATTACATAGATGCACTTAACCAATAAAAAAAATTAAATGAAAAACTATTTAAGAAAGAAATGCACATGAGATCTGCTAAATAAATTACCACTTAAAGAAGTCATTGTTCTCAAATCAAGGATAAAATAGATGTTCAAATTACAATAATTAGGTAGAAGATATATCCAAATTAATTACACGTAATGTTTATACAATAAAATATTGAGATAGAAGAGATGTTCAACTCTATTTTGGTTTGTGTGTTAATGATAAAATAAAATGCTCAAAATGATGTGACAATAAAATAAAACCTTAAAATGAAAGATATTCAAACTCTTCTTTAATTTTATATTTATATTTAGTATATGTATATTAGAAAATGTAGTCATTAAAAAAATGCTAAAGCTATCAGAGATATTCACCTAAAGGTTCATATACCCTTAATAAAATAAAATCCAAAGACAAGTCAATGCTCTCAAAACAAGGATAAAATAGATATTCAAATTAATTATAGGATAATTAGGTAGAAGAGATATCCAAATTAATTATAGGTAATGTTTATACAATAAAATCTTGAGATAGAAGAAATGTTCAACTCTTTTTTGGTTTGTATGTTAATGATAAAATAAAATGTTCAAAATATTCAAAATAAAAAGGATGTTCAATTCAACTTTAATTTATATAATGCTCATAAAATAAAATAAAATTTGGAATGAGTTAAAATTTGAATACACTTTAAACCATGAAAAGCCTATGCTTGTATGAACTGTACAAAATTTTCATAATCTACCAATTTACATTCAAAAAATGTGTCTTTGATTTTGGAAGAAGGTAACCAATATGGAATTCAAGGGAGGAGGTATGCATTCAAGCATTGCGTTTTAGACATGGCAAGAAACAACACATACCCATTATACAACTCATATAACATGTATGAAAGAAAATTACGTTAGGAAAATGAAGAGATGATAAAATAGATGTTCAATTCGTTTTTGGTTTATGTGTTACCGATAAAATAAAATGCTCAAAATGATGTGACAATAAAATAAAACCTTAAAATGGAAGAGATTAAAACTCTTCTTCAATTTTATCTGTATCTTTACTATATGTATTTTAGAAAATGTAGTCATTAAAAAAATGCCAAAGCTATAAGAGATATTCACCTAAAGGTTCATATAGCCCTAATAAAATAAAATCCAAAGAGAAGTCAATGCTCTGAAATCAAGGATAAAATAGATGTTCAAATTACAATAATTAAGTAGAAGATATATCCAAATTAATTATAGGTAATGTTTATACTATAAAATCTTAAGATAGAAGAGAAGTTCAACTCTTTTTTGGTTTGTGTGTTAACGATAAAATAAAATGCCCAAAATATTCAAAATAAAAAATATTTTCAATTCGACTTTAATTTATATAATGCTCCTAAAATAAAATAAAAATCCGAATGAGTTAAAATTTGAAACAAGATATTATTACAATAGAAAATATAATGGTTGAAAAACACACATAAAATATGGTTAAACCATATTTTATCTGTGTTTTTTAAGAATGATCATAAGTTTTTTATACATGTAATATTTTTATAAATATCATATCTCAAAATATGTTTGAAGATAGTCAAAACAAGTCATCAAAATCTGGAATGTACTTTCAATGAAAAATAAAAATTTCGGGAATGTACACATGTGCCACTTGTTTAAAAACACTGTAATAGTATTCCATCATAAATTATTCATTCATGATCGACTTTGGACATTTTCTATTTTCTTACTTTTGTTTATTTTTTTGATTGAACTTCTATTAACTTTATACATGTTGCACATACCAAATGACTATATTGATAGCTTGTGACAACTGACTGGTAGTCTTGAAAGTGAACATGAGTATCGGTTTGATAGATTTCTTGAAAAAATTATCATTTCAATACAATGGACCCTCTTTCATATATAAAACCGTTATAATCAAAATATTTTAATAGCCTCATATTTTGTTCCGTGCATTGCATCAAATAATATTTCACATTTTCAATGTTTTCTAAAGGTGCAACCATAGAAAAAACATCTCCTGCAAGTAATTGGATATATTGGACAACAAATAATTCATGTTAGATTATCACACAAGTACATATAGAAGTTATTTGAAAAAGTTTAAACATAAAAAAATTACCTTCTCTAACAAGATCACAAACTCTATCGCCATCAACTCACACTATAGTTTCATTTGATTCCGTCTCCTCCAAGCTTGCAAGTGGCATTTTACCTTTTACATTAAGTTCAATATGTTTCCAATCTTTAACATATCCTACATTTTCATTCTCGTAAATATCTATGGATTCTATGTCCTCTATGCAAACTGAACAAAAACAAGAGTCATTTCTTCTATCAAATATAAACTGATTTTGAAAATGTTTTTCTTTAACTGAATGTATTTTTCGTGTCCCAGGTATTGTACTGGCGTCATATGGGATTAATTTATTTACATCTTCGATTCCAACATACAAAAAAAAATCTGCACAAGACAAGAACTTGTTAACTTAAAATCTCTCAAGAAAATGATTGAATATTGAATATAAATTTGAACACGTTTAAATTTATATATCTTGTGTACATACATGTAACATTTATATATAGAAACACCTGCGCACATCCCTTGGCAGATTATATTCATGGATTAGCGCCATTTTGCACCATTCAACAACTTGTTCAGTAGATTCAAATCAATCAGCATGAGGGTTTAGCTGATACCTTGGAAGTGCTCGTTTTATACATGCCCTTGCATCCTCGTGCTCTCATTTTCTATGACGAGTCTCAAAAAAATTCCAACAATGTGTAATGTTTATTTTTTTATGAAAACAACATAACCAATAAAATGATCATGCATATTTGAACTCACCCGCACACCGATCAGACCATATCCAATGTCAATCGAATATGATTTCGCGTTCTTTCAATGCATCATAAAATTTATGAAAACAATGTTGTACATACTGTGTGTAGTGTGCTCGATCATGACTTATATAAAATTTATATTCTTTAATAACATGTCGATTATCGTTGGTTCTTTCTATGTTATCAAGACTTCATTGAGAATGTTTATATAGAACGTGGAAAAATATCGTGACTTGATCAGAATGATAATATTCTCTCTGCATTTCATTTTGTGCAGCGAATGTGTAATTCTCTACAAAAATAACTACAGACAAAATTGTCCCTGGTGGAAACACTTCACGGGATTGTTTAAATTGTATATCTTGCCATTGAGCTCTATGTGAATGCATTCAAACTTCTTCAAAAAATCTATCACGAAGATTTTATCTACCTTCAAATCAGTCATTTTGGAAATAATATTTGAAGAATGTAGAGCCGTGTTGCTCATATATTCATATCTCTTCCAATTGACTCTTATATTAGAAAATGATTGATAATTCATATCAATATGATACTTTGAATGAAACAAACTTAGATTTCCACAACCATCACATTTCTTTCCACCAACAATTATTATTTTCAAAATAAATCATCATCTTCTCTTTCACATAGAATATCAGATATAAAAACACAAAATGTGGAATGAGGAGGTGAACGTGGCCATAAATTTTTACCAAAATCCAAAAAAGTGTCCTAATACAACTCAAATTCCACATGATAATGACAACAACAAGTGTGACAAGCAATGATGGGTCTAACAAACCATGGTTTTTGTTGCACAAATGTATTGATGGAAATTTTAAATTTTTTGTATTTTTCTTTGAACTTATTGAACAACTCTATTTGTGCCATTGGAAATATATTTTTTAGATATTCTTCATATTTGTTTTGTGCTATTATTCATCGCAACACATCCTTTGTATGTGGTGAAACACAAGATTCTTCCAACCAACAATTATGGGTCAATTCTTTAACATTTTCTGCAAGTCTATCTTTGTAGGGTTGTCTAGAAATCAGTGTCCAACAAGCCAATTCATCATTTACATTTATTTGGAAATGAAATTTTCTATGTTTGTGCAATGTTTTTCTTGATGTACCCATCCTTTTTGGCATGTGTCATGTCAAACGATCTTTTATATTGCTAGATGAAACAATTGTTGTTTCTATTGCTCTACGTGCAACACGAACATCTTCTTTTCGAGATTTTCCAAATGCTTCTAATACACTAGTTATATTGTTAAAGACACTATGTTTCACCTTTGTATCATTTGTCGACTTTTGAATACCCAATAATGATGTAGCTTCTTTTAACTTTATTGACTTCATTAGACAAAGTAAAAGTTGAGCTTGTGCTATTACTTATTCATCTTTGAAAAAATTATTATACATATTCTTAGTTCGATATCTTATATAATGCTTAGTTTTTTTCTTCCCTTATTTGTCAGTATCAACATTTTCTAATATTTCATCATCAATGTTGATAGATTCTCCTACATATGGCAATTTAAAGTTTATATTAAAAAACATAACTTGAACACAAATTCACTAAATTATATATACTTGAGTGTTCATCTTGTATTATCTAAACTTATGTACATACCTATAGGTAATTCGTCTTCTGCCTCAATTTCAATTTCAACATATTTTGTTTCAATTTCGGTTTCAACGTCTTCTTCGACATTATGAGACAAATCTATTTATGTTTTTTGAAAAAAATAAAATTGTAATTACAATCAATTATATTATTTACAATATTTTTAATTTGAATTCTATACTTTGAATTATGTACTTTGTGAATACAGTCCCAATGTGTGTTGTGTGTTCAATCATCATATGTGCATGCATACCTGGTTGAACTTCTTCTTGTCGAAAATCTCTATTGACATTATCGTCGTTTCTTTCTTCAATATTTGCACGTTCTTGTTTCTTTCTTCGATAAATCTCTATCCTTTGTTTGATTTGGTGAGTATCATCTCTAGTGCGATCTAATTTTCTATTGCACAAACTTTTGTTTTCCATGAATTTAATAGTTATCTGTAAAAGATATGTTCGACAAAGACTTCACCTTGAAAAAATGCTCAACATTTATCTTTCAACATATAAATTGTTATTCCAATAAAAACTTGAACAAACATCAATTACCTTATTCAACAAAAATGAAAAAGATGATTCGAAACTTTGTTTAAGTGCTCTAGAAAACCATCATGTATCGATTTCGATCCTCTGATTAATCCTATGGAACAAAGAGAAGAAATAAAGAAAGAAAATAATACAACAATCAGTAATAGAAATGGTTTGAAATTCATATATATCTGTCTATCCGATGAATTGTGTTAAATGTGTTCGACCGGAATCCTATTTATACAATTTGGTGTGAAATGAAACGACACGACGTATCTTTTCATTTTTTCTGATTCGGGCGAAAACCTTGGAAACCGTTTAGTTTTGAGATTTTTCGTTAGATTTTACTCTTCGACCAAAAGAGTATTTCGGCTGAAAACATGAAAATGAGACTGAAAACAAAAACCAGAGAATTGCCCCAAGCTTACTTGCACTTCGGAGGTTGCGGACTTCTGCAAATATTGAGAATTTGGTTTCTAAAATGACACAAACATTTCCAAAATTGAATCTACTTTCAATTCTTATAATTTTTTTTCATTTTCTTTATTTTTATCTAATTTTATTTAATTAAAAAAAAAACACTACATAATATTTTGAGCATCAGTGAAGTAAAATATCGATATCTCTAAAAATATATAGGGAAAAATTTGAAAAAAAATATATTCATAATCCTTAAATTGTTCTTTTCAAAAGGGTATATTTATATTTGAGTTTTAAGTAAAAATTAAGATAGATACAAGGTGTAGAAAAACATGTTTTTGAAATCTGCAACATTTCCATCTTGGTCAACTTAAAATAATTCTAGAAATTATAATATTCATCCATTAGATTCAAAATTATAGTCATAATAAAATAGAGTCCATGTAGATTGTTGCAGTATATTTTGTTTCTTAAAAACATAATTTTAATAATAGATACATTGTTATAGAAAAAAGTAACTCATTATCATTCCTTTCATGTTTAAGGAACATATTGTTAAACAATTGTCAAATTGACTTATCAAATCGTGATAAAAAAAATTTGAAAAATAGTCATTAGAAAACTAACAAAATCCTTCACAAATTTTGTTTTTACTTTAAAGTGAAATTTTAAATAAAAAAAATACTTTTGTATGCCTGAAGTTGAAGAACTTGTGAAAATACAGTTTTTTTTCTCATAAAACAAGCAAAAGTGTAACTCATCTTCATGATTTCACCCACATAGTGAACAATCTTAGTTGTGCTCTCTCAGATAATCTTGAAGAAAGTTTTAAGTGTACTATCTTAGTTGTGCTCTATGAGATAAAAGAAATAGCATTAAATATTAATTCACCATAGTGAACTATCCTAGTTGTTTTTTCTGAGGTAAAAACAATAACATTAAATATTAATTTACATAATGAACTATCCTGATTGTGCTCTCTAAGATATTCTTGGCAAAGTTTTAAAGTGAACTATCTTAGTTCTGGTCTCCTAGATAAAAACAATACCATTCAATATTAAGTGAACTATCCTAGTTGTTCTCTAGATATTCTTAGCTAAAAAATTAAGTGAACTATCTTACTTGTGCTCTCTAATATAAAAACAATAACATTAAATATTATTAAGTGAACTATCCTAATTGCACTCTCTAAGATATGCTTCACGAAAGTTTCAAGTGAACTATCTTTGTTGTGCTATCTAGGATTAAAACAATAACTTTAAATATTAATTCACATAGTGATTCAAAATATTAATAGTATAATGGACATCAAATAATTCCATGGAATATGTAGCATGGCTAAATTAAATCTATTCATAAACAAATGACGAAGTAGTAGACATGAGCCTACTAACTTATGACCTAAAATACTTATTTACACTTATTAACAAACCTTGCTACACACCCGAAATCTTTGGTTGGATCTTAATGGAGAAAGGTAAAAGTATAAACATATATTTTTAGAAAAAACAAACCCTAATTAAAAAGCACCTTAATTCACGAATACCCTAATTCAGAAAGCACCTTGATTGAGAAATCAAATCAAGACGATCGCTGGCCCCTTACCTGAAAAACCTTACTTTATGAGTGGATTTATTTCTATGAGCCCAGCCACAAAGAGCAGTGCGACAGAAATCGAATCGATATAGCTAGCATATAAGGTAATGAGGTCAAATTTCCACGAACTTGAGGAATTCTGGGGCATGAAGCTTGCCCCAAATTTTAAAATATCCTAATGTATCTATAATTGGAATTGGAATCCATGAAGCCATAACTTTTATTCATAATGCATTATGAGTACTTCAAATAAGCATTATTGAAGACAAAAAGACATTGTTGGGAAGAGGGCCAAGACTGCTAATCTGGTCGTCGGAAACCTTGGAAGTGTAAAGTTTTTGAAGAGGCTTTCGAACTCGCCCTGTTTTGGTACTTTAACCGTGTAGAAACCTAGATCAAAATGCAGTGAGGCTGGTGAATTTTGCTCACATTCAACCCGCCATAACCTTACCGTTAGGGATGCTGAGTACTGTTATTACCATTACTAGAATTGTTGTTTCAACAATCTGTTAAATTGGTGGATCCATATCGCGATCAGCTACTTGTGAAACAATAGCTGTTAGGTCTGGGACTGACTCTCTTATTGGTACTAGAGAGGATGTTGAAGTTAGGACTGCATTTGATCAATCTACTACTGAAGCTATTGGTTTTGATCAATCGAGATGTTGTACTTTTAGCTAACCAAAAATATTTATGTTTAATACTGATTTATGTTTAAATGCAAAGGTAATCTTTTATTACACTTAATCAAACCATTAAAATTGATTTATGTTTAAATGCAAAGGTAATCTTTTATTACACTTAGTCAAACCATTATATTTAATGATTGATACTTTAAAACTGATACACATTTCTAATTAATGTGTCTTTCATTAAAAAAAAATACTTATCACGCAAAGTTGAACGAAAAAAGTTGTAGCAGGAACCTTCCCTAAACATAAATATCTACGTCTCCCCCATAAAAGGATCCAAAGTTTCTTCCTATCAAAAAATTCTTACATTCGTGTAAGACAAGCCAGACTCGCCATCAACACCTAGAAATTTTATAGTTAGTTGGAAAGACAAAGTTGACTTATTACGAAAAAATCAAAACCTAAAAAGCTTATACAACCCCAAACTATTTCTCTTTCTCTCACGTTAAAAATAAATTAATATGATATATATGAAAGTTTAACCATCATTACTCACTACTAACTGCTAGCACAGCTGCTAATTCCTGGCGAACGCAGAAAGACTTATGGTAAATAAAAAAAACTCAGTAAAAACGTCAGGTTAAAAAAAATTCAGTAAAAATGCCAGGTTCATGTATGAAGAAACTGCACAGTTGAAGAATTCCAAAAATTAATCATTTAGAGGTGGCAATCATATGATGTTACAGTGATTTCTTAATATGATTAGGTAAATGTTAAAATGATTTCTTAATATGATTAGGTAAATGTTAAAAAGAAACATGTTAACTGATGTATTCATAAATGCAAAGAAGTTATCAACAATAAATCTGACTCATTGATTTTGAAGGACTACTAATAATATGCCAACATCTTCAATGCATAACCATCAAATTAGAATTTAAGATTAAAAGATCATTAATTGTTCCCATCTCCAATAGGTATAAGTAATTACTCTACTAACTATTACTCTCACAAAACATACTGACAAAACAATTTAAATGGCATCTAGCGAATCATTTTAGATTACATAATATAATTTTTTTGACATACTCCATTGGAAAAAATTATGTAATAAATATATATTTAAGAATGATTGCACTTGAAAGTGGAAATAACAACTCACGTTACTAAATATGCTACACGGAACTCTTTTCCTGCATGATGTCATTTTTATACTTTAACATGATGGCATTATGGCATGGTGGAATAACTTTAAGTTGTGTTTGGCCGCTCGCCTCCACTAATATCGACAAATTTGGGGTAGCTGAGAAATATAAATAATATTACACCCAAATATTTTTATAAGAAAGAAACTTAATAAATTTATCATATATATAGTTAATGTGAGTCTTTTGGATGTAACACTTTGATAAAGCAAGTCTTTTTTAAAATAAAATTTATTAGTCCGTGTGAGTACTCTTGGCTGTCACATCGTCGAATATGGATTAGTTAATAATTGGATAAATATATTTTCCATCCTTCAATGTTGTAGATAGGGAAAACAAAACCATTGTTTTTTTTACCATATTTAAATTTTAAATTACTTTTCTATTGGTTGTTACATTTATTACATTTAGAGTTTTATTGAGGAAGAATCTGATATTTTCATTTTAAATTTTTATTGTTGGTTTGAGGCTATCACACAATGTAATTTTTCATTCTTATATAACGTATAATAAATTGCATTGTTATATATATTTCACTTCTATGTCACTTCTTTTTCAGTGCTTTATATATATTTAAATGATTTTGTTCACAAATTATATTCATGTTGCCTCGAAAATTTTGAGTTTTTCTTTTCAATGCTCTCACAAATCATCCTTGGAAAATGTTTGAGTTTTCCTTTTCAATTCGCCTTTCCTAGAAAACATTGTCTTTTTCCTCTTGGTTTAGTCTTGTAACTAAATTGTTCTATTCAAGTAGAAGCATGAAGAGAGATCAAGGTACGGAGCACATCACCTATGGATTGGAGAGGAGGCTATGCATTTGTGCAATGTTTGAAGTTGATTCATATGATATATACAAGGTAATATCTATCATCTATGCAAAGTAATATCTTCAACAACTCATATTATTTCACTTTCATCCCACTCTGCAAAATCTCAAGAGCCTTTTCTCCAATATTTTCATTTCACATGATTCCAAAGGACCTCACAGTATACCTTGTTGCATACAAATGACAAAAACCACGGAAAAAACATCTTATCTTCATCGCAAACAACTAAAACAACAAAGTTTTTTAACGTTTCCATTTATATTGAGGTTTATGCTTGTGCTTATCATCCTATAACTAGTTGGTTTATAGGGCTGATCAGAAAAGATCTTTTAAACGACAATGGTTGAGTTATTTTTCATAAGTTATTTTACCATTTAGGAAACTAATGAGAGTGGAAGAATGAAAATGAAAACATAACAACCATAAAGAAATGTACAGATCCAAAAATAAGCATGAAGAGACAACAAACCATAAACACCAAAGTGGTAACAGAGTTCAATAATATCGCCTACGTCTCGAGGCCTTTGTCTTAGTGGGTGAGGCTTTCTTACTTTTGTTCGAATATTTAAAGGTACATCATAAAAGTTCCAATGGATTAAAACAATGAGTTGGTCATGTTCTACCATATCTCAAGAACCCATCAAAACTGACAACACTAAAAACGAATGAACAAAACTCCTAGAAATGGCTAACAAAGGTGCTCTCCACAATAGATTTCCTTCATAAAAATGAATTTTACTCAACAATTCAAAAACATTTTTCTCATATGAACCTCCCTCCTTGGCTTCAAAAACCTTTTGTTTATATAGGCTTGAAGTTGGAAACAAACTCCCAACTTTTCCCCAATATATGCCCTCAAAAAGGGCCCAAGACCCTCCAAGATCAAAATCTCTCAAACATAAAATAACTTAAAAATATTTCTAAAAAGGTAGAAAACACACTTTTTCCAAAAATAAGGGCGCAACCTCCTTTCTTTGTGCTCCTGGGAATATGGGGTGTTGTCATGTGCCCAAGCGCTAAGGCTTGGCGCACTGGCCCCCTTATTGTTCATCTTGTGGTTGTGTTCATGGCCATACGGCCTCGGGATATGCTCCATGTACCTCTTAACAAATATCTCCCCCATAGCTTTATCCATGATTACGCCCCTTATCGACTGGATAGACCGGTTGACCGAGGCTAACCATTAAAACTCCATGCCAAAACACTATACATCTTAGTCATATGGGATATGGCTCCATGTGATTAGGGCTGGGTCAAACTCCATTAAAAAATGAATGCCAATACAATGGAGGCAGTGGTCATATGTTGTGGTCGGATGGAGTGTTGCGCCGAGGGATGGGGCTAGCCCCAATCCTTTACTCCGACAAATATAAACTATGGCAAGTTTAAAAAATTAAATCAAATTAAATCATACAATTTTTCCAAAACCGACAACCAATAGAGGGGTTCCACGTGACATCCCATGACTGGGCCACGTGGCACTGTCACATTCGCCAATAACTGCCACATGTCAAAGCATGATTCTTCCACTTCCAAACTAGTCAACATGCCACATATTTTCCTTGTCATCATCCATCATACCTTCCACATCAACCAACTCCCATGCGTCGAACGGTTGTACGATGTGGCCATGTCATCCTATCCTATGCCACATGTCACCCTTACCATGCTGCCACATGTCACACCATGAATCGTCCACCTATCTAGTCAGTTCCAACGCACCATGCCACATTAGTTGTATGGTCGTATGACCTGTACAACTGCCACATCACCACTGGTACAGTCACCATCTTTTTTAACTTCTTTGATGAAACAAACAGACCGTGATATTTTTTTCATACGGTGTCTGTTTATGCCCATTCAAGTTGTGTTGGGTTTGTATCGACGAGGTCTATGCACACGTCTGTTTTGAAGAGATTCTGATAACTTTTATTTTCAGGCCTTCCTGGACCCATTTTGGTCCCTAGATCCAATTATGGATCAAGGGCTATCTCGCAATGAAAACCAAAAATTGTATTACCAATCTTAGAAAACATGGCGCTTCACTTATTTGATGTTATATCCCCTATAAGGGGGAGCAACGTAGGAAAATGAAGAAGCAAACAAATACAACCATGGAAGGATATGAGCTCGAATAGGGGCTCCATACTATTGAGATCTGGGTTGTAGAATCATCTATAGGATATACATTTTCAAAGGATTATGGGCTTTTCTGTACCAAGGATGCAACTATTTCAATGACATGGGCCTGTTAGAAGGAATGAATATGGGTTCTATAACACTTAGTTGTAAATTTTGGGAACATAGAAGCGATGCAACTCTTGTTGTAGCATTTGTTATAGTTTTAATATAATATAAAGTTCTTGTATCATATTAAGATCCAGTTGAAAAATTCCTCTTATGGGACCCCTTTGTTGATATGTGTTAAGCCCTGCAATTTTTGGGAACATAGAAGTGATTTAACACTTGTTGTAGCATCTCTTACAGTTTCATTATAATATAAAGTAGTTGTATCTTATTAATATCCACTTGAACAATTTGTTTTATCGAACCCTAAGATCCACTTGAACAATTTCGCTTATGGGACCCCTTTGTTGATATGTGTTAAGCCCCTTTGTTGATGGAGAGAAACCAACTACAGAGGTACCTCTCAGTGTTGATATGTGTTAAGCCTCTTTGTTGATGGAGAGAAATGAACTCCAAGAAATACCTCTCACACACATGGGTTCTACGCCTACCAAAACCTGAATTTTTTACATGGCCACAACCCATTCCAACCACTAAACTACCTATCGAGATCAAGTGAGAAGGAAATTTACACATCATGTGTAAAGTAAACATGTAATATATACATCAGTTAACAACATAACCTCTCCTCTTATGCAATCTTGACCTTATGAGAGCCATAGCGTGGAGATTGAGAGAGTAGAGTTTGCAACTTAGAGTGGTACCATGTTTATTTATTCAATTTTCGCGAGGATTTTTATTGTGTTTCTTGGTTAGACTAGTTTTGTTTACTTATGAAGCCAAATGTCTTTGATTTGTATACATTCCTATCTACTCCAACATGGTATAAGGGCATTAATTTCAACATGGTATCAAAACAATATATATATATCTGGTATATACAACATAGTAGAGTTTGAGTGATACCATGATTATTTATTCAATCTTTATTCCAACATAGCATGTCCTCTTGTGTAAATGCATCTTATGAGATCCATAGTGTAGATATTGATAAAGTAGAAGTAGAATTTTCCATTGTAGACTCGTAACATGTTTATTCTCTCCATATGTTTTCTTGCTTTTCTTGGTTAAAACAATTTTGTTTAGATATCGATCCGAATGTGTTTAGTGATAACATGTTTATATATTCAATGTTTATTCTCTCCATATTTTCTCGTCCTTTTCTTGGGTAAAACAATTTTGTTTAGATATCGATCCAAATGTGTTTAATGTACATGCATTCTCGTCTGTATAGCATGGTATGAGGACATTAATTTTAATGTGGTATGAGGGCATTAATTTTAACATGGTATGAAAGTCGAGGGTTCAAAGAACCAAAGATTAATACTATGTTGCACACGAACCCATTCCTAACCTTAAAACTAAGGTTCCACACGATCCAACGTTTCGGGGACTTTTGTACTTCCTCTAAAATGCCCCTAAACTTCGAGGACTTCGGAAATGTCCCCGCGATACCCACCCCATTCCATGCAAGATTCGGGGACTTTGCTAGAATTATTCCTACGTCCATCGATTTGATAGGGAAATCCTAGCATCCCCACGCTACCCTTTAGCACCATGTTTAAAAAAGGAAAGAATAATAAACATATAAATAAATATTCTAATGCAAACTCCATTCATCCTAAATCATAAACCCTAGGATAAAACATGGTAAACCCTAAACTAACAATCTACAATCTGCCAAATTCCACGTTTTTCTTGTTTATTACATATTTAGTTGGTCAATGATCCAAAGTTACTGGACTCGACTAGAGACATGACTAGTTTTGACCAGAGACTCAACCAAGACTAGGGATCATGAAAGATTCAAAGAAAATGGATTTTCATTAAAAGTAAATATACAATCTACAAATGTGCAGAACGAGCACGATAAAAGATCAAAACTATTTTGCTCAATCTGCAATGGTTGAGCAAATGGCCTGGCCACCTGTCAGGCTGTCAACGACCATATTTTGAGTTATGTTCCCGTCGTTGGCCTCCCCCTGTGAGAGAAGGCAGTAAACTAACGACAATGAACCAACAAGAATAAATATTGAACTGTCTATGGAAACATGTGGTAAAGAAAGAGAACTTGATAAAAACCCATACCAATCATTGGGAGAAGCCAATCTCGGGATAAAGAGAGAGTACGGGCATGGAATCTGATCCAAACCCACCTTCTCTCCCTCCATTACCATAATAGGGTCTCAGTTGTAGATCCAAGAACAACCCTATGGCACACCAAAGCCACTGCGGTGCGTGTCGCACCCATCAAATCCTGGATCGTCATTCAGGATGATAAATCTGAGGTAGGTTATTATCGATCTGTGTTAACCAAGACCGATGTGTTGTTACATTTAAACTAATCCCTATACAAGCTATGAGAAATAATACAAGGTTAGATCGGAAGGCTCACCCGCTCTGCCCTGCTACTGGAGTTGCCTCACCTGATCTGTTACCTGCTCTTGAGGTCACCCACTCTGTAAGGTAACCCCTCTTGTAAGTTGCCCGATTCACATAAAGAGAGAGAGACAATCGAGTTCATTCAAGAGCAAAGTAAGGGACAATGAAAGTCCGCCAAGGGAAATCTTCCTCACAATACAATAGTGCTCGCCGGTGCCAACAATAACCTGTCTAAACGATTTTCTAAGAAGTAGCCATTCTTAAGAAATTGTCACCTCAAGTGCTTATTGTTGTGTCAAATAGAAAAAAAAAGGCTAGCTAGACTAGTCTAGTAGAATCCTCGGACCCAGGCTTAGGCTTGGGCTTAGCAGAACGGGTTGTTTTAGAGGATAAGTTCGGGGAGAGAATAGGGACGAACGATAGCCCTTCGAGAAGATATCAATGTAATATTGAACTGACTGCCCAAGAATATTTTGCACATACTTCCCATGCAAATTTCAAATGGACGATGCTGGACTAACACTGTTTTTGAGCCCCCGGTGACCATTTACTAGTATTCTCCATGGAAATACCAAATAGACGGTGTTAAAATACAGAGGCCCTGCTTTCCCGTTGAATAGTTCCTCGGTTCAAATGTTAGCATTGTTACTTGGCAGATATCCTTACAGGAACTCCATGCGTGCAGGCCATGCACTTAAGACACATTGACTAAGCTGAAAAGTTTCTTGGTTCCGATGCTTTCTTGGTGATAGTGGACCAATGTCAGACGTCTTGGATGGTGTGGTAAAAAAACTATGCCAAATTCTATCGTTTACATATAAGCTGGCATAGATTACAGCACCAGCCCATATCCACGTGTGAGAGAGAGGAGAGGAGGTCCGAAGGAAATCAAGCAGAGACGGACCCATCTAGAGAATTTCAAGTTGGGACGAATGAGGTAGGTCTGAAGGGAAACCATCAAGGTCGTCGAACTCAGTCCCCCATGAATTTATGAGATTACTTATTTCTACCTCAATTTCATCTCTGCACACTTCTCACGCAAGTAAAAATGTAAGGCATCTATCCTTACAGTAAGAAATCTAAGGCAAGTCCCCAAGCCAGGTCTGTCAGTCCGGCCCGTTCGCGAAGGAACAAAGGTTTTGTGGAACGATGTACAATCCGGTTGCAGCCCCATTTTGTTGTTCGTAACGGGGGAGAGATAGAATGTAGTTCTTCACGAAGGAACAGAAGTAAGGGAAGGGATGTTGCTAGCTATGAATCTGGGTCTGCGTGCTTTATTTTTGTTGGGTGCCAATCCAATAGTGAAATACTTTTCATTCCTTTGTTCTTTAATTATTAAATTTATGAAGTATTAATATATATTTATTTTGTTTTTTCCAATAATATATTTTTTACCATTTTGTATAATAAATTTTGAATTATTTTATATCACATATATATGAATATAAAAAAAACAAAAATATATAATGAAATAAAAAAATAATTATTATAAATAATTTTATATAATTTGGAATTTTTATTAACTTTAATGTTAATATATTTTGAATTATTATTTTTATTAATAATTCCAGTTATTTTAAATCCACCTAAAATTATAAAGAATTATTATGAAGAACCAAAAAAAAATAAAAATTCATACAATTCAGATTGCTATGGAGAAAAAAAAATCATAAAATTAAAATTGCAATAGTAATTCTTCAAATACTTTAATTTTTAAACATTAATGAGTTTTGCAAGAACCATTGTTCAAACTATTTAACTTTTACTCATACATGAAGGTTTATAACAACCCTTCTTCAAACCATCTATTTTTTAGTCGAATGAGTTTTAAACCCCTCTTATAAGAAGTTTATAATACCAATTAGTTATTCTTCAAACTATTTAATTTTTACTCATAAATGAGGTTTATAATAACCATTGTTTAATTTTTACACATAAATAAGGTTTAAACCCTTCTTATTGTCCTAAATAGAATTTCTTTAAAAATAGTTTTACAAACTTAATATCACTTATTTTTACTCATAAATAAGGTTTATAATAACCATTGTCTAATTTTTACACATAAATGAGGTTTAAACCCTTCTTATTGTCCTAAATAAAATTTCTTTAAAAATAGTTTTACAAACTTAATATCACTTAAACGGTCAAGATTCATTTACCATCTCAAGCCCTTGTAGATCGATTTAACTGTTTTTCCACACCTTGAGAACAGTTAGTTCTTTCACAGGTTTCCTCTGTTGTTTCACAAGTTTCCTTTATATATGAAGATAAAGTGCATAACTAAAATAAACTATATGGCATATGGCATGGGAAAATTAGAGAATTAGAGCAACGACAACGAATGCATTGGGAATAGTTCCATTGTAGCTTGCATGCAAGCTCTCCAAGGATTACCAACAGGTCACGATAGAAGAATCCCTTAGAGGTTTGGAAGTAAAATTGAATTGGTGCATGCTCACGGTTTCGATATTGTCCACTCCTTCAATCACCTATATTGTTGATGAATCTCTCAAACTATCCCAATTGCAAGTGTAGTAAGAAACATTCTGCATTACAAAATAATCTAGAAAGGCCACTAGGATATGAACATTTATAATCATGAATAAATTGCTAATAATTAGTTGGGCCATGTGTGTTCTATGTAATTTAGTTAATTCTGAGTACTGTTGGAGTCTTTTCCCATACTG
>ML789261.1:44532-59222 GCA_009831015.1 Picea engelmannii
ACTTATTGTGTTGTTTTGAATAATTGTATGGTGGTAAAAAATAAGAGAATATGATATAAAAGAGACTCCCACACTCTCCTATGAAACCCCAAGTATGTTTTAATTAATAAGTAAATAATAATATAAATAAACCTTCATAAAAGTATGATTTAATTTATAATTAAATAATAGTAAAAAATATTACTTAATTAATATAATTTAATTAATAATTAAATAATAATATAAAGTATGATTTAATTAATCATTATAAAATAATAATAGCAACAACCACGTTAAATAAAAAGTGGTTGATATATGTAGATGGGCGTCATTAATTTTAAAAAGGTATATCTTCTCAACCACCATGAATATATTCATACAAAATTAATGTTTTAATTAATTATTACATTAATATTATATTAATGTATATAAATTAATGAGATCTATTAATGTAATGTATTACATTAATGTAATAGATATTGATAATGTATAAATGTAATCTATAAATTAAAGTATGAAGTTACATTAATGTATAATGTAGTTGATTGATACATTAATAGTGTAATGTATGTGTTAATTAATAAATTTATACATTATTAATTAATACATTGCAAAAATATGAATAGAGTAATAAAATAAAATATTAATAATGTAATGATACATTGATGTATTTTATTAATGTAATGTATAAATTAAAATATTAATATACATTAATATGATGATGATGATTAGGACAGTTAGGAAGGTTGGTAGTGTGATCAATATTTTGAAAATGAGATCTAATATGTGTATAGGCTGGACAATCTAAGAGAAAGTGTTTTTCATCTTCAACCTTCTTAGTGTCCCAAACGTGACACACTCTTTCATCCCATGGATTTTTAGGAATTGACCAACGCCCAGTTTCACTATGGAGCTCGTGAGAATTTTTTCTTATCTTAGCAATGCTTATTTTTTTCTCTACACTTGGCAAAGGAGATAGATAATTTTGATCTTCTATATTAGTGTTGATTACATCTTTATAATACCTTAATTTACTTTTTTCCTCTAACTCTCTATCACACAACATTTTTTCCTTAAATTTTGATTTTACATTTTTTTTAATAGTATCTTTATTCTACAAAATGGTTTCTTCCATGATTCCCCAATAGTTCAGCCAAGACCAGGCATCTTTATGCCATCCTCGCTTGAGTCGATGGTGGTTATGACTTGATTTTGAAGCAATTTTAGGTAGCATCTTGTCTTCCATGTTGTTTAACTTGTTCTTATACATTAGGTATCTAGTCATAGCCATGCTCTCAATGGGGGAGAGGCTTGTTTCTATGAGGAGGATGGAATAGACCATATTTCATTTAATTTTGAGATTATATGTTATAAAATTATTTTGTATTAATTTATATTAATGTATATAAATGAATGAAATCTATTAATGTAATGTATTACATTAATGTAATAGATATTGATAATGTATAAATGTAATCTATAAATTAAAGTATGAAATTACATTAATGTATAATGTAGTTGATTGATACATTAAGATAATATTAATGTATTAATTAATTATTACATTAATAGATTAATATATAAAGTAACTTATTAATTGAATGATACATTAATAATGTAATGTATTAATTAATATATACATTAATATATAATGTAAAGTATATTAATTAATTAATACATTCAATATAATATTAATAATGTATTTATCAATATTTTTAATCACTGAGATATAAATATTTATATTTATATTAAAACATTAATATTATAAAATTAATACATTAAAAAAGTATCAATACATTATTAAAATATTAATACCTTAATAAATACATCATTAAAGTATTAATAAATTAATAATAAATAATTAAAGTATTAATTAGTTAATACATTAATAATTAATTATTAAAGTATTAATACATTAATAATGTAACATATAATGCAAAGTATTTATCAATTTATACATTAATACAATAATTAGTTTATACATTAAATACATTATTAATAATGAATTTATTATTATTAGTATTGTCAAGTAACATTAAGTATTAATTAATTTATACATTAATACATGAATTAGTTTATACATTAAATACATTATTAATAATTTATTTATTAATATTATTAATACACTAAAATATTAATATCAATTTATAATAAAACATAAATATTGATATTAAAAAAATAATTTTAAAGAATTGATGCATCAAAAAGGTATCAATATTTTAGTAATACATTATTAAAGTATTAATACCTTACTAAATACATTATTAAAGTAAAAATACATTATTAAAGTAATAATACATTAATACATTAGTAATACATTAATACAGTAATTTAAAATGACCATGCTTCAGTATGGTTGGCCATGATCATGGACAAATTTGGTAGATCTTTGTTGACTTTGGGAAGGAAAGGCTCACTATGGTTGACATGGTTAATTATAGTTGACCATGACCATGGTTAACTTCCCTAGACCTTCATCGTGGCTAACTTATGTAGACCTTCACTATGGTTGATGTTTACTATGGATGAACTTCATTATGGTTGAACTTGGTTGACCATGACCATAGTTGACTCTGGTTGACCATGGTTGACAATGGATAACCATGTTTGACAGTGGTTTTCCATAAACGATCATGGTTAGTCATGACCATAATTGACTAAGACTATGGATGACATTAAGATAGTGAAATTTGGAAGTGTTTGTCACATTATGATGACATGATATTCGCGTAACATTGTGACAATGAAGCTATGTTGATGACATTGTCATGACGAGGCTATGTTCGTCAGATTGTGACGACAAGATATTTGCATCACAATATGATGATAGGATATTTGCATCACATTCCAATGGCGAGGCTATGCTTTTTTTTTTTTGTTAATTTCTGCGGGACCTGTTGGCTACGCGATTAACCTGTGGCTTGAGAAACCATGACTCAGGGGCATCTAAGCCGTCAAAATCACCCGGGGATCGTACCCGGCCTAAGCCACACCAACCCTTAACATGGTTGGATTTTTTGTCCCCGCAAGTTTCGAACTAGTGACTTTAACATCACATAGTGGCTTAACAACACACTCCGTCACCGACTGTCCTACACCTCGGGGACTAATGGCGAGGCTATGTTCATCACATTGCGACGAAAATATATTTTTTGTCACATATTGACGACGATGGGGATATTGGGACGAGGGTTTTAGGTTCATCACATTGCAATGACAGGTCATTTAAGTAAAGATTGGCAATGTCATGAAGATAAATGTCGTATGTTCATCGTAGAAATTTTTCGACTTTGGGAAGGAAAGGTTCAGTATGGTTGA
The DNA here is from genome assembly GCA_009831015.1 of Picea engelmannii. Classification (NCBI taxonomy): domain Eukaryota; kingdom Viridiplantae; phylum Streptophyta; class Pinopsida; order Pinales; family Pinaceae; genus Picea; species Picea engelmannii. The sequence goes on from ML789261.1 coordinate 47,830, forward strand.
CATGGTTAATTATGGTTGACCATGGCCATGGTTAACTTCCATAAGCCTTCATTGTTGTTAACTTTCATGCACCTTAACTATGATTGACATTCACTATAGATGACCTTCACTATTTTTGACCTTGGTTGACCATGACCATGGTTATTTGTGGTTGACTATGGTTGACAATGGTTAACTAGGTTTGACAATTCTTATCCATAGGTGACCATGGGTGGCCATTACCATAGTTGACCAAGACTACAGATGACATTCAGATAGTGAAATTTGGAAGTGTTTGTCACATTATGACAACATTATATTCACGTAACATTGCGACGATGAGGCTATTTTGATGAAATTGGGATGACGATGCTATGTTCATCATATCATGACAATATGGTTATTTTTGTGACATTGCAAGGGAGGGGATAAGTTTACTAGATTACGACGAAAAGATATTTGCATCACAATACGATGAGATGATATTTGCATCGCATTACAATGATGGGGATATTGCGATGAGGGGTTTATGTTCATCACATTACAATGACATGTCATTTAAGTAAAAAGTGGCAATACCATGAAGATAAATTTTGTATGTTCATCATATGTCAAATGGACATGTGATGAAAATAAATGTCATATGTTCATCACATAGCAATGACAGGATATTTATTTCGACAATGGGGCGATGTTCATCACAGAGTGATGACATGACATTGTTTTTCACATTATGAAGATAGGATATTTGTGTCAGAAATGTGAGGATATGTTCATCACATTAGGATGACGAGATTTTGTTCATCACATTGCAAAAATATGGTTATTTTCATCACATTGTGATGATGAGGTTATGTTCATTACATTGAGACAATATGGTTATGGCGAGTCATGTTCGTCACATGGTGACAGTATGGTTATATTCATCAAATTGTGACAATATGGTTATGATAAGACATGTGCATCACATTGCGAAAAAAATTGTTATTGTGACTCATGTTCTTCACATCGCGACAATATCGTTGTGTTCGTCACATTGTGACAATATAGTTATGGCCAACCATGTTCAACCATTGTCAACCATGGTCAACCATCGTCAACAATGGTCATGTTCAATCGTCACATTGCCAATATGGTATGGTCAACAATTGTCGACCATGGTAAATGGTCATGATCAATATCGTTGTGTTCATCACATTGTGACAATATGGATATGGCCAACCATGTTCAACCATTGTCAACCATGGTCAACCATAGTCAACCATGGTCATGGTCAATCAATATCAACCATATTTATGTTCGTCACATTGCGACAATATGGTTATGTTCATCACATCGTATGTTCAACGTATAAGGCCAGGTTCGTATGTTGTTTTTTCACATTATGACGATAGGATATCTGTGTCACAGGCGATGAGGATATGTTCATCACATTAGGACAACGAGGTTATCTTCATCGCATTGCAACAATAAGGTTATTTTCATCACATTGTGATGACGAGGTTATGTTCATCACATTGCGACAATATGGTTATGGCGAGTCAGGTTCGTCACATTACAAAAATATGGTTATATTCATCAAATTGTGACAATATGGTCATGAAAAGACATGCTCGTCACATTGTAAAAAACATTTTTATGGTCACTCATGTTGTTCACATTGCGACAATATTGTTGTGTTGATCACATTGTGACAATATGGTTATGGACAACCATGTTCAACCATTGTCAACCATCATCAACCATAGTCAACCATGGTCATGGTCAATCAAGGTCAACCATATTTATGTTCGTCACATTGCGGCAATATGGTTATGTTTGTCACATCGTACGTTCAACGTAGAAGGCTAGGTTCGTAACATTGCAACAATATGGTTATGTTCGTCACATTGTATGTTCAGTGTATAAGGCCAGGTTCGTATGTTTTTTTTTCATATTATGACCATAGGATATCTGTGTCACAAGTGGTGAGGATATGTTTATCACATTAGGATGACGATCTTATGTTCATCGCATTGCAAAAATATGGTTATTTTCATAACATTTTGATGATGAGGTTATGTTCATCACATTGCGACAATATGGTTATGGCCAGTCATGTTTGTCACATTGTGACAATATGGTTATATTCATCAAATTGCGACAATATGGTTATGACAAGACATGCTCGTCACATTGCGAAAAATATTTTTATGGCCACCCATGTTCTTCACATCACGACAATATCGTTGTGTTCATCAAATTGTGACAATATGGTTATGGCCAACCATGTTCAACCATTGTCAACCATGGTCAATCAAGGTCAACCATATTTATGTTCGTCACATTGAGACAATATGGTTATGTTCGCCACATCTTATGTTCAATGTAGAAGGCTAGGTTTGTAACATTCCAACAATATGGTTATGTTCGTCACATTGTATGTTCAACGTATAAGGCTAGGTTCGTCACATTGCGACAATATAGTTATGTTCATCACATTGCGACAATATGGTTATGTTTGTCACATTGCAAGAGAGGGGGTAAGTTCGCCAGATTATGACTATAAGATATTTGCATCAGAATATGATGACAAAATATTTGCATCACATTGCAATGATGGGGCTATGTTCATCACATTACAACGACAATATATTGTTTGTCACATATTGACAATGATGGAGATATTGCGATGACGGGTTTATGTTCATGACATTACAATGACATGTCATTTAAGTAAAAAGTGGCAATGTGATGAAAAAAAATGTTGCATGTTCATCATTTGTTGAATGGATATGTGATAAAAATAAATGTCGTATGTTCATCACATAGCGATGACACGATATTTATTTCGACAATGGGGCGATGTTCATCACATTGCAACAATATGGTTATGGGCAGTCATGTTCATTAGATTGCGACAATATGGTTATGTTCATCACATTGTGATAATGTGGTTATGGCCATTCATGTTCGTCACTTTGCGAAAATATGGTTATGTTCGTCACATTGCGATAATGTGGTTATGACAAGTCATGCTCATGGCATTGCAACAATATGGTTATGTTCGTCACAGTGCGACAATATGGTTATGGCAAGTCATGTTCATCACATTGAGAAAATATGGTTATGTCCATTAAATTGTGAAACTCGATGCAATGTTTGTCAAATTGAAAGACTCAACACGATGTTCATCACATTGTAACAACAAATTGTTTAATGAGTTATAGTTATTATAACAGATTTGATAACAAATCATATGGATCTTTGTAGATGATGAGTTATATTGTTCTAAGGACATTGATAACAAGTCTACTTGATTTGTACATTATAGATGATAATTTATATTTGTCCTAAGAACATTTAAAGGAAATCAACTTGTTTTACGAGTTGCATATGACAATTTATACTAATTCTAAGGACATTGATAGAAAATCAACTTGAAATTGGATGATGATTTATTATTGTTACAAATCTCCTACCCATAAAAACATTTCATTCAAATCCATATTCTGAAACCATTAAAGTAAAGAGGAATGTTATGGTCATTTATAATTATATATTATATAGTTAAAAAAATTGTAGAAATTTTTAATATATAAACAATTAAAATAGCGTTTATTACTATTATTACATTAAATAGAATATATATATATATATATATATATATATATATATATATATATATATATATATATATATATATATATATAGTTTATTACTATTATTTCATTAAGAAATACATATTTAATAGAAAAATATAAAAACAAAAAATACAATTTATGTATTCATATTGTTTTATTAACAAATATTTTAAAAAATCTAAATATAAAAAATTTGTAAGTTTTTTTCAAAATTAAATATATTTACAATTTTTTAAAGATGATATGACAATTTAACTCGGTTAAAATACATTAATAATCTATTAAAATAATATATTAATAAATGAGTAATACATTATAAAAGTATTAATATATTAATATTACATTAATATAAATTAATGTATTAATTTATATTAGTGTACATTATAATATATTAATTGCTTTTTAAAATTAAAAATAAAACATTTTGAAATGGATTAAAATTTGTAATGATAAAATTTTATTTAATCAAATTAAATTAGAATTAAAAAAAAAATAGTTAATTTAGAAAATAATTATATTGTAAAATGATTAATTTTATTTACAAATAATAATTACCTTTAAAAATATCAAATTATAAAATGTAAAATTATATTTAATTAATTTATTAAAAATTTAATTAGCTTAATTTTTTTATTTTTTTTGAAATTATATTATTTAATTATATTTAATTGTATAAAAAATAAGATTTAAAATTATATTAAAATTTTATAAAATTTAAAATAATATTAAACATAAGATTTCAAATTATATTGAGATTTAAAGTTATATTAAAATTATATTTAAAATAAAATGTAATTATTTTAAAGAGATATTTAATTATTGTAAAATTAAATATATTTACAATTTTTTAAGTATTAAATTATTTATAACAGTAACCCTAAGAACCTAAGCTCACCTACGTGCACAATCGATTGATTGGAGGGTGATACACCCACACTTCACTTCACATCCAGGGGGAGCATCTATCCAGTAATAATAATTTATGTTGTTATTTCTTAATCACTAAACGTGGCAATTTGGTCGTGAGGAAGTAAATTTTTAATCTTATTTAGTAAATGTGAAAAAGTAATCACATAAACATACCTCTTTAAAAATGAGCGGAAGTTAATTTATCAAAATCTCATCCATTGATTAGAGAGGATGACCAAAATCTCATCCATTGATTAGAGAGAATGACGATGAATATGTTGCATCTTCAATTCCCAACACTAAGATTCGAATTTATGATTAAAAGGTTGATTAATCCACCAATTCCAATAGAAAAGACGCCTATCGACATAGAAATTTATGATTAAAAGATTGATTAATCCAACAATTCCAATAAATGGGAGACCTATATAGACACAGCCTTAAAAAAAATATGATTTAACTAATCATGAGCATTCAGAAACCTATGATTTAACTAATAATTAAATAATAATATAAATGAGCTTTTGCATTCATAAAATATACAGAACTCCCAAACAACAACAGCTTTGACGGACATTGCATTTGTAAAATTATATTCTCCAGTTTAGTATAACCATGTGGAGTCAACCATTTAGTATAGCAGTTTTTTTAATAATAACCATATTTTATTTCATTGTTAATTATTTCATTGCCAATTGGAAAATCACTTGTTGTCTCCGATGTGAATATAGTTAGAAATCGAGAGAGCAACCATTGCACAAGATTAACACACAATAATAGAATGTATTACACAGACAAATGGAGGTTACATATATATCATCCAGATCACCGACTCCTAACAATCTAGATCCTAAGAAAGTGGATCTGATTAGCTAAAATTAGTTAACCTAGAAACTCTCAGTTACAACAGCTAACTCACAGTTACAACAACTTTAAGGCTAACTCACAGTTACAACAACTAACTCACAGTTACAACAACTGCTCATAGTTACAATAGCTGTACGCATTATCTCTTACTAAAGTAAGCTTTATTCTAACACCCTCCCTTAATATTACAACACAAAATATTACAACACTAGAACTTTCATCTGTCTATCTGAACTGGTCTTCCTCAACACTGAAACTCACTCTGCAATCACCCGATTTCCGCTCTTTCTTCTCCACACACTCAAGATACCCACTGACACATTTAAAGTCAAAATGCTTCTGACCATCATTGTAGCATTTGTATACTGGACAATTTGACAACTCGGCTCATTGGGGCTTCCGTGATAAAAGGTGCCAATTATTGATGCATTCTATTAACTTGCCTTCATCTGTCGTATTTTTGCTTTCGGCTATCCTTCAGTATATAGAAGAACAGTTTGGATACTGAATGTCTTCAACATTCCTTTACACAAGGTGACTTCCAATAAAAACATTGTACTTGAAACTGTGGCTACCATCTTGCATCAAGATACAAGTTCTTATTTTTACATAAAAACTTATATATAACACTACAACAAATCTACCAAACAAACTCAAACACTTGCCGAACATAAATTCCACCCATTGCAGTGGGAATCAGATTTTCGACAGAGAGAAAATTGAACCCTGTTGTCAACGCCAAAGTAGATCTGGATCTCTTTTCTTCCACGCAGTTGTCACTGATCAATGAATGCACAAGCGTATAACCTCTCACAGTTTGATTAGAGAATATCTGGGCAGTGATACCCTCGTCATTTCTCCTATGCAGTTGTCCTTTATTCACAAGGAGAGTATCCCGCAACAATCTCACAAAACACACAGAAAATTTAGAAATTCAAACCCTCTAACCTAATCTACTCCTACAACAGAATCAACTTATCAGTCTTCTCTCATCTTCCAGCCCCTCTCGTTAGAGAGTTAGGGTGGTCCTTTCTCTGATACCAACCTAGAAATCGAGAGAGCATCCATTGCACAAGATTAACACACAATAATAGAATGTATTACACAGAAAAATGGAGGCTACATATATAACATCCAGATCAGCGACTCCTAACAATCTAGATCCTAAGAAAGTAGATCTGATTAGCTAAAAATAGTTAACCTAGAAACTCACAGTTACAATAGTTGTAAGGCTAACTCACAGTTACAACAACTAACTCACAATTAAAACAACTAACTCACAGTTACAACAGCTGTAAGGCTAACTCACAGTTACAACAGCTGTAAGCATTATCTCTTACTAAAGTAAGCTTTATTCTAACAAATATACATAATTCTATTTCATGCTTTGATTATAACACAAAAATTTCTTTGATATAAAACATCAGCCAGGTATCTTGATATGTTATTCTATCTTTTTAATTTAAATTTGGATAGATAACACAACAATCACGGTTTTAAGTAAAGAGAATATTACCATTGTGTATTATAAGATAAAGAGAGAAATATTTTTACCATAAACATTATTTATTAAAAACGGATATCATCCAGTCCATGATCTATCCCTTGATATGATCCATCCCTGATATGGAGAAACATTATTTATTAAAAACGGATATCATCAAGTTCATGATCCATCTCATTAATTGATATCATTGATTGATATGTTCGTAGCCGACGTTTAAGAATATCCTTTGCTGTGTTCCTATCCCATCATCAGAAGAATATAATTTCCTGTGTTGCTATCCCATTATTCCATCATCACATGTGAAGGTAAATAATATAAAATGATTATGCTTATCTCTAGTTTGTCCACGAAATACTATACAAATTCAAACATGTCATAAACAAAATAATAAGTTTGTTACAAATTCAAACATATCATAAACAAAATAATAAGTTTGTTAAAATATTTTTAAAGTTGGAAACCTTTTCCATGTTTGTTAAAAAAAAATTAAAGAAGGAAACCTGTTAGATAGCATGAAATCCCAACCACTTCACTATCCAAGTGATGCGACTCATGAGACCTTATTTGACAGAGCAAAGTAATACGTGGAAATTTGATAGAGAAAAATAATATTTTAATGTTGGAAACCCTTTTTCATGCTCATTTAAATTTTAACTCAAATTTTGAAAGGCAGGGACAACTATTTCTCTTGTTGGTTTCCTTTGAGGATTGGAAAGGATCATCCAAATCCTTATTGTAAATTTGGTAGTGACATTTTAATTTATTTTGATCACTCAAGTATGTATCTTTCTAAGTATTATAGTTATGATTGGTCATTCTTGATGATTGATTTTATGTTGATAATACATGTTATGTTGGATATTTATTTATTTATGATTATTTCTCCATTTTATTTATATATATTTTTAAGTCCATAACTTAATTTTTGTGAGTTTCCTTTTGAAAACTAGTGAGTTACTTAATCAGCTAGCACCTTCAAACTTGCTAAAACAATAATAAATGCTCAAAATTCATGCCCTTAAGTGAAGATAAAGGCTATATAGGCTATATATTTTTACAACCTTGATCTCCATCCCCATGAACTAAATAACTTCTTCATGGTATGAATAAGAATCTTATGTTGGGAGAAGAGACAATGATTAATTAGAGTACATACATGATGGAGAATTGTCTAGAGGATTGTTTGACTAGATTTTTTATAGTGTATTCAATATCAATACTTCCTCGTTTTGATTTCATTGTTTGGTTTTGAGTTGGACCTAAACTCCCCTCGAGTGGAGTTGAAATTGATCGTCGGTCCAGAGAATCCCAACCTCTAGTGATGAAGGTGTCATATGAAATAATATGGTATATTCTCTTATCCTTATTCTGATTTGATAAATATATAAAGATATTTATTTTTCACCGGCGAATCATTATGAAACATTATACCGAGGAAATTTTGTCTCTTGTTTTGTGTGCAGTTCTAGAGCAACATATGGGATTTGAAGATTGAAGTTTGGATTGTTCATGGGGATCAAGAGGATTTGTTACACAATCCCATGTACTTTTCTTGATTTTATCCCATTTCATCTAATAGAGTAATTTGTGAATTATGGAAAAATATTGAGTTACATTTTATTTATTTATCAATGAGTTAACCCTACTCACCAAGGATATTTACTCACAACAAAAACGATGACTCCACTAGAATAATTCTATGAGTTATTCCTATTAGTTTTTCCTCCCTTTGTTTTTTCCATCCCTCTAGTTTGGTCTAACTGTTATCTCTAACATATTTCTTCTTATTTCTACATAATTAAAAAATTTATGATTTCTTACTTGTTTCTTGCATTTTTCATTTGCTGAGTTTGTTGCACATGACTATATTGGGGTACAATAGCGTTTTATCTCTACCTTATTTTGAGAAATCTACAAGAACACATAATTTTCCTTAGAGAAACTCCCAAGAAGCACATTGGTTGCCTTCTAGCAACCTACAAGCATCTCATATAGCAACAAAAAGTTGTTACAAGCTTGAGATCTGTAACTGTATTATAATAAGTAGAAATGGAAATATTGTTGCCAATACCAACAAAATAAAAAATAATGACAATAACAACCCCGATAATAATACCTTTATTGAATGAAAGAAATGTTCACTTACCTCTTTGAGGGGGAAACCTCTAGCAGAGAAGTTCTCTATTACAATAATTCTCAAGACAAGAATTTATCATGCCTTCTACTTCTATTTGTACTGATTCTATATTCTAAAGAAAATTCTAGAGGAAGATCCTTCTAGAAGCGAAAACTTTTATTAATTCTTCTTATAATTTGTTTGTTCACAATATTATATAGACCTTATTTACTAATGTCATCCTTTATTACCTACAAAATATATTATTCTACCTACGTAGGCCTTATTTATTAATGCCAACATTTATTACATAGAAACCATATCATTCTAACTAAGTGACGGGTTAGGGAGGTTAGGTCCCTAACATGCCCTCCCCTTGAAAAAAAAGATTTTCCTCAAGGATTGACATGGAGAAATTGGTGCAGAATGGTAGTTGACTCTCAAGTGACATCTTCTGTTGGCGTACTCTTTCACTAAAATAATACTTCCTTGATGGTTTGTTGATGGAGGTGACACTCACGTTGTTCCAATATGGCATGTGGTTGCAACCTAATGGATCCTTCTTCACCAAATCAGGGAGAGTAGTTTGAGTCTAGCACTTATTTCCAATAAATTTATTTAGGAACAAGACATAAAACACCAAACAGAGCTTAGGGTGACTAGGAATATCCAACTAGTAGGCAACGAGCCTTACTCACTTGATCATTATATAAGGACGATAAAATTTGGGGGCAAGTTTTTTACAATGTTCAACAAATTGGCATTTTGAACATCCCTGACCTGCTTGTTCCTTCATGCGATTCTGAGCCATTACCAAATTTTCTTTGAGGGTACGGAGGATGGCCATGTGGACTGTAAGAGTATTTTTTACCTCTTGAACCTTGGAGACACCTAACATGTATGCGAGAACTGATGGTGTCTTGTTCCCATAGACCGCTTCAAAGGGGGTGATGTGAGTGTCCACTCAAGCCAATGAGTTTGTATGTTAGATGAAAAGAACCAAAAAAATGTTTCCAAACATTTGTAGACAGCTTCAATTTGTCCATTAGTCTATGGGTGATAGGTGATGTTGAGATGCAATTGGGTTCCTTGGATCTTGAAAAATTAGTTCCAAAAATTCTTGTTGAAAGTTGGATCATAGTTGGAGATAATATAATGAGGAATGCCATGGAGTTTGAGTATATTTTCTATAAAAAAATGATCTAATGTTGATGCGGTGAATGGGTGTTGAAGAGAACAAAAATGAGCAGATTTGGATATAAGATCTATTACCACCATGATGATAGTCTTATTGCTCAATTTATGTAAGCCGACAATGAATTCCATATAAATATCTATCCAAATAGTAGGTGGAATTGGGAGCAGTTGGAGTGTTCTTAGACTCATGACAATTTCCTCTTTATGGCATTGGAAGCTATCACATTTAGCCACAATGGCGAGGATTTCATGTTTCATACATTCCTAGAAAAAAGAATGTTTGACCCATTCATATGTTTTGGTAAAGCTTGAATGCCCAGCTGTGGGTGAAGCATGAATCTTAGAAAGCACCATGGATTTAAGTTGTAGCTTTTTTCTTAAATATAAATAACCTTTGTAGGGAAGTTATTCATTGTGCCAAGAGTACCTGGGAGAAGCTTAAGAATGGTGTTGCAATTGTTGGATCGAGAGAGAAAGTTTGGGGTCTTGCATCCATTCTTGGAGAACATCTTGGAGCCAATATGGGAAAATGAAGGAGAGGAAAAAGAGGGACCCTTCTTCTTCACACTTCCTAGAAAGAGCATCAACAACCATATTTTTTGTTCCCTTCTTGTAAATGATCTCATAATCATGTCCAAACATCTTGGTCACCTATTTTTGTTGCTTTGGGGATGAAATTCATTTTTCTAGAATTATTTGAGGCTTTGATGATGAATTTTAATTTGGAAACATTTCCCCAATAGATAAGGACACGAGAGATCCATTACATGCATAATAGCCAACATTTCCTTTTCATAGATTGATTGGATCAAATGTCTCTTTGAAAGTTGTTTGCTAGTTAAAGCCAAAGGTTGACCATCTTGCATTAGGACTGCCCCAATTACTTTCCCTAAAGCATAACATTCCAGTAAAAAAGTATTGTTGAAGTTTGGTTGTGCCAAGACATGAGTCATGCACATAGCCTCTTTCAAGGCATGGAAGGATTGATTAGTTCTTAGAGTCCAACTGAAATTACTATTTTTAAGGAGAGAAGTTCTGTAAATTCTAACCTTGTACTGTTGGAAGATTGGTTGTTGTCATTGATGTCAACCCTAGTCATGGGTTTTGGACCAGAAGATTGATGAAGTTATTTGGACATGAAGGAAAATGAAAATGAAGATACAACACCCATGGATGGATAGTATACATCATGCTC